>OZ010584.1:68927445-68994945 GCA_963932145.1 Acanthosepion lycidas
ACACACACACAAACACACACACACACACACACACATATATATATATATATATATATATATATATATATATATATATATGCTTGGATTTAACAGTTTTTAATTAATTATTTTTTGAATCGACGTGGCTTTCTGTCCCCCAATTCTATGGGATTGAATTCTGATCTTACAATCTCTTTGACTTTTTGCTCTCTTTAATCTGTAGCTGTCGGGAAGAAGAAATTGATTCATATATTTCCCCGGCCTATTAATTTGGAAGTGAATGTAACAGAATAGGTTTGAATTTGAATCCGGCTCGCCGGATCTACTTCCCACGTCAAAAACCATGACATTACATACGCCTCCAAATATGCCTATGCCAGAAACAATTCCCCTCATTATGTCATTTTAAATATACATTTCTACATATTCACTTTGATGTACATCAGAATTAATGCGATCCTCAAATTGTGTGTATTAATCTAATGAATATTCAAATTATTAACGTTCAATGACAATTCTTTGAGAATAAGTATGATATTTCCAGATAAATGTCTTACTATTTAACCAGTAGTTGAATGGGACGACATGGATTCATAATTTTCTTAAAGTTAATTAAGAGTAAGAGAATGTAAGGAGGCAGACTGAAATTTGAACTTGTAGAGACTTGCATACAATGGGAATAAGAAAAGCAACAACGAGCAGTCCTATTAAGTATATGATACGGATGGTGGATCGAGAACTGTGCTCAACACAGAATAACCCTAATGTTACCCTGATCGAGAGATACCTGAAAGAACAAAGTTAAAGTCATGAGGAGGGATTGAAATACTGTGTAACCCGGATATAGGATACATTTTCTCTGGTCCCAAATTAGAGCCATACTTATCTAAACAAAATAGACCAAACCCGGATATAAGAGACTTCTTCTCCGGTCCCGACAACTCTCTTATATCAGGGTTACACTGTACTATAAATATTCACGATGAATCATTCATTTCAAGAACTCTTTTCTCCTTAGAGTATCCGTATTTTTTAAATAAAATCTCGATATGTATCCTGAGATGTTACAATTATAGAGCAAAATTAAAAGTAAGTAAAGCTAATACATCATTAATCAGTCGTTCCATAATGAATTTTAACATAACTTATTAAATTAGTATAAGTTGCGTTGTTTGTTGATAACAAAGAAAAAAGAAAGCAATGGTAAACTAAACTACCTTTATTACTGGCTATTTATTTTATATCTTAAACAATAGTCAGTTGTAAAAGTGAAAAGAAGTAATTAAACCCCAGTACAGATGTACCTATGCGTATAGGATCTTTCCAGGAGGCCAAATGTGTTAACCTTTGTTAAGTTGAATTATCCCCCCTTTCAGATTCCATTTCAATATACACCAATTCCGCTGACCGGGCGGCTGGGACTTATCTCAAACAAACATACACAGGAAGAAATAAAGAAAGGTACATGTCTTTGTTTTCATACAGGCCGATCATCAAACACATTTTCAATTAACAGGCCAGGAACTGAACACGCAGTTAATATGGCACTAAAGTCACTAAACACTTTAATAAACTCAGCTACTGTCATGGAATTTTACTATATTTTATATCCTTATTCAGAGTTGGACAGTTGCCTGGAGCAGTCTTTTTCAACCTTTTTTACTTCATGGCGTACTTGTAGAATAACTAAATCACCGGTACTAAGTTTGCCTTTTTTTAACGAAAAATTAGTCATGGTTGTCTTTAATCTGTCATCCACTATAGAAAGTAAATGATAGTTAATAGTTGTTATTCTTTGGCTTGGTATTCCTTAAGAAAATTGACTGTGTACATCTTTCATTTAAAGGTATTTATGAAGAATCTGCTACATAAGAGACCCGGATATAAGATAGATTTTCTCTGGTAGCAAATTAGAGCCATACTTACCTAAACAAAATAGACCAAACCCGGATATAAGAGAAACCCAGATATAAAAGACTTTTTTCCCCGGTCCCGACAACTTTCTTATATCCGGGTTACACTGTACTTTTTAATGTTTTTAGAGTGGCCGATACTGACAGGTTTAATCGATTGAGAAAAGTAAATGGCAAAAGTTTTATCCACTCTCTTTTAAAGATTAGGGAATTTAACATCCATTTTAAAATATCAAATGACGTACACTTGTGTTAGACATGGAAGAAATTTACTCGGTGTCTCTTCTGTTAACACGGGATATACCGCCTCCTGGGTAAGACGATAAACTATATCCGACAGCAAGGCCTCTAGTCAGGATGTTTTGAGTCGTGAAACCACTTAATTTCTGGTGTTCCCATGTCTACCCTGACCCGGGGTGGTAGCACCTGAAAGGGTCGCAGCTAATGGTAAAAAGTTAACCCTCAACTGTGGTCAAAACACTATTAAATTGTAAAAATAGTTTTTAATACCAGAAATACTTTAGAAAATAATATTACTAGCAATAAATGTTTGAAGAAAATATATTGCAAGTAATACATGCTTGAAAAAATATTACCAGCTGTACATTTTTGAAAAAAAATATTGCCAGCAATAACAACTGTGACAGAATTAAATGAACCATTTATTGTTGATATGATGTAAACCAAACTAAACGGGACATACCTGACTACATTACAGGGCGCATTAGTGAGCCCGAACGCACCGACTGAAATGCAATGAACCAGACAGATAAACCTTTTTTAAGTAAACTTGATGGCAGTGTAAATGTTAGTTAAATCCCTGGGTCGAGCAATGAAGGCATTATCAGACTCTGTGAAAGGAATTCTCGCAGTAAGAGAGCAAAGCTAAAAGGCCAACTAATTACAACATGGTATCCCTATACATGGACAGTCAAATCACCAACACCTTATTGTTTAAAGAACGACTGATGTCGGAATTTCCCCAAAGGGTGACCGTATAGACAAACGCCTGAAGAGGCCCGGAAGTGGCACTAATCGAAACGTTTTGATAATAACAGCACGAAGTTATCAGTTCGACCGTAAATAATGTAAACTAGCCGAAAATATTTCTTGCAAACATTTTTTCTTAATAAATTTTTTATACACAAGGGTGTAAGAATGAATTTCTTTTCTATTTCACTGAAAGAAACGTTTAAAATCTTCTGTCTTAATTTCTTTCATTTTCTCACTAAAACCGAGTATGGTCACTGATATGTCATTTCTGTGTTTTCAAGCGATCAAAACGTAATATCTCATTATTTATGACGGGACGTAACGGTGGTGCAAACTAACTCAAGAACTAACTAATCAACAGAAGGAAAAGCAGAATTATAAAAATGTAAATAAGACCAGAGAGATAAAACAAATGATTGCATCGAGAATTCTGCGTGGGAAATCATTTTATGCCGGTTTCCCGTGTTTCATTATATGCAGCAAATCATTTCGCATTCATCGATGTGAAATTCTTTCGATGAGATAACCCCTAAAATCTTCTAATAACCCAGGAAAATACAGCAATTACGATTACTGATCTCTCAGAAAATAAAAAGGAAAAATGAAGAAAAATCTTAATCCCCCCAACTCTGACGACGCGCCATCGAAAGACAAAAATATCAGTCGGCAACGAAGAGATCAGGATGACAACAAAGAAGATGTTTTCTATTTCCATCAAATCTTACAAAGCAAGCAGCGTTAAGAAAAATAAATAAGCGAAGGAAGAAAATAAAGGAAAGAAAAGAGAGCGAAGAAGTTCCAATAATAATGAAAGACCCTTTGAAGAATACGAAATGTAATTCTAGAAAAAGGTTTTGCATTCTTTCTTTCTTTCTTTTTTTCTTTCTACCATTTGAATCAGAAACAAATTTGTGGAGCTTTTAATTATTGTCCCTGGTTTTGATGTTACTTGTGAGTTCAAGCGCCGCTGCTAGGATGTAAACAAATGGGATTTGTCTGCGTTTAGACGTCTTTGAGTCGGTTAATAATCATTACAGAAAATTCATTTATCTTAACTTTCCAACTTACAACTCATTAAGTTTCTCATTGTAGGTCTTTTCAGCATATCTGTCTATCAGTGTAACCCGGATATAAGAGAGTTGTCGGTACCGGAGAAGAAGTCTCTTATGTCCGGGTTTCTCTTATATCCGGGTTTGGTCTATTTTGTTTAGGTAAGTTTGGGTCTATATATATATACACACATCCAGACACACGCGTTGGTTTATATGTTATATATATGCGGGTTTGTTTATTAAAATGTTGTAAACGTGTAAATCACACGTTTCGTAATTGACATAAAATCACAAATTATAATTATCTGTTTTTGCCACATCATTGCATAACATCCAAGAGAACACCTCAGTTGCAAAATCACTGTTATATAATAATTTATTTATTTATATTCTCTCAGCATGACTATTTTCCTATATAACTTTGTTTCAATGTTTAAATTCATTTTTTTTCTGCTGTATAAATGTGTGTATGATTTTGTTTTATGCTTATCCTTTTTGGGGCAAAATCAGTTTCATGTCTAAGATTTTTTCTCACTTTTCTTTCCGTTTCCGTGATAAAAGCTAAATGTGCCGAACATTGGTATATTTTATAGAGCATTGTACTGTCGACTACATAAATCGATAATCAATTATGAAGAGAATACAGATATAATCTGATTTCATCCATTCTTCCTCCCCCAATCTCTCCCTCTACACACACACACACACACACATATATATATATATTATTTAAAAGAAAGTTTTTTTTTTATTATTTGTTTCTTAATATAAACTTTAGTATTCCGGTGTCAGTTTAAGTCTCTATTTGTCTGCCAAATCACAGGATGGAAACAACTTTTATAGATTGTTGTTTTTTTCTAATTTAACTTTGGGGAATTCGAAATAGAGTTAAATTATATTTCAAATATAGACACACTTCAGACTTTCTCTAAATACATACTTACTATAAAAATACCCGAGTTTCAGAGATAGATTTACATGTACGTATGAGCAGGTCATACAAAAAGTACATTCGAGCAAAACGATATCGGTAAGAGAGTGAGTTAGTAACACAGACTTGGTGAGTGAAAGAGATATAAGTAAACAAATTCATTTTCATGCACGTATCTAATAAGAATGTAAGGGGGGTGTAATCATTGGTTATCATCAGTTATCGCCTCGAAAAGTATATCCTTTGCGATGATTTCAAATTCTATTGCCTTCATTTTTGCCTAGTTGCCCGTATTGAAGGCAGAACTCATGTTGATATCATAGATAAGGAACACAATTGGAAAATTCGTAAACTTAAGGAATCAGCACATATGCTAGGCCACAAAAGTCTCCTGAGCCGACCAAGCATAGAAATAAATACAATATTGTAACCAGTAATAAAGTGTGCCAGAGAAAATCAATGATAACAACAAAGTTGCAATATGTGCTCTGGTAAAAACATAAAATGATAACAGCAAAATTGCAATATGAGCACTGGTAAAAAAAACGGTTGCTGAAGACATTAGGCTTATAATACCCAGAAATTCATACCCTTAAGGACACATAGATAATGGATAAAGTTGTTGATTAGATCCAGTGAAAGGACCCAAAGAGTGTGAGTTCAATACCCGGTTAAGGTAGTGGAGAACTTTCAGAGGGGAATTAACAGGAGATAACTGATAACTGACATCCATTAAACAGTCTACCCGAGTGAGCGAAATAAATGGTTCAGTTCGACATTCCAACCACCTGAAGTAGGCCGGAGCGTACAACGGCCGAAAAGTTGTAATAAATATGGTGACAAAGATGAGAACAATAGTCCGAATGATGTAAATAATGTACATAATACATCATCTCAGAAATATAGACAGATACAGAAATCCTTCATTTTATTTCTCCATGTATCTCACATTTGGGTTTGCTTGATATGAGGATAAATTCAAGACGGGTATCTCAATGTGCAGGAACGTTCCTGAGTATCACAACACGGATTGACCAAAGGTACCTCAGTGCAAATAGTTGGTTGTTTTGTTTTATGGCATATCAATCTCAGTGGATGATTTAATGACAACAAAATTTTGAAATAGATTCATAGCGATAGTTTGGTAAAAAGGTGTGTATGTATGCATATATATTTGAACCATTTTTTTATTACAATGTATTTCTGGTATTAAAATCTAAAGTATGAGTGTTAACTATTTGCCCATACCTGGGACCCTAACCTAAATTCAAGGACACTTGAATGCTTCCTAGATCGAAGCAATGGCATATGATTGATCATGTCTTGATTAGGAAGCGTGACATGAAGACTATATGTGGCATCCTCGCTATGCATTTTGCATAATACGGTTGGCTCGAACAAAATTCGTTTTGTCGTTAAACCAAAAATGAAGATGTGGTAGTGTCAGTATTCCTACACGGTTTAATGTAGATCGTCTGGAAGCTTGTATCTGCTATGGAAGACATTCTTTGTAAAACACATGATATATTTCAAGACGTCTGTTTATGAAGCCTGTGAGAAGGTGTTAGGGATTTGTGAGCGTAAACATCGAGACAGATTTGATGAGAATGACACTGATATTCAGCTCTTTCTGGAAACTAAATCGAAAGCCTTAGATGCCGTGCTGAAATATAGACAAAAATCTGATGAACATAAATGATTGATCTGTAAGTTCAAAACCATCAAAGCTGATGTTCAGAGAAAACAACGTAACATACACAACACTTGATGGAGTGATAAGGCTGACGAAATACAGTTTCCCTACGACACAAATGACACAAAATTGCTATACGACCTTCTGCATGAAGTGTATGGATCATTACGTTCTCCTATCACATCTTTTTACGCAAAGGGTGTCAAGAACCTCCTCCGAGACCCTGTGAATATTCTCTGAAGATGGGTAGAATAATTTGATGAGCTATTGAAGAGACAATCTGACGTTGTTCATCGATTCTATCCCCAGTCGACCAGTTAAAGCAGTTCTGGCAGATGCTCCTTCTCTTGAGAAGGTTGAACCTGTTGTCGACAAAATGAATATTGGAAAGTCATCTGGTATCGATGGTCTCCAGTTGGAAATTTTCAAGTATGCTGAACCTAAGATGATGAAACGTCTCAACGATTTACTGCAGACGGTTTGGAGTAGTGAGTGTGTTCGACAGGACTGGCGAGATACAATAATGTTTGCGTTGTCCCACCGGAAGTGTTCAAAATTAAATTTTGGGAATTATCGTGGCATTGCATTACGGTGTATCTTCGGGAATGTGTTATGTAGAATTATGTTGATCAGAATGCTGAAATATATTGCTGATGTTGTTCTACCGGAGTTTCAGTGTGGGTTGCGATGTGGGCCTGAAACAGTGGATATGGTTTTTTTACAGAAAAACAGTTGCACGAAAAATGTGCGGAACAGCGAATGGATCTGTATCAGGTGTTTATTGATCTAACTAAAGCATTTGATATTGTGAATAGGGCAGCGGGTTTGGTCTATTTTGTTTAGGTAAATATGGCTCTAATTTGAGACCAGAGAAATTATCTCTTATATCCGGGTTACACTGTATATATATATATATATATATATATATACGTGTGTGTGGGGGGGGATGTGTGAGATGGATAACTGTGAATTCCAAACGATGAAAAAGGCAACGGGAAACCACTATCAATCCAAAGAATATATTGCAATACACTGATAATAAGTAAAATGAATCCGTGAAGATTTAATAACCCCTATATCGAAAGCAAACATTTATTTCATTTGTTTATTTAATGGCATATCAAGTCATTGTCGGTCATTTAATGCCGAAATTTATTTTTATTTTTTGGTGGGAAGCTTTGCTGTAATAAAATATATCATTTTGATTTCACAATTGAATGCATGGCAGACGATAGTCAGCTTGTGTATCTATACATGTTTATGTAAACTTGATTACTAGAGGACGTGGTCGGGTATAATTTATGTTGTGGGGATAATTTGAAAATACAGTTTAATTTATTTAAGCAATTTTACGATATTATATAGATTAATGAAATGAAAGAGTTCGTTTATGTTTGTTCTACGGTTTTGTTAAGCGGCATATTAATCCTGATGCGTTATTTAATACCGAAATCTAAGCATTTTGAACATAAGTTTACGGCTTCACATAAATATATTTCAATCGTAATTGTATACTTTCGACTTTTGTTGGTAATTCTAAAAATTTGCATTGCTGGTCATTCTACTATAAATATACATGGTTGCTCATTTTACAATATAAAAATATATTGCTGACAATTTTACTATAAAAATGCATTTTTATGCTTTCATAGTCTTTCCCTATTTTCCCATAGCAGATGCACTGACAGTTGTTACCACCCAAGGTCAAGGCGTACCTGGGAACAAAATCAATGAACCTCCAATATCAAAGGCCTTGCTGCCTGATGTTGTTTATCGTCAAAATCAAAAACTTAAACGAGAAAACAAACATAGACATGAAAAAGTAGATATTGATATATTCTTAACCCAGCTCATTTATGAAAATCTAACCAAAATAATCAAATGTTACAAATGTTATGTTTCTTTATCAAGAAAATTTATGGACGGTTCGAAAAATATTACACACTATTTCTTAGAAAGAGTTTGCATGGTATTTGAGAGAACACTTTAGTGAAATAATAATGCCAGTGGAATCTTATATGACAGATGCAAAATTTCAAAGGCCTTCATTTCAATATCAGACGTATCAAGAGGTTTGTGACGGGAGTATCCAATCTAAAATCAAAATGAACATTGTACTCGTGGGACTTTTCCTCGAACACAAAAGTTTGGTTTTGAAATTAGTCTGGTCTGCGGAAAGCTAGTAGATATGAACGGATCTAAGTTGATGTGCATTTCATTCGCAAAGGTTTTGATGGACCTAGAAGGGCAAGAGAAGTGATTCCACATTTTATAGGTTTTCTTATTTTTGCTCTATCTCCAAATTTGTTTTAATATTTTGGTATATAAATATATTCTATACCCACTCGTATACGAGGATGCCTGTCTACTAAGGCGACTAGCTAAACCCTGTCGCGAACGACTGTTCAGTCACATATTGCTTTATTCAACACACACAGATCCCACCTGGGTTTTAAACTGCAACTAAGCTGTACTGATCTTAGTTACAGTTCGTGAAAGAGATGGCGATATCTTGCATGATCAACAGTCTCAACATAGAAAGCAGGTTCAAAATCTCGGTCACGATGACTTGTTACTTTGTGCTATCCCAAGCATCGACGGCTTCCCAAAGTTCTGCCTACTGAATTTCACTCAGAAATCTTTGGTCAACCGGTGGTATAGTTTTCCGGCATTTTCCAAAGATGCCATACGCTGAGACCGCCTCCTCCAGACCGATAACATCAATATCTTCGACGAACAAGTTCAATCTGTTCAATTTCTTAGGATATTTTATATAGTTTAGAGGTGAATTATTAAATATCCGGTTTAAAAAATTAAGATAAACGTTTCATAGTTTTGGGGTTTTATTTTTTTATTTATCTATTTTTTTATGTCTGATTATTTCGATCGTATCTTAGCGAGATTTTAGCTACAATAATAACAAATATCTAGATACAACATTTTTACTTTGGTTACACAATATACGCCATCGTATGTTATGTCATCAATTATCGAAACTTAATGATTTTTATTCACATATCAATAATGACATAGGCTACAACTAAAAGAGAACTATTAACATCAGAAACAACCAAAATGAAACTATTAATATAAGTCAAATGTAGGTAGATAATACAAAGATATTATATAGTAATCTCTGTAAGGAAATGCACAAAATACAGGAACCTTTTATTATACAAATGATATAAACTGAATTACTAAGTTATCATTCACCAAAGTGTATAAAATAAATATATGTATCAAATACATTTCCAAATCTCTCAAGACAGCTGAAACCATTCTATAAATGCACATTATTGTTTACGCCGATTTAATTTTGTAATACAACGTCCGCAAAAATTTCAGGAAGTATGTAACTAAAATCATAAAAGAGACAGTCGAAAGTACCAGACCAAAACAGAAAAAGATTCATACAGTTCATTCATAGTTTTATCTAGATGTGCAGCAATTTATTCGAAAAGTGGAAATTAAAAAAATAAATAAATGAATGTATATTTTTCTGTTGAGTTATGAATCGTGTTTAATTGAATTCTTGCTGCCTTGAATGTACATGTATTTCAATTTATGTTTATATATACATACACACACACACACACACACACACACACACATATATATATATATATATATATATATATATAAAAGAAAAACAGACCACTTTAAGGTTCCATTATAATAATTTATTTCACCAGAGCCCTTTTAAGGACGCCGGATCATCAGATAGCACTTGAAGCGTAGTGTAAGTTTTTGTAATTTAACAGATAGTGTAATAACGAGTGGTTAGAGAGACATGGTAGAGTTTAGAGAGGGTTTAATTTATTAGGTTGGTGCAAAAATAATGCCGTTTTCTCACATATGTTACGATATGAGAAAACGACATTATTTTTGCACCAACCTAATAATATTCTCTCAATCAGAGTTAGTATTGGGGGGAGGAGGAGTGACCAGACCTTGACCTTTTTAAACGGTTAACTTCACGGAAGTGATATATTGAATGGGAGGGGAGAAGAGAGAAAAGAAAAAAGAAAAAGAAAGAAGGGGGGAGTAAAGAGAAAGAGGCTGTAAATGGGTTTTACATATGAAGGAGAGGGGTGGTAAGTTTTAGCAATTTATGTAAAAAATAGATTTTAATGTTTGATAGTAATTTAGATGTCTAAAAAAATAATCCAGGAAGAAATTAATTTAATGCTTGCTAGCAATTTAAATATTTAACATTTTACAAATAATTTAAGGATTTAATATAAGTTAATGTATTTATTAACACATTCATAGAGAACACATTTAATATATAAATATATATATATATATATCATTTAACAGTTTATTTAGCCGATATTTAATATTGTAAAAGACAGTTAATGTAACATCTTTATTCGTTTGAATCTAATTCATGAATGTAATTTGTAATTATTTTTAGATGGCTAATCTTTCTTTCGAAAAATTTAGATTTCGAATTAAGATGGAGCAATATTTGAAGGTAATATTAAAGATTTTGCTTTTTTCATATATGTACCACATACACATTTATGCAAATCCTACACATACATACATTCATTTACATGTGCAATTACACACATAGGCAAACACGTATGAATCGATATACACTTTAACCAATACATATTCATACATAAATACATACACATACATTTACAAATAATTACATATATTTATGTATAAAATCTTTTTAAATTTTCCTTTAATTTCACAGTTAATGTTTAACGTTAGGTGATGACTTAAGTGTTTAAATATCCAAACAAATATTTCTAATTTTAATATTTTACTATCAGTATTGATTGTTAAAGATTGATATATTTAATAGGTTGCTGCAAAAATAATGTAATAATGTCGTTTTTTGACGTATTTTTAAAGTAAAAAAAAAAACGACATTATTACGTCATTATTTTTGCACCAACCTAATAAATTTAACTTAAATTATCAATTTAAAATTAAAATACCAGATGATGAATATTTAATCTCACAATTCTAATTAAAGCATATTAAAAGAGAAAGTGAGATTAAAACTTCAATAAAATAACAATGTCCTTCCATTAAAATACATTCTATACATACATATATATATATATATATATATACACACAAAAATACGTAGCTAAACTTACGCATGCACCCATAGACACACAAATGTATACATATATACACACATACATACATACATATACATATATATGCATATATACACCACTATCCAAGATGCCCAAACATACATAAAACCACACATCAATGTCCATTTTCATCTACACATTTGTATACATACGGTTATGTATCCGCATCCTTGTGTGCATATAATCAGTTCAAAACCAAAAAATAGTTTCCTTTATATATATATATATATATATATGTACACACACACACTGCAGTACAAAAGATTAAGGCTACCACTGTTATTGTTTTAAATTCCCCCAAAAAGTAATTATGTACTTTAAAGACAGGAAATTATTATACATGATTTAAAAATGTAAGGCGTGAATTTTATTGATGACAAAGTTTACTAAGACAAAATAAAAAGGACTAAATATTGCTTTAGTCAAAATATTCCCCTTCATTACAGCATAATTTTCGGAATTCGTTGCAAAAGCTTCTCAAAGTGTAACTTTGTTAATTGATTCCAATTTTTTTCAATGACTGGAAGAGATCTTTTAAATTTTTTGGAATGTTTCCTGTGTTGGATCTGATGAGACGTCCGCTGCCATCGCGTGGTAGAGTTCAGGAGATGAAGAGTTCTAACTTTTCTTTGTGCTCTTTTCCTCCTTTCTACTTGTCTTCTAGTATTTTCGAAGTTTCCGTGGTCTGTTTTTTCTCCAATTGGTTCTTTCTACAACTTACTTCTTCCAATTGACCTGATAGATTTCTGTCCTTAGTTTCTGACCCTTGAATCGTTGGTGCGGTGTTCCACACACACACAAATATATATAAATATGTATTTGAACAAAAATTTTATGCCACAGAATCTTGTTAAACTGACGGTAGAACGGAACCTTAAGAATTTTAAGTCTCCCGTAGTTTTGATACCTTGTATTTTTCCAATTTATTTAAAACTACAATGAATAGTCAGACACTTGCGAATAAGGTCTCGGCATTTGTGACTACTAGCATTTCTACTACCAAGTTGTATGTCGTCTTTGATACTGTTCCACTGTTATCATCTTTCGTGAAGGATGGTTTACCCTACCCGCAAAGCACTTCTGTTATTTACCAATTTAAATGGCAATGAAAATAATGTGAATCCGCGATTGGACTACATCTGATGAACAAACCAGATTTTGCTTTGAAATATTCTGACGAAGCGTTTAGAATACTGGTAAAAGATCCGTTGTCAAAACATTTACGTTTTTATAGAAGCTATGCATATCAAGCTTCATCGACCGTCTTTGTGTCGGTAAAAGGAGAACTTTTTTTTCGTTCTCTGTGCATCATTGGTGGGTTGTGAGTACATTTACTTTCCGTTTTTGTTATACCCGATACACAACGTGAACTCGCCCTCATATAGGACTAAGAAGAAAATAAGAAAAAAAAAGCAGTGTTTACCAGGGTTCGTTTCATGGGAGGCTTGGATTGCTACACCTGCGAGTCATCAAAAAATTGAAAAAAAAAAGGTAATTTTGAATTGATTTTTATCTCATGTATTCCTTTAGGCCACTCCATGAATATAGGCTATTTTTGTATCTGCATGTCTGAGAGGTGATGGATAAGTTCTTTTGGTGACTGAGCAAATTGTAAGGAATGAATGGGTCACGAACCTGATTGACTAGGAGAGTTAATGATCACCAGCCCCTTCCTTTTTTCTTCTTCGGCATTATGCCAGTTATGTATGTTACGGAATAAATCTTTAGAAAACGCAGCGTTTGCCAGCGTCCGTGTCATGGGGGCTGGGATTGCCACACTTGAATAGTCATTGACATGTCAAATGTTGGCTTTCCTACGCCGCGTTTTGACAGATGGCTCGATTTTGACGCCGAGTGTTAGGGACGCCTTCCCTAGCCTTACCATCACTTCTCCCGTTTCTTGGAGTAAGCGTTATCGCGGTTGTGGAAGGTTGTCGAGTTTCCTCAGCGAGTGTCGGTCGGCCTTGAGCGTCATTTCTCGGTTCAGTAACCTCGGGGACTATTGTATCTTGAATCCGTGGATGGGGTCGCGAAGGATGCTCTATGTGATCGGCTCGATTTGCCGGCATTGGATTTGCGCTTGTTGTAGTCTTGGGTGCCAGTGGTAGATTATCTTAGCAACTCTAAGTTTCGCTTAGATGCCGATTGATTCAGAACTCGCTATCTCTCAGTGACGTAAACATCAGCGTTTACCATCGGTGTAACCTTGGCTTAGAAGAAACGACTTAATACGCCTTCTACTATTGTCCTCAGGTGCGCCACTTCTGGGATTATGTGGGCGAGATGACGGTTCGTATCACTCCCCATCAGCTCGTGGCCATCGATCTCGCGTACGCGTGTGACAATGTGTCGCCTCAGTTCTCCAATTAAAACGGATGATGATTTTTTACGTTGCTAGGCGACTCTAGAATGGTTGTGTGGACATCGGGAATGGAGACTCGTTTAAGGATTTGGTTGTTTTCTTTAAGCATCAGCATAGGGTAAAAAGCAGATCTGATCGAAAGCGTTTGATCTCGGCATATTTCAGCGAAAGTTGTGTGAATGATGCGAGCCTGGTTCGTGTGGAAAGGGCTAGCCTTGATTTTCTCTTTAAGTCCCCTTGATGCAACGTGGCGTTTTCCTGTGAACCTTCCGCTGGCTAAATCAGCACTATTTTGTTTTACTAGATAATGTGACTAATTGTTGTTCACGGTAGTTTTTTATTTATTTATTTATTTTTTTATGAGCCATGTCGAAATTCCCAATCTCCTCAGTTTGTTTTTGTCGCCTGTTTTTTTTTTTGTTTTTTTTTCTCCTATCCGTCACTTATATTTTCCTCCTTATTTCACTCGTAAGTGTGCAGCTTGATTCTGTCTATCGGCAGAATACAGCGTCTTCTCTTAGTATTTGAGTGGTGGACTGATCTTACTAACATTTGTTTTAATTTTATCTTTGTCTTGCATTTTAGTTTGTTTTCTGTATTTTTCCTTCCCTATCATTTCATAAATCATGAAATTTTTATATATTTTTCTAAAAAAAAAAAAAAATAATAATAATAAATAACTGGAAAAAAGGACATTTTGGATTCTTACCTGATTTTCTGTAGGTCACCCTGTGAATATGCGATATTTAGGTGTCTGCAGGTTCGAAATTTGATGGATACGTTCTTTTGGTGAATGAGAAAATTGTAATGAATGAATGGGTCGCGAATTTGATTAACTAGGACTAGGAGAGTTAATGAAGACCAGCCCTTCCATTTTTCCCTCGTCCGTGTCCCACAATTCTGAATGTTACAGAATTAATCGTCAGAAAAAGCAGCGTTCACCAGAACTCTGCTTGTCGACCTCTCTACCTCCGGGCAGGGAGGGAACCTGACGAAGTGTAGTCACGCCTGGGGTGTTAGACAGCTACCCGTTCCTGTATATACGGACTCACACCACGTACAATAACCGGCCTTGTGCCTCATCCCACCTTGTGTAGAGGTCATGGGTAAATGCACACTGCAGCAAAAGCTGCACTTACCTGTCTTATGCGAAGATACAATAGTAATCTGCAGCTGGAAGGGTTCTTAAACGAAAGAGAAGAGCGTTTTGGAACCGTTCTTAAACGAAATAGAAAAAATTAAATCCGACGGATTCCGTTTCAAATTTAAATCTGGGTTTTTTTTTACATCCCGTAGGAGAAACTCACGTTTGTGGTATATTTTCGATGTTTTGAGGATATTTTTTAAAAAGAATGGGTGGGATGGACTGACGAAAAAGAATGTACGACGACTAATGAAGGATCTGGAAACAAACGAATATGACAAGTAATGTTATTTCAAATTACCTAAAAAAAAAAAAATGACGTGAAAATGAAAACTGGTTAAAAGTTTTTTTTTTTACCTGTTTTTGGCGAAAAAGTCTGCTTTTCATACCCGATATCAAGTTTTCATCTTGAAGAAAAAGAAAGATGTTTTTCCACATTTGCTGGACTAGGGAACAAAAAATGTGACAAGAATGAAGTAAAAGGCTAACAGAAAACCAGTTCAAATGTTTCATTTTCGCATTGGGTCTGAATTCACAAATAAATGACAAAATAAAGACAAGAATGTTAGTAAAGCTTGAAAATATCCAGGGATATAGTTACAGTCGATGTGTGAGGCGTATCAAATGTTAATAAATTTTAAACACGACAGAAACAGAAGAAATGAAAAGGGAGGTCGAAGAAATAAAAAAAAAATACGGCAAAAAATAACATTGTATTGAACCATTGTTACGGTTGTGGGGGAATGCATTTCCGGGGAAAAAAATTATCCTTTTAAAACAAAATATATATATATATATATATATATATATATATATATATATATATATATATATATATATATATATATTTCTGTTGTGGGAAGTTTGGACAGCAAAGTTTTCTGCGGGTGGAATTTGTTTTAAAAATAAAGAATAATAACAGTGCAAAAGCAACAGATTTTGTGAATGTAAGTCTCGCTACCGAAAAAAGAAAAATATTTTGGATAGAAAATATATTCTGATCTGTATGATCAAATTCTTGTGACCCTACAAATAAATAGGTGCTCTGTTATTCAGCAGAAACTTGGGGATCGGGGAAAAGAGCTGCACCGAATTTGGAAAGAAAATTATCTCTATGCGCATAGTGCCTCGGGAGAGAAACTAAAAATAGTAGGGGAATTGAATTGTGAAGTCTAGTTCCGAAACGAAGTTAATGCAGTAGCCTACGTGACAAAAGAAAAACGGTTTTAATATATTAGCTGCATATTGGCTACACTAGTTTAATTTGTCGAATGAACCAATCATTTTCATTTGTGTATCCGCCAGATGCTCAAACGTGAATATTGACAATTGAGAGAAAAAAAATTCTACAAGAGTATAAAAGATTTCTTTACAGAGCGATTAGGTCTCTGAAATAAAGTAAAGGCATTTTAAAAGTTAAAAAGAATATGTGAGACTGACCATTAAACCAAAAAGGACTGTCTCCTTTGGTGCCATTGAGGCGCTGAGCATTGAACTGTACAGCCTACAAAATATTGGACTAATTTCACTAGTTTATACATCAAGTTGTTCTACGCCCATTGTAACTGTCAAAAAAGCCTGGTAAACTACGAGTCTGTGCAGATCTTTCAACGGGATTGAATAACACTCTACAACCAGACCATAATTATCCGTTACCAATGGCCTAAGAATTATTTTCAGATTCAAACGGAAGGGCTATATTCTGCAAAATGGAAATGCCGGACCCGTACATCCATGTTGATATGGAAAAAGTAAGAAACTTAAAACCGTTAATAAGCATTAATGGATATTTCGGTTTAATAAACTACCGTTTGGTATGAAAAACGCACCGGCAATTTTCCCACAAATTACAGAAACTATGCTGGCAGGACTTAATTTTTTTAGTTAGATCCTTGTATCATATTGTTATGAATAATCAAGAGTGGTCTCCCTTTGTTTTGTTACTCTTCTCTTTGAAAGAGCTATTTCTGTTTACTGGGACTATATACGCGAACCTTCTTTTCACAGTTGAATAAAACTTCCTTAAAGCCTACACCTGCGTACATTTGCCTTTACAGATATTATGATTCGAAGCAAAACGGTATACGAACCGTGAATCAACGGAGTAAGAGTGTTCGAACGAATAAGTGAGTTTGCTTTTAAACTGGCAAGTTAAATATTTAGGCCAAATTATTGATAAAAATGGTCGTAATCCGTATCTTGAGAAAATGATGGCCATAAAGAATATGCCTCTCGTTCAAACATTTTTATTATTATTGTTATTATTTTTATCATCATCATCATCATAAAATGAAATGTATGAACTAAGAGCTCCATTGAATAAGCTACTAAAAAAACAACAACAAAAAAAAAACAAAAAACGTAATGGAATTATTCGGCTGACTGCCATTGAAAAAATAAAATAAATACTAATTTGTGAGCTTGTGTTTGCGCATTTTGACCGTTCGTTGTAAATAATTGTAGCTGGTGATATTAGTGAATACGGTATTGAAGCAGAATTACAACATTAAAAAAAAGATCGAAAAAAAAAAAAACCCGCTGTTACACATGCGTCAAGAACTTTGTTACCCACGGAAAAAAAGTGTAGTCAAATTGAGAAAGAAATATGAGCAACAATGTGTTCAATAAAGAATTCTATATAATGTTACACATGAACTACAAACAAATTATAAACCACATCTGAAAAAAATTCAGTTCGAAAAAAATGTATTTCCGTCCATTCGGCAAACTGCCTACATCGATGGACTACGATGTTGCTACGATATGATTTCACTATTGAATATCTGCCATCTCAAGAATTGGACATGCTTATAGTTGGTCGATATTAATACCTAAGTGGATATTAAGAGTGAATCTCAGAAATAAAAATGAGCAAATATCTGAGAAATGGTAAAAAAAAAAATCGACAAATAAATTAAATATGTTCGGTGTTCAGAAAAAGTCAGTTTCTATGACGGATGTTTAACTTATTGAGAGCGTGTAGTAATGCCAGAAACTCCACAAAAACAAATATTGAGACAATTCCACGGCGGACATCCTGGGATATCTTGAATGAAACCTGAGTCGAAGTTACATATACTGGAGACGCATACCAAAGATCTAGTGATGTCTTGCTAAGACTGTGCTTTGACAACTAAATCGCCACCAGTTAAAATCCAACCATCGCCCCAAATAAAAAAAACAACAAATGTCCAGATTACATATTGATTATGCATTACTAATGAATTGTAATAGTAGCTAGTTTTTTCTAAGTGACCAGAAGTAGTAGGTTGTATTAGAGCGAAAACCAAGGATACTATTAAAATATTACGAGGACTGTTTGACAAATTAGGAATTCCAGACAAAATAGTAGTGATTTTCCAAGCGTAGCTTAGATGTGACACAAGGCCGAAATTAGGGGGCATCCAGTGAGGATCGAAATCACTACTCAGTCGTAATTGTTCTAGCGAGACAAGCTTGCTAACCATTAAACCGCCTCAAGGTGCCCCCAAATTATTTTCCCAGCGTAGCTTAGATTAGGCACAAGTCCGGAATTATGGGGCACACAGTGATGATCGAACTCACCACTCATTTGTTATCACTCTAGCAAGACAAGCTTGCTAACCATTGGACCATGTCAAAATACTCTGGAAAATGTAAGAAACTTAAAACCGTTAATAAGTATTAATGGATATTTCGGTTTAATAAACTACCGTTTGGTATGAAACGTCAAAATGCTCTAACAGACACAATAGTAACAGATAATGGTACGCTGTTTACGACCGTCGAACATGTAAAAACGCCACCGTACCACCGGAGACCAAATGGAGGAACAGAAAAATGTGTAGATAATTTTTTGAAAAAAAATCACTGGGATAAAAGAGATGTAATAGTCATTTAAACAATTTTTCCCGCTGGTAGGGAAAACCTAAACCCAAACAGATTAAAAGCATCGTAGGATCAAGGATGGAGCCCTGGGGAAAATCGGATTAGTACGGCTTGTGGAGAAGAACGGAATGACAGACTTTGTCAAAGGCTTTCGAGATGTCCAATGCTACAGTCCGGGTTTCACTGTTTTCATCTAGAGCCTGATAGACTATTTCCGCAATAATCCTCAATACATCAGAAACTGACCCAGAGAAATGAAATTCATATTGCTTGTCTGAGTCCCTGGGATGAGAGATGATGAACCAATTCAGCTTTGATTAGGGCCTCTAGTAGTTTCCCAAAAAGATGTAGAAAGCCAATAGAGAGATAGCTGAATGTATCGGACGGTTCACTAGAGTTCATAAAAACTGGAACAACAGACAATGACTTCCAACAGGCAAGAAATCATGATGCAGCGAGGCATTTATTATACAGTTTAGAGACAACAGGTGCACACCTCTTAATGAGGGATACCATGGGGTCCGCATGGTTGGAGATGACAGCAGAATCCAGGGGTGGTATGCATATCAATCAATAGCAATTGAGTTCTGAGTTGAAAGTTAGGCAGGGATATTCCAGATTTTACAGGCAAAGAATTCAGCTTTATCTCTAGACGTGATAGCACCTCAAATTTATTGAATAGTGGGTAGAACTTGGACTTACTTAATGGACAATCACAGAGCCATCAATAATTACTAGAGCCAAAGTTGTTAGAAGATATGACATGCCTCATTCTCTCGGCAAACAGAGACTTAGCTCCTTCGATGTCTCGCTTGCATTTATTACGTGGTATAGCAAATAGGCACATGTTATGAGATGTCAAGCTGGTATAGCCAGAAATAGTTGTTCCTGGGTGCTATTGCGGCGGAAGATGCTGATGTGAACAATAGAGGGGATTGCGATTTCACCAGGTACTGCCAAGAAAGGACGAAAGTGTCCATGCCGTCTTTGACCCAACGAGAGACCTCGGTTGCGCAATTTTCAGTTGGAAGTTTGATAATGTCAGTCCAAGAGGCGCCATGAAGAAAATCAACGACCTCCCCGATGAAACCAGATCTCAACTTGGCGTCTACGTTGACGACATTACCATTTAATTCTGCCTCGATAGTAAGGCTGATCAGTTCGACAAGGTCAACATCTGATGTACCAAACGACCTCAAGATAATCGGTAACTGTCAATTCTAACGGCTCCAAAATTACAAATTATTAATCATCTGAGAGACCCCTGTCTGACCGCACGTGTATAAATCTGAAAACGTAACATGGGACTAGAGAAGACAGTAAAAACCGTATTTGGCGGTTTTGTGTGAGCATACATGAGTAATCTGCAGCTGGACTTATTGTTATAGTGACTGAACTCAACTAAGTACTGGATACATTACAACAGTTTTATAGACAACAGGAGCTTATTTGTATCGATTTATTGTTTAGGTAATATATTATTTTAGACGCTGATCATTATTTACCCACTCTGAACCATTTCAATTTCGATGTTTAAGATTTTTTTTTTTTTGTATGAGTGTTTTTTTGTCGCAAAGACACTTTCTGAAGTGTTGGGCAGAAAAAAATTTTTTTTTTTTCTAAAGAATGCGCTACATCATTTTTAAATCGATCTGTTGATTCCAAATCGGTCGGGTTTCGAACTCGGCTTGATGCGATCGGACGTCTATCCACACTGTTGAGCAGAGAAACTGCGAAGCAGTCTGTCTGTGGATAACGATATTAGCTCCCGAAAAATAATTAATTCGATCGAGTATTGTGGGGAGAAAAGCGCGATTTTTTGAAACAGTCAATATTACTGCTGATAATGCAAGACCCTCCAAACTTAATTGAATACTGTAGGTCGCTGGCGTGTTCATGAAAAAATAAATACGCAAAAGTTTCCCTTTTTCCCTACCGGGCGTAGAGTTTAGAATCTCCGACAGACTCGGTCGGGTTTCGATGCCTCTTGAAGCGATCGGATGTCTAGCCAAACTGATGACACGTGGATGATATATATATATATATATATATATATATAGAGAGAGAGAGAGAGATAGCTAGATAGATAATGTGTGTGTATGTGGTGTGTGTGGCTATTTATCCATTAAATCCAATTCAAAGTAACACATTTGCACATAATCGAAAACGTGGAATAATACATTATTTATGAGGTACTAACTAACGAAGAGAGTGGCAAGCACGAATGTATTGAGATTATTATCATTTGTTTTCATTTAATTCTTATAATAATTACGATAATTTAAAATGACGTACATATTTAAAGTGCGGATATTTATTTGAATTGTTCAGCTCCCATAAAGGATGAGTCCGTTTGAAAAATAAACAAAAAACATATTAATATGAAGTAATGTCATGAAATATAGTGTTCAAATTCGGGCTATTTAGTCATATTCGGTTTGCACTAATTTCCTTGGAAATGTCTTAAAAGTATTTTTTCTTCCCCTAAACAATGCGTTAAAGATAGAATAGGCTCATAAACTTGTGTGGCAACTTCTCCAAGAGAAGAAAAGAAAAAAGCTTTGAATTCCATACGGTGGAGAAAGCAAAAGAAAACCACTTCAATATTTTTCGTAATACTTACAAAGCGTTTCGGATCGAGGAATCGGTGAGCTGAATTCAAATTTCAGTCGAGATCATTATATGCATTTACGCCCGAATACCCTTGGGGAAATATATTAAATCATCTCTTCCTATCAGCTATCGGTACAAAGCAGGATAGATTGGGATATATAGCCTTGGTCTGAAACTAGTTTAGGAGTATGAATATTCTGAATTCAAACCGCAGGTTGCCTTCTATGTCATGCCTCTTTAACTTCTGAGGGAACGGACGGGGTCAAGTGAACTTCTCTGGTGCAAAAGGAACTTACAACAATTTATGTACTTTTCCTTGAATGTCAACATGAACCCCAATTCGGTGACGTATTGAAGTGGTGACCACTTCTGGGCAAAATGCACTAACGAGATAAATAAAGGATAATTACATGATAATTCACAGATTTGATAAGATCTCTGGAGAGTCACAATCTTCAACGTGATGAGGAGGCGTGTATTTTTTAAAATATAATTAACGATTACTTAGGATTTGTACTGGATATTTTTAAAATTCATTTCACCCCAAGCAAGGAGAGTATGGCATTCGTACGCAACGGGTTACGGAGAGTGAAAAATGGAGAGAAAATAGAGGAAAGGACCAAAGATGAACGGTATTCTAGAAGAGTGAAGATGGCAACTGCCGTTGCATTTAAACTTTTAAACATTGTAGTTATCAGTGAAGCAAATAAAACGAAGCCATTTCCACAGGTGGGAAAGTTTAGAAAAGAAACTGTTGGAGTAGAAGTATGAATATATGAAAAATACACATAAACCAATTTGAAGAGCATTATTATCTTTTATTTTTAATTCACTGTCTTTATGTTCATTTGTAGCTATGGCTAAACATTTTCCATGAGACAGAACATTTAAAAATGAAACTTCGTATTTAAGTCATCTTTTCTGGCAAAAGGGAAATGGCTGATCTGACTGTCATTACACTCTCTGTTACAGAGGTAAATCTATTAACTGTGAATTTTGTTCAAACACAGCAGCTATAGAATACTGAAGAACTAAAAAAAACATCTGCGAACTTACGTTGCTTAAATTTCCTTAGAAGCAAAGTCTGTGTACTCTTTAGTGTGTAAAATCGTTTCCGAATCGTTACAATGAAATAAATAAATTAATTCCTTTTATCTCAGAATAGATATTGCCCCGGATATTCCCCTTCTAGAGATTGCAGCTTTGGTGTAGAATACGCGTTTTTGTTTTTATTTGTGCATGTTTACATGTTTTTCTGCTCTATGGCTTTCACTCCTGGTTCTTGTTAGATTTGGTAACCTCTTAGGAATTTCGAAAGGAGCGCTTCCTTTGATCCTCAATAAATTAACGTTCTCATTCATTTACCTATATTCCCCCGTTGCATTTCCTGAATAATTTCAGATCACGTAACCTTATCGCTGATAGCATTGTAAACCGCAAACATTGGGAAAACCAAATAAATGACAACGCGTGAATAAGATTATTGTATCTGTTCGAAAATCCTGGAACCCTGCGATTGCAGTAGATATCTGTAGAGAACAAAGGAATATGCCAGTCGAAACGTTGCCATAAAACTTAAACGTCAGGAATCCGTGTAAAAACAAAATTGCACGAAAGACTATCTCGATCGTTATATGAATATACTATTAGGTTGGTGCAAAAATAATTTCGTTTTCTAACATATGTTACTATGTGAGAAAACGAAATTATCTTTGCACCAACCTAATATTTAAAAATTAATATGGAAAGAATTTATTGTGAACCTTGAAATACTATTGAAATATAGGAACATGTAAAACGTCAGTTCCCAAATATACTTTCTAATGCATTGTGATATAAAATAAATCTTATCATCTGTAAATGAAAATGGTTAAAAATGATTGTAGAATGAATCACTATCGGTCCTTAAATCATGATTAAAATGTAGCTGGACGTATGATTTGAGATCCCAAATAGGTTTTCCATTTTATTTCTATATAACGCAAATAGGATGACCCTCTATATTTGAAAATAGTATTTAAAATTCATTTAGAAAGATTGACTATTGGTTATTGAAACAAGAATTTAAATATAGAAGGAGGTAGGTTTAGAGTTCCCAAATATGTTTTCCCTTGTAATTCGTTATAAAAGAAAACCGGGTGTTAGTTTGACATCAGTATTTGAATAAATTATTTAAAATCCATATTGGAAAATGAATATGGGTCCTTAAAATGAGGCTAACGTGTAAAAGCGGACAAGATTCCAAATATGTTTTCCACTGCATTTTGATGGTTTTGCTTTGATACAAATGAAATAGTTTAAATCCTGTAGACTTAATAGTTAATCATTCATTAAATTGTAGGTATTTTTCACAAATACTATCATATAAAGGATTCCTCAGTATCTGTCTGTGGAATCAAAATCCCTTTATTTCATAGTTTTCTTATTCCTAACGCTTTCTCATTTCCTTTCTCTCTCAGTAACTCGTTGTGAATTAATTGCTTAATCGGCTTATTTTGGAGTGAAAACTTTATAAGTGTATATGCCTTGTTAAAATAGGGATTATCCACGATTTTGTAAACAAATATATCTTCAATTTTTATGCAAATTATTGCAGTTGATATGTTTTGTTCTGCTTTTCTAAAACGTCATCAATTTCAATGAATAGAATCCTTACAATTTGACTTTGAATAACTGCAAATGTGAACTTACTAAATTCTTGTAGTTATTACCTCAATTGAACAGTTGACTTTAAAGACGATGTATGTACAACAGAGATATGGTCTGCGCACTTCTGAAAACGCAAGGTTCGATAAGATTGCAGGCAAAGCAGTCATCAAATCTCATTGTGTTTGATGCTGTGTCAAAAATATATTGCAATGTGACACATTATATAACAGGGAAAAGCTAAATAGACCATTACACTTTATAAGGCGTTTCTCTAAACAAATAATCTGAAATGTACTTTGAACAATAAAAATAATACAGGGAAATGAATGTAGCTTTCCAAATAAATCAAATATACGATATATTTATTGCGGTTTGCATTTTTGTAATGTTTTGTTTATGTCCATTCAGACAGATAAAATTATATATGTTAACTTCATCACGCCAAGAGTTTTAGCGATATAATTTACTTCATCTCTCTTTATGGTTCCTTAGGGTTCCTTTCCACCAGAAATTCGTTAAGTTGTCGGAAAGACCTAGAAGAAAGCAATGAATAGCTTTCTCAAGGTTATTGCCTTTTGAAATTGTATTTACACAGTTTAATGATTATATTTTCTCCTCCTCTTTAGTCTTTTATTATCTAGTCATTTCTTGAAACAGAGTCATATTTGTACACGCGTTTGCTTTTAAAATTTGTTGCTTCGGTCGACGGGCTTAAAAAAGGGAGAAAAATGTTTTAATAAATAAACTTGTTCGCACGTGAGGCTGTGTTCGTATTTGCGTTTGGCTTAGAAGCAATACATTACATTTTATTACAGAAACCTTATATGGCTTCTAAGAGTTTTGACAAAACAAGGCTTAAGATTAATGCAAGCAATGCCGCCTCCGCATATATATATATATATATATATATATATATATATATATATATATATAGACAGCGGCCAATAATATCATCAAAAAATTAAGTTAGTGTCTCCTTCCGTATGTTTGCATGTTCTGTGTGTGCTTTCGTGTGTATTATCCGAATGAGATGCTTAATGTCGGCATCTTATTATGCAATAAGCGTGGTTATGGACATACGACAATGTTTGAATAAACAGAACAGCTTTTCTATTCATTTTATGTCTTGTTGTGAGTTTTGTTTTTTTTGGGGGTGTTTTTATGTTTGTCATTTTCTAATATTGTTCAAATATGGGTTTTCTCTTTCTATCCATTTGTTTTAATCTCAGTTCTGTTTTTCTTTTCTCTTTGTTAACTTCGTTATATCTTTCTCGGGTTTCTCTATTCTTTCTCCAGATTTTTAGGAGTTCTTTGTTCTTCCATCTTTACTCGCTACATACTGGTAATTTATTTCTTCTCCATTTTTATCTTCCTTATTTTAACTTTACTTACCTTCGCTTTCAAATTATTTATTTTACCAATTCCTTATTTTCATGGCCATTATTTATTTTCACTTTAACTTCACTGGGGCAAGGAATAGATGGTTAATTTTAACACCTCGAAAACGAAACTGATTTTTGTTACTCCTATAAGGGGATCGTATTGACTTTCATCAGTATGACTGATTCTAACCGCAATGAATTAAACACTTTTCGACTAATCGGTATAAGATTTCCACTGACATGAAGTCGAAATATTATGTACATTATTTACATTATTCGGACTATTGTCCTCATCTTTGTCGCCATATTTATCACAACGTTTCGGCCGTTGTGTGCTCCGGCCTTCTTCAGGTGCTTGGAATTTCGAACTGAACACTTTATTTCGCTCACTGGGGTAGACTGTTCTAGTTCCACGTGCATGTTTGATGGCTGTCAGTTATTATTTATCTCCTGCTAATTTCCCTCTGAAAGTTCTCCACTGCCTTAGTCTGAATAATGTAAATAATGTACATAATACCTCATCTCAGAAATATAGACAGTCTCGAAATATTATATTGGATGAAGTGATAAGTCATCTGCTAGGAAAGGTGCTTCATTCTGTGGTGCTATTTTCTCGCTAGAATCTATCTTTTATATTTATAAATCTACCATTCGACCGAGCACTGAATATTGCAGCATCTGCTTTTAATATAGAGATCCTTTTAAAAAATCCCAATACGAATTTTCAGTGTTATCTTCCTGGCATGACGTCTCGGTTTCAGCAACTTTCCTACGACCGTAAGGTAGCCTCCCTGTGCCTTTTTTTTTAATTTTCACTATTTACATATTTTGGGCTGTTGTCCTCATCTTTCTTACATTCACAGCATTTCGGCCGTCGTGCGCTCAAGCCGTCTTCCGGTGATTCGAATTTAAAACTGAACTTATTATTTCCTTCACCAGGGTAGATTGTTCTAATTCCACGTGCCATGCCTCTTCCGCATATCTCGGTTTCAGTTATTTCATTATAGTATCTCAACTCTCCAAATTTTTGTTCACCTCTGATGTGTCCAAGTATTGATTTGGCAACTGTTTGGGTCAAGTAACTGGATTACTTCAAACCGTGCTTTATCCACTGTGTTCCCAATGTGAATGAAAGCATTGGTTAAATTAATTCAGTGACTTGACTCAAATAGCTGTGAGTTATAGCAGAGGTGAAGAAAAAGTTGTAGAGGAGTTAATAAAGGGAAATAAATTGAAATAAGATATCCGTAAGTGGCATGACATGTGGAACTAGAACAGTTTTCATTTGAAGAAGGCCGGCGCGTACGCATAAATGAACGTAACACTGTCATATCCTATTTAACTGATATATTTGCCAAAATTAGACAAAATATCTTGATATTATGTTGGTGCAAAAATAATGACGTAATAATGTCGTTTTTTGACGTATTTTTAACGTATTTTTAACGTGAAAAACGACATTATTACGTCATTATTTTTGCACCAACCTAATATATTATTTTTAAAAAAAATTTAAACAACAGCCTCTAGAAACTCCTGCATCTATTCTGGACAGTCTCCTTGTTTAATTTGGTGAATGCTGCCATAATCATTGCTTTCAGATCATCCTTGGTGTTACAAGGATTTCTGTTGATTTCTTCCTCAACTCCGCCATACGTCGTGTCTATGACAATAAAGATGAGCACAAGATTCCAAACAATGTAAATAGTTTAAATCGTTATAATTCTCATATCAGAAATATAGGCAGGCATTCATAATTGTTCTGATACGATTTCGTAATTGGCTTCTTAACATTTTAACGGATGTATGGGCAGCACTAGATTGGCAGTTAGGTCTCATTATTTTACTGTTTCAATGGTTAAGTGTAGCTTACGTTCAATGTTAACTGCTTTTTTTTTAAATTCTCGTCTTTCGAAATTTCTATTGGCTTTCTGATTACAACGTAAAATGTTATCTACTGTTTTCTTCAATTCTATTCATTTAATGTTGCAACGTTTTCCGACATTCATTGACTTTTGTGACCAATTTCATCTTAGCTGCATTCTTAACTTGTTTCGAATCGAAATCATTTAAATTACATTTATTTACTTACCTTTTCTTTATTTTCCATTATTATCGCCTCTTTCTAAATTTGTTTTAATTTTCTTAAACTTCTTTTTCTTTATCTTCATTTTATCCATTTTCCCTTTTTTTTATTTTCTATTTCTCTATCGTTCATTTTCGGTTTTTATTTTCCGTTTCTATCTTCATTATTTACCTCTTTATTCGTTCGACCTTCCTTTCTTTTCTTTTTTTTTTTTTAATTTTTCACACCAACTGGGTAAACAATCTTGCTTGAAGCCATTATATTTTATTCCCCGAGGCAGAATATATAAGAAACCTTTCAAAACAGTTTTTATTCCAGTGTGACGCAACTATGTAAGTAAAATCGCTGCTTTCACAAATACGAAGGCAATTCAAAAAACAAGACAAGAAAAAAACACGCATTAAACATTTAATAATTGAATACACACCTGATGCTGCTGAAGATATTTCGGGCTCAACGATGAAGGTAATTAGAAATATATTCTGATCTTTGATCATTGCATTAGAGTTTTGGAAATGGAACGAGCAGACTCATCCATGGATCATATGTTTGACGCTTTTGTTCGACGCCAATTTCTAAATATCAGCTGAAATAAATTACTTCACAAGAAAGTGATTTGAAAAGTTATGTATTAAAATATTTCCATGTCCTCTTTTCGCTCTTGATCTCATCCTTCTACTCACAAAAACACACGCACACACTCACACACACATATATATATATATATATATATATATATATATATATATATATATATATATCGACCCCAGGTAAGTACAGCCACTATTACATAAGGGCTTACTAGGTGAAGTGGAATTAGGAAGAGAAACATTAATAATGAGAATAAAGAATAAACACTAATCAGAAGAACAATAGACAGCGATTGACGTTACATTTAAATTTCTGAAGATTGGTTGGAAAACATGAAGCTGGGAGTGTGTTCCACGTGCGAGAAGTGCGAGATAAGAATCTATTATCATAGAACCTACGGCTAAATCTAGTTAGATATAATGTAATTAAATGAGATTCCGCCACCAGTATAGTATTGCGCTTAAATTCATACAGAGTAACAACGACAGCGTATAGCTCCTCAGAACAATTACCATGAAAGTATTTATAAAAAAAATGCAGGGAGGCAACCTTACGGCAGTGGGCAAGTGATTAAACCAAAACGCCAGATCAGGACAAATAATATTACTGATTAATCTTTAAATTTTGTCAAGGAGCGTGATATAAATAGCAAGGGCACCGGACAATATATGGCATCAAAATTCATAGCAGGGACGTAAGGTAGAATTACAGTTATACAAGATAGATTCCGGAAGGAAAAAATTGTCTCGCCCGGCACAGTGAACCGACATTCTTAGCAGCTGATCTAGCCATTGACTCAATGTAGTTCTTCCACCTCATGTCAGCTGAGAAGGCGCAATAAATCACTTTGAAAGTGCTAATGAAAGACAGAGAGAGCTTTCTTGGATTATTAATGGAGAGAAGTTTTGTTTTGGAGGCGTTAAAAGGCACATTTTGCTTAAATTAACGGCAGCATTGAGGTGGTTTGTACATCAGCTGGAATTTTGACATTGTGCCATATATATATATATATATATATATATATATATATATATATATATATTGTGTGTGTGTATTTGGCATCATTTTTTCATTTGTACATGTCCGTATATTGCTTAATATATTGTACAGTAATTGACATCAGTGATAATGCCTTATGTAAGCCGAAATTTTAGATTGTATTAAAAAATTATGGATCAGTATTGTGATTTACTTTCTTCGTTTAATGATTATATTATGAACTTATCAGACGTTATAAAAAAACATTACATAAAATAAATCGTCAATAATATTTAATGAAATATATATATATATATATATATATATATATATATATATATATATTTAATGAAGCACACACACACACATATATATATATATATATATATGTGTGTTTCATTAAATATTATTGACGATTTATTTTATGTAAAGTCTTTTCATGAAAAATTGAAATTTTAAATTACATAGGGGCAATCAATCAATTTATATATATATATATATATATATATATATATATATCAATGCCAGGAATCACATTTTCATTAAAATATTTTTTTAAATGCTACAGAGAAAATAATCTATATAGATGGACATTACTTGAAAGAGACATTAAAACTGTTTGGTTATATATTGTTCTCAAAATAAAAATTAATTTGTGGCTATATATATATATATATATATATATATATATATATATATATATATCCGTCCTGGGTATGACGATACCCTACATCCGTATCCAACTGACAGGCCTCTGATCACGAGGTTTTGAGGATCGTCGAACCATCTCTTAATTGCTGGTGTTCCCAGGTCCACCCTGAGCTGAGGTGGTAGCACCTGTTAGGGTCCCAGCTATGGGCAAATAGTTGACACCCAAACTTGTGTAAAAATAGGTTTTAATACCAGAAATACTTTGTAATAAATAAAATTATTACCAGCAATATTTTTTGAAGGAAATTTATTATCAGCAACACTTGAAAAAAACAAAAACAAAAAAACAAAACAAAAACATTACCAGCAATACTAACAGCTATATATTCTTTGGAAAAGATATTGCCAGCTATAGATTTCTTGAAGGAAAAATATCTCCCAGAAATAGATTTCTGAAGAAAAACATGTTACCAGCAATAAAGATAAAATATCAAATAAGCCACTTAGGTTGATATACCGTAAAACAAACCAAACCATATATATATATATATATATATATATATATATATATATATATAGTTGGTTGTTTCTATATCTATAGATATGCAAATTCAAATATATAGCAGTCGATTATATATGATAATGTGGCGAACACAAATTTTAAAATCACTTTTATCTTTCCGGTGTTTTCTATACGTTTCTCTATAAAAACAACTTATCTCGCTAAACATAAATAAAAATACACATATGACAATTTTTTATAAAGAAAAAGTATACAATATATAGCAACGTTGATATACCAATTGAAAATGTATGCTACAGAGATACAAATATTACTTTTGAAATATTTTGTTTTGGTGAATATTGAACACATATAATCTTAATAATTATAAGCTTTGACTTAAGAAAATTACCAAGACAATCTTTCGTAGCGACCTAGAAGGAAAGCGTCGAAAGTTAGCGTCCTAGCTCAAGCAAGAATTTAAAGAATGTTTATTGTTACTATTGAGTAAATTTAACAGGCTCAGTCATTAAGCCAATGGAAATATTTTGTCTTTTTTGTTAAAATCTCTTTCAAAGCTTTTATTTCTAACACTCATTGCATAGAATTAAAATTGATGAAAATTAAGTGTTTTTACCTTCAGTTTAATATTGCTTAGTAGAGCTACAGTATTTAGTATATAGGTTTATGTGTCTTATCTCGTTAGTCTACTCAAAAAACTGTCTAAAAATCCACCGGATCAGGCCGGATCAAATGCTGTTATCTATGGATGCATATTTGTAGAGTAGTTTTTTTCTTTTTCTAGAGTGCACAGGCCAATCGCTGTAATACGATTTAAAAAAAACGGGGCGTCTATTCAAACAAGTATATCCATTATAAAAAACTTTTGATGTTATATAGGGATAGATAAATTAAACGAGCTGATATAAGCAAGTGTATACGCCGGCAAGCACATAGTCATCAAATTTTTACGTAATGTGTAAACATAATAGTGCTCGATGTAGTTAGAGCAAAGATATATATTAATTCGTACATATATTAGTACTTAGTAATATATATATATATATATATATATAAGTTACAAAAAACTTGGTAATCCGTATGGGTAGTCCCAAGGAATATGAAATCCTGAGAGTTCAATGTAAATTCAGAGCAAATAATTTAAAGAAAAACAGACCACTTTAAGGTTCTATTGTAATAGTTTATTTCACCAGAGACCATTTAAAGTACCCTGGATCATCAGACATCACTTCCAAAAGGTGAAACGAAATATATATATATATATATATATATATATATATATATATATATTGTTCCCTCCTCATGTTTCAGTATATTTTAACATGGATTTTTGAAAATAATTTTTCTTTCAAACACTTCGTCTTATTTGCCGACGATAATTTTTCTGAAGTTGAGTCGCCAAAAGGTACCTAAAATTTGAATCATTGCGATATTTATGCATCCTTTATTTGTGAATAAAATATGATAACTCTTTTAACGATCATCCTATCCAGGTGTTGCAGTAATAATCTGTATATATATCGAATGACGGGGATACTCTCTTAACTGATAAAGATGGCATAGTTTTACGAGGGAAAGATCATTTTGAAACTCTGCTCAACAGCAACCAAGTCACAGATGAGGAAGCTTTTCCCACTGTACCCAACATTCTGAAATTCCTGTGTTATGTCTGGAAACATCTATTCAGTAAGTGTGCGCTTTTAGCAAGTACATATCTTCAGGAAAAGCTGCTGGTGATAATGCTATCCCTGCTGAAATCTGCAAAAATATAAGAAAGCTGTAATTTTGTTAATTGTTTTCTATGACTGTGAAACTTGGACACTTTATAGATGGCACTCTAATCAATTAGATGTCTTCCATTGTATCTGCCTCCCTACAATCTGGCGTTAGATGATCGAGTGCCAAATGCGGACCATGAAAGTTCGGTACCATCGAGACCTTCATAAAAATATCACAGCGGCTTTGGCCAGTCCATGTGGCAAGGATGAGTGATTATCCTATACCAAAAGTTCTTTTCTATAGTGAACTCCATGGTGCTCATCAAAATATTGGTAGACCTTGGATCATGTATAAAATAAACTGAAGAGCAACCTTTCTTGCGTCAATATTCCATTCAAGATATTTGAAGAGGTGCCTGTGAAGAGATCTTAGTATTGTTCCAGCTGCCATATGCAAGAATAAAGCATTATCAAGGAGTAAATATCATTCGACTGCGTTATGCACGAAAGTAAAATGAAACAGCTTACAATGTTCCTGCTGAACTTTCATACAATATTTTCTCATGTACTGTTTGTGGCCGGTTGTGCAATTCTCGAGCCGGCCTCAAAAGTCAAACCCGTCATAGTCATTTAGATAATTCATAGGTGGTCTTCGGAACCTCATACGTCTAACTCGACGGTAAAGTTCATCATATATATATATATGTGTGTGTGTGTGTGTGTGTATGTATGTTTAAGCTTTTGTGTGTTGTAGTAAAAGACAATGGTTAAACATAAGAAAAATAATTCTTCTCAATAATATGTAGAAGTTTACATTCTTCGCATGATGAAGGTAACAAGACCCCAAACCCATGTAGCAAAAATATCGAAAATATAAATAATATAATAAAAAATATAATATAAAAACAACACTTTATAACAAAAAACGTTTACGTTTCTTCTCTTTTGTCTTCAAAATGTACACTTTTCTCTTGTTAGAACTTCTATAATTGCTTCCTTATCTATCTATCTATCTATATATATATATATATATATATATATATATATATATATATATATATGAAAGCTATAACTATCTACCATGTTTCACTTTTATTAAAGCTTCGTAAGAATTTGAGATAAAATAGAGAAATAGACAAGAAACATTGGTATTTTAAATCATGTTCTGGTCATTCCTCATGAGTCAGACACATGTATTAAAATTGAGGATATATCTATATGTATATAGGTTTGGGAAGATTCTCTTATGTTCTTGAGATACAAAAATATTACACATAATTACATCTATTCAATTTATATTCCCGCCACAACCACAATTAATACCTAGACGAGTCATAGAATTCTACCTTAGAGCCCTTAGGATATGTAGCCTGGAATACTTAAATTAAGAAGAGAAATATATTGAGAAAACTTTCAATCTTCTCTACTACCCACATCATTTTATCTTTAAAACAAAAAACAAAACAAAAAACGAGCTTATAAAATACACAATGCCAAAAAAGCTGACAGCACAAATAACACTTCTGACAAAAGTTACACAAAAATCATAATCCTTCCCGCCAAAAGTCATTGTACTAAAGTCATAAATAAATTAGTGAACCCTACTACTAGGATCGTTACCAGGAGCTCCAAGATAATCGGGGATATATTTACGAAGAAAAATAAACACAACACTAATTCAAATGCCGGGATGTATTAAATATATTTTAACAATGCAAAAATCTTTATGAGGGGGAAATATCACACTATCTAAAAGCCCGCATCTATGAACAAAAGAGAGACATGCGTTTGGACAATCGATCTAATTCTGTCGTCTTGTATCAAAACGATACTTAACATAACTTTGTTCTCATAATGCTACCCTAATTAAAAGAACGTAATTCTGTCAGGAGATAATACACTGCAAGCGTAATAACATTATTACTAACTATAAACACACCCTTAAAACATATTACATCGCCATCTTTCTTTGAATCCATTCTTACAGATTCAGCCTGATAGCCATCTAATACGAATAATACATTCTAAATCAGGCGAGCCATAAACTAGAACTCTGCGACTCTCCGCTGCTACAGTTGATCGCACAAAAGACATATAAAAGTACCAAACTATGCAGACATATGCACGCAATTACAAATACAAGTTGCCATATGTTGCCCACTTAAACAGAAAGTAATATTCAAAAACCTACATACACATAGACGTATCCACGGTTTTAATACACGTGACACGTCATTGACCAGTGCGAACTGACCCAATCGTAAATGAAAATACCAGTGTTATCTGTCTTTTTGTCAGTTTTCTTTAAATCTCTGACGAAGCTTTAATAAAATTTAGATTGTTATACGTTTCCTACATGTTCTTTTATTTTATCACACTGTCGGATTGCGAGCCATATTTGGTTTTCATTTTTCTTTAACGCATATATATATATATATATAAACAATTATTCTATGGTGAGCTGCGAACAGGGTAGAGAAGTGTCGTCAAACCTGAGATGCGCTTTAAGGACTGTATTATGGATGCGCTGAAGAAATGCAACATTCCTTGTGAGAACTGGGAAGAATGTGCATTTGAGCGTAATAATTGGAATGAGGCTACTCTGAATGGAAGGTTTCACTTTGAGGAGTCATGCAAGGCTTACAATCATGTGCGTAAAGGCGTCCCCTTTCAACTTCCTAAAACCCGCATGCACCGCGATCGGACGTGTACAGATTGTGATACAGTGTGAATGTCGATGGTTGGTCTATGGAATGACTTGAGAGCGCACCGACGGAGGGTAGCAATTGACTATAAAGCCGTAGACGTGCAGCAACTGAAATGTTATATTCGTGGTAAGACATGACGGTCCAGAAGCGGTTTTTTTTTTCCCAACATCTTATATGGCATGATAAAGTAACACCCGCTCTTGTATCTTTTACGTGCACTGTTTGTGCCAAAGTATGAAGGTCCTTGTTGGCTGAAAGATCCACAGTCGTTCCGCACGTCAGTAGATATTCTTCTATATATATATTGGTTGTTGCAAACTCGTGTCCGAGTACGGCCATTACTACATATCTTTTTGAAAACATGAAACAAAGGCTATTCAACCGAATTTAGAAAATATTAGATGAATTCTACGTAACGTCCGACATATACGGCAAGATAAAATCACACTTTTAGCAATATACTAACAAAGGAATGATATGTGGTTAATTATGTCGTATTTCTTGCATTCTGAAAATCAGCAGAGTCCAGTGTGATGACCAAAATCATATAGTAGAGAATTGTTTTATCTTTAATCTTTTCTCGGGAGACCTCAACTCATTGCAGGAGAAAAAGAAAATTAATGTTCCTTGATGTCACCATAAGCACGGGTTAGGTGACCTGATGATAGATATGCAGGACAGTCAGTATAGCGTCGTAGTTGTAGACTCAGTGATAATGCCTAAGTTCGAAAGATGATTATAACTATATATATATATATATATATATATATATATATATATATATATATATATATATATATATATATATTAGGTTGGTGCAAAAATAAAGTCGTTTTATCACATATGTTACTATGTGAGAAAACATTATTTTTGCGCCAACCTAATATATAGTTAGATTGATGTGAGTTTGTGACCCTGGGTTTCACGTTATTTGTGATCGTTAGAAAAAGCCAGGATCACAAACTCACATCAAGCCACCTCACTATGTTAGCTCTATCGTTGATATTAAGCCCTTTCCAGTAAGTACCGCGCATATATTATTTATAAATAATATATATATATATATATATATATATATATATATATATATATATTAAAGAACATTTTTTATGTTTAACGTTCTTTTTTTAGATACAAGTATTTAAGTAAATGCTCTGTTTATAATAAACAGTATTAAATAACATTTACCGGCCTGAATGTCCGAGAAATTTTCAGAAAAAATATTCGTCCTTGGACAGGATTCGAACCTGCATCATATACGGAACCGTCATTTACGCTGACGTGCCAAGGACGAATATGAAAATTTCTCGGACATTCAGGCCGGTAAATGTTATTTAATACTGTTTATTATAAACAGAGCATTTACTTAAATACTTGTATCTATAAAAAGAACGTTAAACATAAAAAATGTCTTTAATAAATAAATTGTCGGACTTTGTCCATTTCGTAATATATATATATATATATATATATATATATATATATATATATATATATATATATATATATATATAATCAGACCACTAAGAAAAAGTCTGATTAAATTCTTTAAAGAGCAGAGAGTATCACCCTCAACGGTAAAGTGATCATATTCCTTGGTGTAACCTTAGATTTGACTCAGCGAATTTATAAATGACATAATAAAGTCTTATACAACTATAGATGCGTCGACAAACAATTTAACCACCACTCTTGAATTCTGAACAATTTCAATAAATCGGTCCAATTTAGGTTTTCCAACAACTCTGGTAATAAGGAAACTTTTGACAATTATAGAAGCAAATGTGTAGAAGCCTTAAGCAATGTAACCATAATGTAATCTTAGAGTACTTAGAAATAAACAAAAAAAAAAGATATTAACAAGCCGAAACACCGTAAACGGGATATCATATGGTTTAACCTACCCTTTATGAGCAATGTCAAATGTAACATCGGAATATTTTCCCTAAATTTAATTCATAAGCATCTTAGACATTCCTCCAAAGCTTAAAAACGATTTTCAATAAAAACAACGTTCAAGTTAGCTGTAATTGCGTTAATAACATTAACCATTATATATCACAGTACAACGGTATGATACTAAACAAGCACTTAAGCAACCTACAGGATAAACATAATCACACAAAGAATGCCACTGCCGAAAAAAAAAGACCTGTCCGCTGACCGGCATTTGGATGAGTAATGGTATAATTTATAATCCGACTATCAAATGTGATGGCGAGGTCAAATTCTATTTTGCTTCAACTGTGAACCATTGGAAATCACGTTTCTACCATCACCAAATAACATTATGCAATATTAAATTTAGTAACGGCACTGCACTCTCTAAATCTTTCTGGAAAATAAAAATCGACAATAAAAACCAACGATTACCTGGGATGATCTAGGAAAAGCTAAACATAAGCGAGGAAGGCAATAAATGTAATTTATGCCTTTTAGAAAAAAAATGTCATTTTAAAATCTTTAGATAATCCTAATTTATTAAAGAAAAGAAGACATTTAATCAAAACATACATACATAGAACAAAATGCGTGCTCAAGAACGTTGAACCAAAATAATATATATTTTTTTCTCATCTGACGTCTTACAAGAGATGTCTACAGGGACTTTATTTCAAAAACATTTCCGGACCTGCTAGAATATGAACCCCTACTATTAGGAAGATGTATGTGGTTCATGAGGTGACTCTAGCCCATATTAGTCACCTCGCTCGCTATGCACTGGCTGAAATTTTCCATGAAATATTGATAGGTGGAGGAGGACCGGTTCCATGTCCAGCACGTTCCCCCGACTTGAATCCTCTGGCTTTTACCTGGGAGACGGGATCACCTAAAATAACTTTTATGCAGCAGATTTCAAAAATGCACATACGCTTCATCAACGTTTCATAACTGTGAAACCATTCGTCACCGTAGAGGAGTATTTGAATATGTCTGCCAGTTAATGATCTGTCTGGTATATGTGCGAGTGGAAGCAAACGGAGGACATTTTTAACATTGTTATGTGTTGGGGTTACAAAGTTGGCCTTTTAAACATGTTTCTATGAATATTCTATCTTGTTTTAGTGTCTCAACCCCACAAAAGTTTGTACAAGTGTATATATATATATATATATATATATATATATATATATATATATATATATATATATATAAATTCGGAACCAGACCAGGAAAACCAAAAATAAAATGAGCGGAACAAGACCAGGAAACAGTAGTATTAAAAATGCTCAATACATGTGTGAAAAAATATCGATAAAAGTAAAAATAACATGAAGTTTTAAATTTAAAAATCAGGAGATCAATTAAAATACGCGAACTTGGTTTCGACCTGACGGTGTCTTCGGGCAATATTTCTAAAAATAACCAACTTAACGTTTGTTTTGTTATTTATAAAAAAAAAAACACAAAGAACGTTACATAATTATTTTTCAAAAATAAATTAACAGATGCATGACGATCGAAAACATGACATTGAGTGTAATAGAAAGGAAGTGGGTATGGAGATAAAAGAAGGAGAAAAAAAGAAGAGTGAAAAAAATGACGCGAATGCAATTGTATCTTAAATGTATACAGTGAAGAAGTCGGAAAGCATATATATATAACTTAAATGTAATGCGGATAGGGAGGCAACCGTATCTTAAGAAGAACAGTTGAGTTTTAAAATCAGATGTTTTTTTTGTTTGTTTGTTTTGTTTGTTTTGTTATTCGCCTTTATATTATCTTAATAAAGCTTTTTTGATATGAGGCAAGGACTTAAACATTCGGATTTGTTGTTTAAAAGTCTTTTGGGATCCAGAAATGAAATCGCTAATCGTTGGCAAATTTTGCAAATGTGGGTATAACTGCCATATGTTTTTACACTTTTTAAAACTTTCCACCTCACGATCAACCCCTGTTATTTTTCATTTACATTCTACATGTAGCTGGCTCCCTTGATGGATGATATATCGTTATACCACGAGCGCTTGAAAGGACCATCCGTAAAACCTATATACGTTTTAATTTGACAATTAATTTTACTTACTTCTGCTTAATAAATTATAGGTTCCGTTTTACAATCTCCATTTAATGGACATCTAAATTTATTTCTACAGGTTCATAAATCACTAGTGTTATTTTGCTGCACGTTAGCTTTGAGATTTCTGGTATTTTTCTTTTTCTTATTATATCCAAATTACTAGTGCAACTATAGCTTAATTTGACTGTATTTTTATTGAATATCTTACGTAATTCTGAATTTTAATGAAAGTGTTTAGGAAGCAACTTGAAAAATAATATAAATTTCAACTCTAATGTAAAAATGGGATGGTTAAACCAAATAATATTTTTTCTTTTCCTCGAAATGGATTTACATGGTGTTTAATATGATGAGGTTTAAATTCTAGATTCACTTTTTGGCCCGCTACCTTTAAATTTTTTTAAATTTAATATTCTATCTTATTTTTCCTCAGAAATTGTCCTACATAAGAATAAACTAAACGCTGTTACATTTGTGGGTATATTTAATTATATTCTTGGGGTAGATATAATATTTATATATCTTAACTTTGCGTTAGGTTGCATGTACGGGGAAACTACATGGCCGCAAACAATGTAAACACGAGGAGAGCCGCGATCCCCCATTTCCTGATGTCATATCATTCGCAAAAGTCGATTGGCGAGCAATTAGAAAAAATGCATCCTGTATATGGACTGGTATGCAAATTGTTCTCAAATTATATTGATAATATAACGGCCAAACATTGTAATTATAAAAAAAAAACGTAATAATTTTTATGTGTATTCAAAAATCTTGAACACTACAGGAAAAATTTATATTCTCTGTTTTTTTTGTGTGTGACTCTCGTGTAGAACATTATGCAGATGAAAATCTCGTGATTCCATCTTGATTTTTCTCTCCTTTTTTTCTTAATTAATTCCTGTTTGTTAATATCTTTGATTTAATAATTAAAACTCTACTGTGGATTCTCTTGTATAGGCCAACCCACGAATATTTAGTGAAAATCTTTAGATTTTCATATCTATAGAAAGATGCTGAGGATACCATAGACGGTACAAATCCGCAAAAATGAGGTCCTGTAAAAAATGGAAGCAAAAAGAAAACTTATAATTATACTTAACATCAGGAAGAGGAAATTGAAATTTATGGTGCACATAATGAGAAAGGAGGACTTGGAGAACCTGATGCCACAGGACTGGTTGAGGGTCACAGGAAAGCAGCGTACAACATATTTGATGAGCTTATGCAAATGGACAGGAGAGCAGGATTTGGGGAAAATAATAAAAACAATAAAATTATTAAGAGCTACAAGGGAGAGGAATATGGGGAGGCCAAATTTCGATAACGTTGTGAAGAAGAACCTCGTGTATAATGCGCATCAACTTCTGAAAAATACTCGTGGGTCTATCATAGTGAAATAGTGCAGTATTGAGAAGTATCCTGGACATACTTTATAACAAATAAATGGATTTCATTCTCCTTTCTAAAAAGTTACCTAGAAATATTGAGGAAAAAACACTAACTGCAAAATATCTAATAAAAAGGTTTAGATACTGTGCACTTGTTTTGTTCATGCATGAATATTAACATTGCAGAAAATATTACCTCCACCCGATCACTGAATATGCATGATTTTAACCTCTTGAAAAAAAAAACCTTTGTATTTTGCGGCCCAAATTATTTGCGTAAAATATCTGAGCATAAAACCTCGCACAATACTCGAATATATACATAGATGGATTATGCTTAGCGACTCAGTTATCTCCCTTTGTTACCTGTAGGTTTTTTTTCTTCAATATTCATTTTTACTTCCGATACGAAGAATATTATCATACTTAGGTAGTCTGCAGACTTCCATTCTACACTTCGTTGAAAATAGATCCTAAAAGCAATCATTTTCAGTCATATTTCATAAGATCAGATAGGACCGAACATTAATATTTTGGCAAAAAGAGTTGTTTAAATATCGCAGGTTTATGTCTGTCAGCATATTTATTTTACTACCTTTACCCCCATGCATTTCTTACTGTCTCGTTGTTTTCGTAATGTCATCTCTATGAACTTTACTCGTCAATATCAATTGCTTAATTTTTCTGATGGATAACCTAAGCAAAAATTATCGTTTTTCCCCTTAAGATAGGTGTAGTCATGGAGGGATTCGTTATTTGTCAATCTGCCTGTATACCTTGAGTTTATATGATGTAACGTTTGTACCCCCCATAAAATGGAATTGTGAAAATATATTAAAAATTCGCCTGTAGCTCTTTCTGTTCATTTCGTCATCAAACCAAAAGAAACGCCCCAAAATTTTATTTTTATCGATGTTATTCCCTTTCGTTAGATATCTTTATAAGATCCTTAACATATAAATGTCACAAGGTGTCAATAACGACAAAAAATAAATGTTTGAGTTTGGCATATTTAGAAAATCACTTCCCCCTAAATGCCATATTTATTGCTTGATCATCCACATAGTGATATATTTTTCTTAAAATATTTACGCATTCACCGGAACCGTTATCAAAATTTATCTCATCTGATGATTTTTTTTATGTTGAAGAATGTCACTACATTTTTTTTAATATTTGCGTATGCACGCTAAGTTTGAAAAATTGGCTTTTCGTATATCGGTACTTGGAAAATCAAGTTACATTGACACATCATAAATAAAAGTTCGGTAAAGAGAAATACTTTAAATTCAGTTAATGTTCTGTTTGTTAGTAAGAAAGAAAAAAAAATTGAATGAATTCGAGTTGTAGGATTAAATTTGCTGACATTAGACATTTGGCACAAAAAAGGACATACTGGTCACTGCTGACAGAGGAAAGCAGTGAGTACCCTACACAACGAGCTTGTATAAACATATGGTCGAAAATAAGTGAGAGCGTTATTAAACTATAAACATTGCTGAGAACTCCAAGTGACGGGAAGTTGTGGAAAGACTTGATAGCCTTAGTCCTAAAAGGCACGGTACACTGAAGAAGAACAAACTTTTCATATACGCTTTACAGAGTTTTTTTTATTTATAATTAATAATACCTATGCCTCTTAAACAAAGGAGTATGTAACATTTTATATTTCTTCACATTTTTTTTTAAATATGGATACAATTTTCTTACTTGTTACATAACACTGACTTTAAAAAGAACACGTTGTTGCGGATTTCTAAAATGTTGCATGTCAGCTGTGATATTTACAGTTAATAAGCCTCAATACAACCTCCACGGGTTTGAATCAGCCCCATTCCATTTTTATTTCAATTGTAAACAGGAAGTCCCACTAAGGCAGATTGCTACACTTTCTTTGAGCACTACGAACATGAAGCCTTCAAATTAAGAATTAATCGTTATCCATAACCCTTATAATCATAATCGATCTACACTTACAGCCATGTCACACATTTCATCCAGTAACAATTCCATTTGATAAACCACATGTATACTAATTACTGGTTATGACTCCTTTCGAAGTCAAACGGAAATGTTCCTGACATGTTCAATATTATTTTCATTTTGTTTTTCATTGATGTCTTGGAGATATCAAAAAATCTATATTCTACTTAGCCTGTTCATATGATAGCGAAATTACTTTGGAAAACCTTAGAAATATTGAAGTCTATAGTCACTTATTAGTCAAGGAATTACGCTGTGCCTCTCGACGTAAATTGAACATCGTTTCTCTTCTCCTACCTAAGTGAAAAATGACACCCGTCAATAAGGTAGTTTTCCACGTTAAAGGAAATACAGGAACGGTGGCTTTTGTAAGACTTTCGTTATGTATAGCAGCAGATACTAAGTTAACATATTTTAATGTGAACAGAGAATCGTGAGAAAGAATATACGTAAAGATCTAACTGCGCTCTTTCACACCTTGAGAATAGTCTTCGTGATCATGACGTTTAAAAATAATTAAGAAAATACGTATGCTGAGTGCTCCGTCCGTAAGGAACATGTTATATGAAATATATTTTGAAACTATACATCTGGGACTCGTTACATCAACTTAATATTTTTCTTTAAAATCAGTTCTCAAGACATGTTTTAAGAGAGGTGATAAATGTATTTATTTTATTTGAGCGACATACAATGACAATTTCTTTAATGTAAAATTAAAGTATATTTTTCAATCAGTTTCATCCAAGCTGAAATGCGGAATATATAATCTTGCTCATACATCTATCTGTTGGCTGTTGTAAGATAATTGTGAGCATATTATATCGAACGCGTAGGAAGGTCGACCAGAAAATTCATCGGCCGACTAGCTGAAAGAACAACAGCTGTGTTCTGTAAAGTTTATTTTAGTCTGCCAACTGGTTTCTCTACTTCCATTTATAGCATGGTCAGCATATAAACTTTTCAGCTCACTCACTCAGTGTGCTTCTCAACTGTAACTCCTGAAGTTATATATATATATATATATATATATATATATATATAATTCAGTTCATTCATCGTAGTTACAAGCTGACTGTAGTCTGTATTTATCCGTATAGACAGATCGATAGATTTAATATATCTATCGGTATATATATATATATATATATATATATATATATATATATATATATATATATATATATATATATTCTCAACAAACCAATGAAAACCATTTTTTTTCATTGGGTTGAACACATTTTCTCACTCACGCATCCATGTGTTTGCATATATTTTCTAATATATTCTTCCGGACATGGGTTATTATGACTCTCCACAACCTCATATCTCTTGTGGCCCGTAGCAGTAGTACACACTTTGCCAATTCTCTCGTCTTCACTTCCATTCAAGCAAGCTCGTCAGTTAGGTGCCTTACTGCCTTCTCCTATCTCTCAATATGCGCTGTGAGGATTACGTTTTTCAAGATCTCCTTCCACATTGTTTCTAAGAAACTTCAACCTTCTCTTTCTGAGTCTGAGTATAGGTGCTTTGCCTCCATTGCCATATAAATGGATCACAATGCAATACCCGGCCCATTTCTTTGTTTCTAAAGAATCTTTTTTTATTCAGAGTACTTTACTTAGGATGATGTAATGAATCTTTCGCTAATCCAGTGCGTGTACGGTGTTGGATTTCCCATATTTTCTGAAAAACTTCTCAGATGTTTAAAATTCAGTGATTATTTGATAATGACATCTCCAGTAAGCAGTCGCATTTTAGAGTTGTCACTTGATGACTACCATACCATCTGTTTTCTTGCAATTGATAGTGCTTTTATCTTACTTTCCTTTATTACATTGTCTAGGGGGTTATTTAGTTTTATCGTCTGGTTTACACACCTCCCTAGTTTTTGAACAGGAGTAGAAGTTCATCCATTGTTTCCTGTTTGGCATTAGGTTTCCGGCTCCTACTAAATTTACTTCATCTCTGTACTTTTAATGGCGGCGCTACGAACTCTGTCATTTTGTTCTCTAATTAAATCTTGATTTCTATAAGTCTAGAATTAACTGTCAATATATCCTGTTATCTTGCTCTTTTTTACGCCAATTCTTCACATAGTAACCCCCTATCTTGAGTGTCTTCGGGGCTCATATTGGGTGAACATTAGTAAAAATACAAACAAATATATATATATATATATATATATATATGTGTGTGTGTGTGTGTCAGTCATCAGCACAGTCGCATCTTCGTCTCGACCACAGATAATAAATCAAGCTAGAGTCTCTTCCTCTCTTGCAGTAGAGGTTGAATAAATCTGGACGGAAGGTGTCCCCTTTTCTTACGCCCCTTTCAATTTTTTTGTGTAGCTACTCGATTCATTTGCTTCCAGTATAAATTCTGTATTATTCTAACATGCTTTTCAAATAGATCCGTGTCCCCTAACTTTTGCGTAATCTATAATGCAGTAGTGTACAAGTGTACTGCTCTCTCTCTCTCTCTCTCTCTCTATATATATATATATATATATATATATATATATATATATATATATATATATCTGATAATATTGTAATCATACATACCCCATTTAGTGTTTCACTGTCGTTGACAAAACTGTACATTTCTCATTCTATTTCCGGTCTAATTCTGCTGCGCGTACTATTCATCAGGGTTCGAATCATTAGGTTGCTTATATGTTGAACTCAGCTGATTGTCTGACGGAGCTAGCATTTATTTGCACCTACGAAATTACTACGAAACGGAGAGCTGATTCCGAAATCCAGTCGTATGCATTGTATTCCCATACGTGCAGATGCCATTAAAAAGTTATAAATCCATCTCCTCCCTCTACATATCGGATAAAGAGTTGGACATTTATCTGGTAAAATTTTTTGAATTCTATTAAACTTTTAATTCAATATTCACTCGCCCTCCAAAAAGACTATTTTGATAATACAAACGAAGTTTTGGATGTAATTAACGTACTAAGGGTCGATAAGCCGTAAAAGCCACACATCAGTATATTGGAAATGTTTGGTTTGTGTGTTTATGTTTTTTTTTATTACTAATTGCTTGTAATGTTGAAAATGATTTAGAATTATATTTTTTGTAAATCCCAGTTTTATTTCATAAAGAATATCGACTTATTTTTCTTAAGGAATATCGAATTATAGACAAAAGAAAATCGACATTCTATCTTCAAGAACGTGCGCGTTTCCTGTTTTCTCCGCTTTCAACTTTCTTGGTTTGGGATTTTTTTTTTTTTTAGATCTTCCGCATTCCATTATCGTTTAGTTATTTACTTTTCAAAGCCCGTTCATAAGCATTCAACTTATTTGCCTTCAGCTTTTAAATCTAACTCGGTATCAACTAGAACCAATCATTTTCCGCAAATAACTTAACTGAAAAATGCGCAGTTCTCAAAAATAATTCTACTGCGCAGAGATTTCTTAATCCAAATAAGGTTTTAAGAAAAATTTAAAATAAATAAAAGCTCTACGCCGGCAGATACTAACTTCACAGGTTTTAACATAAACAGTTACATGGGATAAGCGATATATGAAAAGATCTACCTCCGCCTTGAGTAAAAGCGTTCGTGATCATGATATGTAAAATAATAAAGAAAAGAGTTATGCTGAAAACTAAGATCACCTACGGTCATGGTATTTAAAATATATTTTGGAAAGATACATCTGAGACTATCAATCTCATACATTAAACTCCTTTTACAAATTATTTATTTATCTGAATGCATTTGATTGTGTTTTGTAAGTATCTATTCACGATTTTTATCCATGACGGAAACTATTTAATACCCGCCCCTTGCTGCGTGTTACACACTCTTGTCAGAAAATGATGATTGATTTTAAACCATTGTTATAATTTGTGGAGAAAAATGATACATTTCACTATTATCTAATTATCTTGCCTATATGACTTCCATCTTCTGCTTTGTTCTATATTGTTCTATATTGTTCAAACTTAAATTTAATTGAAATCAAAGGGGAAAAATTTCAGTGGGGGTTTGAGCTAAAACTGCTTGATCTGACCCCTTTGATATGTATCTGATGCAATATTTGATTGAATTAATTGATGAGCAGATTTCAAATGGATATAACAGATAAATTGTCGCAGGAAATATGTAGTGTAAGGCACTACACACTGATTGGTGAATTTTTGCTCTGTTTGACACCCACATTACTCATTTGGATCTTTCCATTTTGACCTCCATCTTCTGGCTTTCTCCTTGTATATTTTGGAAAGGAGTCATTACCTTGCTCCAAATTAAATTGAATTTATATAAAAAGGGAAAAAATCAACGGGTGTGTGCCACGGACACCCCTTTTGTTCAAAATGAAATATACTTATTCAAGTACCCTGGCTAATTCAGTTTCAGAATATATATTGTTATGGGGTCGATCTTCAAAACCCTAGGAGAAGTTTGGTAACAAACAAACAAAGACACAGTCTACAACTCTCACTCACTCACTCACACTCACACACACAAACACACACACACACACACATATAAATATATATATATATATATAGTAAGAAAAAGAAAGAACAGAAAGAATTATATAACTAAACTACAAGCATTAGTTCTGTTTCATTTTCAAGCGAATTTTGGAATAATTTATTTTTAAACTTACTGAGTTTTAAATGCACATACAATGCATAATTTCTTGTTTCCAATTATGTATATATATATATATATATATATATATATATATATATATACATATATATATATATATATATATAGAGAGAGAGAGAGAGATTATGAGAAATATATTAGATCAGAAGGAATATAATTCAAAGAAAGTATTTCTATATTGATACATATTTATTCAACTACGTATGCATCCCTCTGTCCAGCGCATTTCAGCGTCTTTGAGACAATCTCATCATTTCAGTCAAGAATTGGCATCTTTTTGGTGTAAATGTTTTTTTTTTAGTTTTTTTTTAGTGTTTTTTTTTATTTTTTTTAGTTAATTTTTATTATTATTTTAAATTCTTTGAATTTTTTTTATTTTTAAATTTTTTTTATTTTTTATTGTTTTAAATTTTTTAATTTTTTTATATTTTTATTGTTTTTTATTTTTTTATTTTTTTTTTTATTTTTTTTATTTTTTTTATTTTTTAGTGTTTTTAGTTTTTAAATTTTTTTTAACTTTTTTTTATTATTTTTTTTTATTTTTATTTTTTTTTATACAGACTTACAATGCATTGAAGCTCTTCGCACTAATAGAATTTTCAAAGAATCAAAATAAGTAACTACCTGGGGTGGACGTTCATGTGAGTACGTCGGATATAACGGTATATATCAGTCAAGATATTAAAATTTCTGTTTGGTTCGCCAAGTCTCGTGATGTCCAGAATTATTCTAATGGAAGGTACCACTCTGACAGTTGGCCAATTTCTGAACGTATTTCAATGACTGCTACCTTTAATCGATCTAATTATGAAGAATGTGTGTCTGAATTCAACTTCTGATCTTGTGGAAGAACCTCGAAATGTACTCTGCCATCGCAATCCAACTAATTACACAACAATACCTTTAGCATGAAGAACGGATTTGGAGTTGTTCACAGTTGTTCCTTTGTTTTCCCCAGCAACGTTAGAATTTCATTTTGTTGTAAACTATGCGTTTTTCCATCGATGCATTTAAAAAGTTAATAATGAATAACTAATTAAAAAGTTAACGTAGAATAATCTACGCTATAGATATCTCCACCAACAGTACAAATGCTACAAAACCAACATATTAAGCTGAAAACACGAGTCATGATCTTAAAAAGATTCGTCAGATCAAGATTTTCATATAGATGCAAGGCGTAAGCGCTAAAACACGTTTAGACATATCTAAACCCTAAGCTGTATCCAAACGCTTTCTAAGGTCAGTGATTGAAAATGGCTTTCATGAGTGTAGCTCGTGTGTCTTGGAGTAGACATTCCTTCTTCGAGACATGTGGACCGGTGCTAGAAAATCACAAACATAGAACTGTACCTAATAAAAGAAACCACATCACTTGAGGTCTTTCAATAACAGCAAGAGCTAAAGTTGATATTACATGCAGAGAAAATATCATAAGATGCTCTAAGATACTTCAAATAAAATTTTAGGAAAAAACTACCATCAGTACTGGAAAGAGCGATGACATCTACTGGAATTGAGAAATCTATTTTCATTTGAAAGAAAATGGGAAGTTAAACTTCATTTCTAAAAAATATTACGAATAAATCAAAAAGTTACTTCGCAGAGTTATTCAGAACGCTACATGACTAATAATACAAATTTGCTTTCGTACTTGTAAAATATTAAGAGAAACATTTTGTAGGGTGTTTAAACAGATCACTGTAATAAAAGTGTTGATATTAAATTTTCATTTATCAATTTAACCATTGATAAAGGACTGATTGATTGCTTCAGTCTTTGTCTATATCTCTGAGATGAGGTATTATTTACATTATTTGGACTGCTATTCTCATCTACATTGCCATATTTACTGGATAAAGACGTTGGTTAGATCCAGTAACTAGATCCAAATTGGATAAAGACGTTGATTACATCCAAAGACCAGACACAAAAGTGTTATGTGTTCAATACCAGACCACATCAGTGGTGAACCAAGTTTCGAAAATTGAGTTAATGGAATATAACAGAAACATCCGAAAGAGGCATGGTACGTAGAACTAGAACAATCTACCTCAGTGGACGAAATAATGGGCCCTGTTCGAAATTTCAACTGTCGAAACGTTGTGAATGTGTCACTGAAGATGAGGATAACAGTCCGAATAATGCAAATAATGTAAATACCGTATCAGACCTTTGAAGGTTATTTAAAGACTTAATGATTTTTAGATTGTAAGATGTTTTTTTTTTATATAATGGTTTCGTGATACAAATATTACTATTTAATCCATAGTTGGGGGTAGAATAGGTAGAATCATACTTGTCCCAATGGTATTTAAACGTAAGTGATTATGACGAAAACAACGGGAACAGGAACTTATCTCTCCGATTAACAATTCCGAGCCATTATTCTTTAAACCATTTACACATTCAAGCGTATTGCACCTAGTGTTCCTAAGCGGTCACGTGTCAAGATAAAGACCCGGCAACGTGGAGATGATTAACTTCGGTGATCGTACGGGAACTGCTGCTTCAGCGTCCCCTGATAAATTAAACTAACACCGACAGCTATTTAATTACACTCTTTAAAAAAAAAAAAAATACTATTTGTATTTTTTATTTATCCTGTGATTGTAATTCAGCCAAATAATATTCGTATGACCATATACCCTTGCATTTATTAAATTGAAGTATACAATAATCTACTTAACTAATGACTGAAATTCTATTTTTCACTTCCGGTATATGAATGGAAAACATTTTTTATGGAGCATTTAAACAACCTACCGTCCTATCGGAAGCTTAAACGCTGTCTTGCTCAACGTTAGAGAAGTCAAGTCTGAAGCCAGGCAAGAGAGTGAATATTCAAACTATCGTACCGAAATCTTAACATGCGCTGTTGTAGAATGAAGGGAAAAAGTGACGTCATTTGCTTTGCTTCGCAAACAATACAAACAAGACACAAAACATGGGTATCCGACATGAAGCTGAAGCCTATATAGGAGGAAAGGAACCAACGGACCATCATGCAAATTGATTTTCGTTGATAGGTTTTTAATGCTTTCCTCCCCCTTCTACCACTACTAATTGTATCGATCATCGGTAAGGTCAGAATGCCCCGACCTGAAACGAGTAGTATAACGCCATGTTGGTTGCAGGGAACCAATGTAAATTCTCAGAGAAAACGTATAATATCTCGAGCCGGGATCGTACAGACGAGAATAAATTCATCTAGGCGGAAGCAGAAAAAAACAAACATCTCGCATGCGAGTCTCGTTAGGAAAGGAAAATAATTTCATCCGAATTTTTCCGGTCTTTTAGTTAGAATTAATTTGACGCTTTCATTTTTTTTTTTTTTTTTGTTTTTTGAGAAGAAAATTTATTTCTCTATTCGCATGAATTCCAAGTTGAATTATATTTTCTTCCTTTAGTTTCCTTGATTAAAATGCGCACATGTGCCAGGATGGATATTGTTATATTTCAGAGGAAATCACACATTTTTGTTGTTTGAGATATATAATTGTATACACGCATGCGCAATCATCCATCATCCTTTCAACGTCCACGTTTGCTAAATCAACAACGTCCATTATTTTAATCCTTATACTTGTTCTGCACCTGCATCCAAAAAAGGTAATATTAATTTTAAAAATATATAAAAGAAACATTCTTAAACGAGATAGGCATTTCATTTAAAAACTGGACAAAATATTAATATGTTTATTTTCTTATTCTTGAGAAAAGATAATTTCATCATCGTCAAGGAGAGGAAAATTAATGATCGGTTTGTCAATAAATTATTTCTAAACGGAACTCTCGACCGCAGAACAAGACAGTCTCGCTTATCTCTGCAAACATTGTTTTATAAATTTAATTAGTTAAATGAAACATAAATAAGTACCTGTTAGAAAACTGGTCAGTTACATATTCCGACAATTATTTAACTAAAAGGGGGATATTTGGCCACAATAAAGAATACGCTGGTTTTGATATTTTATAGAAGACGAGGCAGGTCCAAACCCTATCGTCCTTATTCTACTGCTAGAGGCGTCTTGAAGATTCCACTGACACCTGAGGCTCAGACATCTGATGCCTGAATTGTTTGATAATAAACTACGAATAAAGAGATGTTCGCGTCTTTGTGTAAAGACACACACAAATATATATATATATATATATATATATATATATATATATATATATATATATACGTCCGTACGGGTGTTTCTCTGTGTGTAAGAATCTAAATTTCCTTCGAGGCGTGAAACTGATAGTCACAATAGTGTATTGATTTGTCGCTCCATATTGTCTATATTTACAAAAACGATCTAACTTTGTTACTGAATATTATTTACTAATAGGTACGGCAAATGTTAAATTATATTAAAAAAATTTTAAGCCAAAATCTTAATTTTTTTTTTTTTTTTAATCAATATTAAACCGTGGAAAACATTACAGGAGCAACCAAAAATTTGGTGATGATGTGGTTCCAACAAAATTTAAAAAAAATATATAATATCTTTCTCATCCTATTTTCATATATATATATATATTTATTAAAGATATTTTTATGTTTAACGTTATAGATACAAGTATTTAAGTAAATGCTCTGTTTATAATAAACAATATTAAATAACATTTACCGGCCTGAATGTCCGAGAAATTTTCATAGAAAATATTCGTTCTTTGACAGGATTCGAACCTGCATCCTATACGGAACCGTCATTTACGCTGACGTTCCTTACCGTTAGGCTACAAAGAAGCGTACGGCCCTTTGTGCCGGTAAATGTTATTTAATACTGTTTATTATAAACAGAGCATTTACTTAAATACTTGTATCTATAACGTTAAACATAAAAATATCTTTAATAAATAAATTGTCGGACTTTGTCCATTTCGTAATATATATATATATATATATATATATATATATATATATATATATATATATATATATATGTTTGTGTGTTGGTGCAGCGTATCTTCATTCAAGCAAGTTTCATTTAATAATGTAGACATATTTTGTCAATTTAATTTTATACTGATCCTTTTCCACGTTCTAATCCGTTTCTTGATGTTAATATGAAATTTATCAAAGGTGGCTGCGTATTTTAGCACAGATACTTTCGATTTTTTTCCTGATCACCTTCAATGGTAAATTACAAAGACAAATCTATTGTAACTGCGATAAAATCTGGATTGCGTTGTGATAGGGATTTTTAAAAAACGCGCGAACTAGCTCTGTGATTATTTGAATATTTAAAATTTATCCGTTGTAACTATGGAATATTTTGCAAAACAAGAGTTTCAATATATGAAAGCTTTCTTAAAATTGGTAGAATTGTTAAATGGCATTAAATGCTATACGTATTTTAATATGTTATTTCTATATTCGTAACAAATTTCCTTGAGAGTTGGTTGGTTGACTTTGATAGAGACGGCCTTGAGAATTTGAAGGTTTTTTATAGTATTTTCGTGGAGTAGCATATTGTTGTTGTCAACATGTACTATGCTGTATTATCCAGTTGACTTACACTTCATTTGTCGGATACAAGCACTATTGCTCAACTTCAAAAAACACATTGATGTCCACCTTTCCAATAAGTAGACTTAATATGTATATATCATTCAAGGAAACATATATACAGGTAAATTATCGTTATTAATTCCATGCATGCGCGATTTTTTTTTTATTTTAATAACTTCACAATTAGTAGGGTCAGTTGAAAGAAAAACAATCACCATGACGCAATTTACTTGCCAAAAAAAATTGTAAATGGCATGATATACTGCTCGGCATTCGAGTCGGAAACTCAAATACAAACATTTCAGAGTGATTGTGTGTCAATATGAGGTCAGCTGAAAGGATTCGGAATGAGTTGGATGAGTCTAATGGTAATTCCAAAGGTTTCTGGAGTGATTCCGACTGATGGCGACGTTATGCCACCAGCCATCTTCACACATGGCCTCTTAATCAACATGGAGGTCTACATCATGTGCTGTAAGGAGTTAGTTGTACCCTTGGCTAGGAGAGTGGCTGCTTGAGGACCCTATGTCTGGCAACAGGACTCCACATCATGCCACTCAAGTAGGAGAACACAGTCATGACTGTCAGACAATTTCGGCGATTACATCAACCTTTGTTCTGACGAGCTAACTCCCAAGATTGCAACCCCCCTTGAATAGTGAATGTTCGAGGCGAACTTGAGCGAGAGACCAACAAAACACCTTGTAACAAATGGGCTGAAGGCAATCATTATATCAGCATTCACTTACTTAAACAAGTTGAACGTCCAGAAGAGATGCAGAAGATTTCGAAGTTTTCTTGACGCTGAAGTTGAAGTCAATGGCGATTTTATTGAATAAATTTACTCTTTAATATTTCGAGATATTTTTGCGCCATTTTGGTAAATATGCCTGTTAAAATGAGATGTCAGCGTTTTTCTGTTTTTTCTGGAATATATTTTCATGTGAAAACCATGGCTAAGTTCAGAAACTCAAACACGAATATTTGTGGACGATATAAAATTTATAGAAAAAAGGAAAGACATGAATGATATAAAGTTATATGTAACATAATAAGTCTATTTTTTTCAAATTCTTTTAAAATGTTTACTTTGCATTCAAAATACCACTGGTATACCTATATCCATTAGTTCTGTACACGTAAGGTTTAAAATTAACTCTTAAAACTGAAAAAATAGCCATGTTAAACCTTTCATTTTAGGTTTAATGGAAATCTAAAGAATTTAAAATTTACTATTTCCAGCAAGCAAAATACTCTGCGGTGTATTTCAAACAGAAATAATTGAACGAATATTTTCACTAAGGTCGATGAAAACGGTCATTTTGACACATTTGCAAACAAAAGTTCTTTCTCTGTTTTAAAAATCTCGCACAAATAAAATATATATTTCTGAAACCATATTGAGCAAGTTAAATGTTAAATCAATCTGATTTTAAACAAATATTACATACTGGTAGAATAAACTGTTGTATACAAGCATTTCATAACCATGTGATTTTATTTTTGTAAACGTGTTAATTGATGTATTGGCAGCCGAACGATCGTCGAACATATTTATTGATAAGTATGGCAGAGAAAACGATAAAGTTTAAATCAGTTTTTTTTCCGTAGGCAGGGACAAAAACATGAATTTTAATGCTAATTTTAAGTTTGTACATACATAATTAGAAATTCTGCATGTAGACACACAAAGAAAAAAAATCGAAATTCTTTTAAAAATATTCGGCATCGAAATTGTAAGAAGCTTTACAATATATGATTTGAATATATGGTTTGACTTAATAACAGTATTTCATAAGAGTTATTATATTGAAATTGAATTTAAAAAAATTAAAAACTTTATAAATTAGTCAATTTAAAATTGTAAAAATATGAAAACAAATCTTGGAAAAATTCCATTTTCATCGAATTTTCTTATTCAGACAATATTGTTTTTAATATATATTATACAAAACAGAAGTTAAATATAAGCTTCTCAAATTAAATAATGTCTTACTGTGTCGTTTTTACTTTTGGATTAACAACAGGGTCCAATATTACCGACAAATCTTATGATTAAATTCTTCAAGTAAATCTGATTTTATCTAATATAGTCACTAACTAATATCACGTTGAATTTCTCAAGTTTTCATAAAAATTAAATAAAGGGCTGAAACATAGGTAAAAGATATATTTTTAACAATATCTGCTAATAACGTTCAGAAGTAAAATAATTAATTTGTGAATAATTTGTAAAAATTTAATTAAAACACATTTATTTCAATTTTACAAGAATTTCTAAATCAATATGGCTGTCACGTAAAAAGAAGTTTAAATTTACTATGCTAGAAGAATATATATATATATATATATATATATATATATATATATATATATATATATATATATGTTAATATGCCGTAAAAATAATTACCAATTATTCGGTCATATATCAAAAAGGGATCGATGCCTTGAAAAAGAGCATGCAAGTTTGTGGGCGCTTATATAAAGTCTTTTTGCATTTTATGATATATATATATATATATATATATATATATATATATATATATATATATATATAATACTAGCAGGTTTCGCCCAGTAAGATATATTCATTACTTGAGATCTTTGAAACAGAAATTTTCAACGGACATTTCATACATAAATTGGCTTGTTATATCTAAGGAAATTCTTACAAATAGATGCCAACTTGTTGAAAGCCAAGTAACATGCGTATTTCTAGCACTTTTCTGCACTATAAAAGACGATATTTCGAAACAGATCTATTTTTGATATGAAAATCAAAACAATCCTTGAATAAAAAAAAAATAACGAAGAACAGTTAATTAATGAAATAAACTTTTCTTTAAATCAATATGCCAATTAGTTAACTTGAAGAGTAACATTGCCTAGAAGTGTATAGCATATAATACAGGTATAGATTATTGCTATCAAGCAGTTTATAACATGTTTATTTATAATCTCTCATTTTACGTGATTGTATTTATGCAGAATGCACAAAGGACAGAGTCGCAACGGAGGAAAATTATACTGAGAGGCCCACAGACCTGGTGAACCGCTGACTGATCGCGCCCTCTCATTGTCCTAGAGGGATCGAGGCTCGCATGGGTGTATGGGCTCGGGTACCCATCTTAAAAACTGATATTGTGTCACAACTCGTCTTAGTGGGTAGACTGAGAAAATACCTTGAGATTTTAGTGCGTAAAATGCTATCAATCAAGTAGTTTTTAAAAGATTTATTTATCATTCTCTGAGTTGCGTCTCTGTCTTTGGGCAGAGGCGGTTCCGTCAAAAGAACAGAGCTGTGCCCTCTAGTTGCACCAGAGAGAAACGTTAAATGACGGTTCCGGGGGGTTGGATTATTTTTGTTTCTAGTATGGGTTTACGCGCTCGGGATGCCCATATTAAATCAGCCCTGTGTCAGAACCTGACTCCGTGGAGGATCAAGTAATTACCTACTATAAAGTAGATCTGGGATTTTAATCTCATAAGGCCTGTTGGAATTCAGATCCACTTTCACATTTAGTAATATTGATTCCATAATATAGCTTTTAATTAATTCTGTTTCTCTATCACTTTAAGCGTTGAATGTATAACGAATTCTAATTTCTTTTTCCCATATTTACACTATATTAATTTTACAAATTGCCCCCTGTTCTGTCACCCATGAAATAAAACTCATTGTTTGTTCAGAAAATAAGGATATACGTACATCAAACCGCCTTTTAATTAAGTGCCAGCAGAAAAATTATCGTTGAACTTTTAAAAGGTAAGCTTAAACATTACTTCAGTACTTAAATGCAACGATTAATTATTACTTCTTCTGTCGTTTATTGGTGTCTATCTCATTTCCTCCTCCAAAGCTAATTAAATGATAGCCAAACCAAGAGTTTTGGTGGATTTTGAAGAAGGAAATAAGAGTTACTCCACTTGAACCAGGAAAATGATAACGGCTAGTATAATATATTAATATATAATTTTGAAACTGACATAATCTTGAAACCTTGAATGTGAGCTCAAAGAAAATCTTTCGCTGCGCCTGACATTTCTAGCGCTTTTGAATGACCTATGAATCATTGCAATGGGACCAGGGAGAGCGGTGGAGTTGTTTGGAAACGGACCATCAAAAGCTGTACTGGTATATATATATATATATATATGTTCAATAAGCGGTTCAATCAATATGGAACTTCATTTAGGATAGATAAGTACAGAAATCAAACATCACTCTCAAAGTATTTCTGGCGGTTAAAAGAATCCAATAAAACACCTACAGTAAAATGAAAATTAATAAGAAAAGCTAGAATATGGAGGTCAATAGAGGACCCATGTCCTTTGTGCATGCATGAGAAACTATATATTACTAAGTTTATAAAAAATAAAAAAATTACTGAATTAGATAAATGCAATAGCTCTTTTTTTGCCATCATTGTCAACAATTTTCCTTAAATAATATTTTAAAAAAATTAAAAATAAAATTAAAAATGGGAGCTGGTAATAAACATACTTATAATTGATATGAAAAAATTATTTTAAATAATGTAAATAATTCTATTACATTACTTGTTTTTTTAAGAAGAAATATAGTCTATTAGTAATTAAGAGTAAAGAATATTTTAAAACTGTAGTTTAAAACAAACACACAGAAAATATTTTGAGTATACAATAACAAAAATGTCAAAAAACGTTTTGCCATTAATAATAAAAAAAACAAAAAAACCCAGACTATATGCATTTAATGGATGTCAGAATTACTTGGAAAATAAACCCCTACCCTACCTAAACCTGACCTCTTTTTCGAACGTAACTCATAATTGATACAACAATAGTTAATAAAATGAACACGCTACAGTTCCTGTCTGAATGATTGGATACCTCTGTATCCTTGGAAACAGTGAATTATGAATTTATATATGTGTTTAAACTCAGTAAATTTTAAAATATGTTATTCCAATATTTGCTTGAAGATGAAACGGAACTAATGCTTTTAATTTCATTGTATAATTCAATTCAAAATTTTTAGCTTCCATTTCTGAAACATGGTTATCACTGTGTAGCAAAAAAACATTTTTTAAATCAGTTAATCTATAATATATATTATATATATTTATATTTACACACACACACACACACATAATTTATATATATATATATATATATATATATATATATATATATACATATGTATATGTATATCCTTGATTTTCTCTTTTAAGTCCCCTTGAGCATAAGGGAGCTGTTTCATGTGAACCCTCCATTGGTTAAGTTAGAATGATTTATTTTTTCCTAGTTAATGTGAATAAATGTTGTTCCCAGCCCGTTCCCGGAATTCTCTTTTGTTATGCGCCATATCAACTTCCCCAATTTATTTACTTTTTTTTTTTTGTCCACTTTTTCATCTTAGCTTCGGTGAGATTTTTTTTCCGATTCCAGTGTTTAATTTTTCCTTCCCCTTCCCCTTCTCCATTAGTGTGTGTTCTGCTTGATTCTCTCAAACGGCTTAATACACTAGCCGCTCTCATTATTTTGAGTAGTGGACCGGTCCTACTAACATCTCTTTTGCTTTTAGTTTGAAAATTTTTTTTGTATTTTTATTTCCGTCTTCCGGATCCATTCCCTCCTCCATAATTGAAAGCGTCAGGAGAATTTTGACATATATATATATTTTATGAACAGCACAGATTTTTACTTCATGGGGTGTATAGTGGAACGTGTAGGAATGAGAGGTGATGTACAAGTCACATGCTGTGATCGAGCATATTTATATTGTATTCAATGAATTGGTCGTGATTCTGATTAACTAGAGCAGCTACAGTAGATCAGCCTTTTCCCAATTCAACATCAGCCTCGTACGTCCTGGGTAAGACGATAAACTACATCCGCGTCCTGGGTACGGCGATAAACTAAATCCAACAGCAAGGCCTCAGATAATGTTTTCGGAGAAATAATGTTGGCAGCTATACGTTTTTGAAACAATAATGTTGCAAACTATCCGTTTTTGTAACCATAATTTTGCCAGCAATGCGTTTTTGGTACCATAATTTTGCCAGCTATACGTTTTTGAAACAATAATGTTGCCAGCTATGCGTTTTTGGAACAATAATGTTGCCAGCTATTCGTTTCTGGAACCCTAATGTTGCCAGCTATGCGTTTCTGGAAGCATAATGTTGCCAGCTATGCGTTTTTGAAACAATAATGTTCCCAGCTGTACGTTTTTGAAACAATCTTGCCAGCTATAAGTTTTGAAACGATAATGTTGCCAGCTATACGTTTTTTTTTAAACCATAATGTTGCCAGCTATACGTTTTTTTTTAAACCATAATGTTGCCAGCTATACGTTTTTTTTTAAACCATAATGTTGCCAGCTATACGTTTTTTTTTAAACCATAATGTTGCCAGCTATACGTTTTTGAAACCATAATGTTGCAAGCTATACGTTTTTGACTTTTAAAGTCACTCAAAATCATTTTCGGCATAAAATGAGCACTAAGGTTGAGATGCCGTTAAACAAAACAATCAATCAATCTATCGGATAATGTTTTCGGAAAAATAATGTTGCCAGCTATACGTTTTTGAAACAATAGTGTTGCCAGCTCTACGTTTTTGGAATCATAATGTTGCCAGCTATGCGTTTTTGAAACAATAATGTTGCCAGCTATGCTTTTTTGAAGCCATAATCTTGCCAGCTATACGTTTTTGAAACCATAATGTTGCAAACTATGTGTTTTTTCAAACAATGATGTTGCCAGCTATCCGTTTTTGAAACAATGATGTTGCCAGCTGTCCGTTTTTGAAACAATGGTGTTGCCAGCTATAATTTTTTTTGTAAAAAATATTGTTGCCCGCTATACATTTTTGAAACAATAATGTTGCCAGCTGTGCGTTTTTGTAGCCATAATGTTGACAGTTATACGTTTTTGAAACCATAATGTTGCCAGCTATATGCTTTTGACTTTTAAAGTCACTCAAAATCCTTTTCGGCATAAAGTGACCACTAAGTTTGAGAGGCCGTTAAACAAAACAATTAATCAATCAAGAACATGAAGAAATTATTGGCCAAAACTGAACCAAAAATTGTATTGGATTTTCTAAAAAGAATTGGTCTCTTATCAAAGATGTAGATTGATGTGTAAACAACATATCATACCTTTTACCATTTTGCAAATAAATTGTCCTTATCAAATGGAAATTCTTGACTTAAGTAAAAATACCTAGGATTATTTTGCAGTGTACAAGCAAATAAGCTCTAGCTTGCTAAAAATGTTCCATACAAAATAGGCATTTAAAATTGATATATTTGGCATATATATATTAACTGGATTTGGCATTAAATAACCCACAGTGGTTGATATGCCATAAAACCCAAACAAACAAAAAAACATCGGCCTCGTGCCACATTTTTTGTATTAATCACAAATAATAAATATATTATTGCAGTGACTTGTCTAACTGAGTATTTAATATTACTATCACGATTGACTCAGACTTGCCAGACCCCACATCACACGAGTTGACAACAAGGATGATTTTTATTTCTCATAATAGTGGTGGACAAAAATTCTGGTTTTTTTTCATCTTGTGAAATCAGGACTTCGAAAAACTTACGCCGGAAACTAAGTAATATTAAGCATCTAAAATAAACATTGGAAGCACATTTTCACGAGAAACAATTTGAAAATGGTGAACTTGAAAACAGAAATTTTGTAATTAATAGAGCAACAGCAAGAAAAAAGCAAAAAATCCGGAACAGCAACAACAATTCCAGGAAACGTCATCCAGACAAATATGAAAACGGGAAAAAATACTGGAATTTTTAATGAAGAGTAAATGCAATAGTCAAAATGGAAGATTAATAGCCTCAAAAATAAATAGAAGCACTAAAAATATTCATGCACGTTGGAGAAAGGGATAGCGATTCGGATTGAGGAATCGGAGAGTCGAGTTCGAATTCCAGTCGAATACATTTTCACTTACGTGCTAATAAACTTGGGAAAGGTATGAACCCTCTATGGGTAAAAAACAGGACAGACTAGAATCCATTAGCCTTGGGTGGAAACTGATCTAGGAGAAGGCTAAATCTGAATTCAAAACCGATCCTCCAAGCTAACAACCTCCTTTCTTAAAAACTGGTTTGTTACAGTAACCGCTACGATAACCTGCGGCTATTTGATCCTCAATGAATTTAAAGATATAATATATAAGTTTCAGCTAGACGCCGGGTCAGATTTAACTATTATAAACAAATAAAATTAGAGATAATCATGGCAAGCGACGCCAGTAACTAAGGTATCGATGAGGTAATTTTGCATAAGCACAAAATGGTGCTGTAAAAGCAATAAGGCATGCGCAGAAACACTTTTATTGGCCGAGAATAATTATAACCAGAGGGAAAGAGGCGTTGGGAAAGATTTGCGCTGTGAAAAATCTTCACACAGTGGAACATTTACCCTACGAAAGAACCACAGGTTATCTATGTTCGGGTCGAAAAATAGTATCCCGACAGATACAGCGACAGTAGACAGTTCTGTTAAATTACTATATTCAAATGGATTTCCTGCCACCCAAAAAAGTTAAGTTACGCAGATTATTTGTCTAGACTCATGCTTAAATTATGTGAACCTTTAAAAGATACAGCGCTAAGATCTGCGAATGAAATTAAAAATGTTGCCTGCAATGCCATACGTAGTCTACCAGAAATGCTGTATGAAACTAAAATAAAAGCTTATGTTGATACTTTTATAGTGAACGAAAATAAACAATAAGTTGGAAATGAAAGAATGAAAAGGAAACCTCACGCTCCATTAAAAGGAAGAGAAAGTCTACAGAAATGTAGGATTTTAACGCAAAAAGTATATACCAGAAATTGTTGGAAATATTTCACTCCGGTCCGGTTTCCAAATTACCAAAATATAATACAGTGTAACCCGGATATAAAAGTTGTTGGGACCGGAGAAGAAGTCTCTTATAGCCAGGTTTGGTCTATTTTGTTTAGGTAAGTATGGCTCTAATTTGGGACCAGAGAAAATCTCTTATATCCGGGTTACACTGTATGTATATCTTTAAATGATTTGGTCTCTCCTTCCTATTTAAGCCTTCCATATTATATGTGTGTGTTTGCGTGCGTGTGTGTGATTTCATGTGTACGTCACGCCAATTAAACTGTTATAGAAGATGAAAGTAAAAAAAAAAATTAGGACATACCTGTAGCTAATATTACCTTCAATATATGTAGAAAGGATTTTGTTACGACTTCAGTATCAGTTACACGCCTTTCCGTAAAAAAGTATTCTGGTCGAGAAAGACTTGTGCACTGTTTTGTAAATAGATAATAACGCTTAAAAGACCCAGATAAAATAATCTTATCAAATAATGCAATTAAGAAAATTATAGAATACTGAAGGAAATGAACAGGAAACACATCTACGTGAAGACATAAAATATAATATACATTATACTGAAATATATGTATTTCTCAAGGCGATTTCATTATTAAAAAAATCGTTGAAAATATATTTCAAATAAGATTCGATTCTCCTGCATTATTTCCTATAATTCTCATTTTTATGTATATCTTAGATTTATATTAAACTTAGTTTTATTTTTCTTATTCATCCTTTATTGTCTTGTTCCTTTTAACATTCTATGGAAATTGAATAAGGAAAGTGTGTGATTAAAATAGTAGTCAGTGAGAAGACTTTTGTTAGAAACAAAGAAAAGAGTACTGAAATGTTATGTAATATCATCCCTCCTATATGGAAGTGAATACTGGAAAATTTCCTCACAGCTGAGGACGAGACTTTAAGCTGCAAATATGATGTTCTACAGAAGGATGCTGAGAATACCATGGACCAAACATATAAGCAACGTCGAAGTATTCGATAAAATTGAAACAAAAAAGACAGTAATTCTGTCATCAGAAACAGACAGTTGAAATATCTAGGGGCACATAACAAGAAAAGATGGTTTGGAAAATCCGATACACACAGAATAAGGATAAAGACAGTCACAAAGAAACGCATAACCTACCTAGCGAACTTGAATAAGTTGTAGAAATGCCTGATCGCCAACGCCCTAAAAGGACACGGCATTCAAAAGAATATATTTTAATTCGAGTCCGGATTCGATTTTAGATGCGTCTTTCGATATGATGTGGCTAGCATTGAGGAAAGTGATATATCTCACATAAATTATTTTCGCCCCAAAGCATGTGGGAGATTAAAATAAGTGACAAAACTAAAACCATGTTATGGATGCGCCGAATAATATTTCAAGACGAACTGCCCTTTTAAGAAAAAGAAAATGTTCCGATTGTCAAAATGTTGGACACACGAGTTTGTATTGTAAAGTTATGAAAAGAATAAAAAAGTTAAAATTCAAGTGTACTGTAAAAGTAGCGTCGACGACTGACAACGGACAAAAAAGAAATATTTATAACCGCAAAAATAAATAGAAGAGATGTAAAGTTTCATGCACGGTGGAGTAATGGTAAGCGAATCGGATTGAGGAATCGGAGAACCGAGTTCGAATTAAAGTTGAATCCATTACATTCACTTATGTGCTAATACCCTTGGGAACCGTATGAATGAGTAAGTAGTACGACAGACTGGGATACTATAGCCTTAGGTGTCAACTGGTCTTCTGGTACCGCAGAAAAAAGTGGTAACCTACTGCGGGAAAAATCTGTCTCGTCAGTCATGTATTGATAATATAGGATCGCCTTAGCTTGTATCATGCATGGCACATAACTGATTGATCACGTGTATTGTTGGACTAAATTACATCTAACGAAATCTATTATATGTTCAGTTTCCTTTTTTCTATACTAAATTTATTATAGGTGTTCCATACATTAAGTTATTTACAGAGTTTAGTATTTAATAATTGCCTGAATCATAAAAGTTACCATGTTGGGCCAAAGTAGTAAAATATTATTTCGTTTATTTTAAAACCCCACCCACCGATATCGTAGCTTCAGGACCAAATAAAACAGAGCGCGAAGAAATGTTAGAAATTGGTTTTCTGCCGTTTCGCATGCAAGATGTGACGAGCCGGCCATTCGATTAAATATCTGTCACCTTGGCAACTAAGTAAAAGCACCCATTTTTTCTCTTTTGCAAAACAGATACAGTATTCATTTAATGATTAAAAGAATTAAAATATGTATATATACTTATATAGAAACTGAACGAATGTTATGGAAGTGAACTGTTGAGAACACGGGCAAATATTGCATTAGTTGAAAGTGTCTCGTGTTCAGTGAACTTAGTGTGTCAGAACATTAAGACAAGTTCAGTAATTCCCCATTATTTTCTTTGATTTGTTACAGAGAAAGAAAAATATTGCATCAAAAGGAGTGGCGTCATATTTGTACCATTGATGTTAAAAAATCCTTCGGTGAATATTCTGACTGTTGAGAGAAAAAATCTCGAAAGTTTTTGTCATAATAAATCCAAAATGCCATTATTTGTTTGCGTAGCATAGAAGTTTTTGAAGGGTTCTAACCGTCTGATAGTGATTACTGAGTTTAAGCAAGTACCTCATTTTTACGGTGATTTTCTACGCATAGTTCAGATGTGGCACTGTATTTACCCGCCACTGAGTCAGATTGTGACACAAGGTTGGTTTTTAACGTGGGGACCCGAGTTTCATCATTCGGGTCGCTGGTTTTATCTGGTCCAAGCTGGTCAGAGCCGGTCCAAGCGAAGGGACGGATCCCTGTGACCGGTAAAAATCAGAATGTGTATACTACTCGGGAAAGAGGAATTTACACACTTAGATTAGATGTGGCACACGGTCGAGAATATGGGGCATTCGGTGAGGTTCAAACTCACTATTGACTCGTAAGTATTCTAGCGAGACAGGCTTGCTAAACATTACATATCGTCAATGTACCCACGGTGATTTGCTAAGGGCAGCTTATATGTAGCACAATTCTGTGAGTATAAGGCACAGATTGAGGGCCGAAGTCACTACTCAGTCGAAGTGTTCTAACGAGACAGGTTTGCTAACCATTACGCCACGGTGGTTTTCTAAGCGTAGATTAGAGGTGGCGTAAGACCAGAAGTATGTGCCACCTAGTGAAAATCGAATTCATATAATCAGTGTTAAGTGATCTAACGAGAAGAGCATGCTTATCATTACCCAACGCCGAGGTTACCAAGTAACTTGTTTTTATGTGTTATAACGACAACAGTGTTCCGAAGCAATCAATTCTTTATTTCTGAGAGACATTGGAAAGATTAATTACTGGCTGGGTAGGAAATGAGGGATTGAATCAGGTAGTCTTTCCCTGCTACTTCACCCTTAAATAATTTGGGTTTTTTTATTCGTGTTTTGTGCTAAATTTTGAAGTCAATGATTTTCTTGCTGTTCCTGTGTTAACGGCAGAAATTGGCGAATCGAAATAATTCAACAAAAGAACTCAGCCGCTGTAGTCATTAACACATTGTATTTCATGTTTCAAATATGTACTCAGAACTGTTCAACCTCAGCTTTTTAACACATGGAAGTATAAAAATGCATTTTATACTAAAATTTCCAGAAATATATTTTTATATTAAAAAAAAAGAAATATTAACAATACATTTTCAAGCAACATAAAAAAAATAAAAAAAATTGTAACAATACATTTTAAAGCAACATAAAAAAAATAAAAAAAATTGTAACAATACATTTTAAAGCAACATAAAAAAAATAAAAAAAATTGTAACAATACATTTTAAAGCAACATAAAAAAAATAAAAAAAATTGTAACAATACATTTTAAAGCAACATAAAAAAAATCAAAAAAATTGTAACAATACATTTTAAAGCAACATAAAAAAAATCAAAAAAATTGTAACAATACATTTTAAAGCAACATAAAAAAAATCAAAAAAATTGTAACAATACATTTTAAAGCAACATAAAAAAAATCAAAAAAATTGTAACAATACATTTTAAAGCAACATAAAAAAAATCAAAAAAATTGTAACAATACATTTTAAAGCAACATAAAAAAAATCAAAAAAATTGTACCAATACATTTTAAAGCAACATAAAAAAAATCAAAAAAATTGTAACAATACATTTTAAAGCAACATAAAAAAAATCAAAAAAATTGTAACAATACATTTTAAAGCAACATAAAAAAAATCAAAAAAATTGTAACAATACATTTTAAAGCAACATAAAAAAAATCAAAAAAATTGTAACAATACATTTTAAAGCAACATAAAAAAAATCAAAAAAATTGTAACAATACATTTTAAAGCAACATAAAAAAAATCAAAAAAATTGTAACAATACATTTTAAAGCAACATAAAAAAAATCAAAAAAATTGTAACAATACATTTTAAAGCAACATAAAAAAAATCAAAAAAATTGTAACAATACATTTTAAAGCAACATAAAAAAAATCAAAAAAATTGTAACAATACATTTTAAAGCAACATAAAAAAAATCAAAAAAATTGTAACAATACATTTTAAAGCAACATAAAAAAAATCAAAAAAATTGTAACAATACATTTTAAAGCAACATAAAAAAAATAAAAAAAATTGTAACAATACATTTTAAAGCAACATAAAAAAAATCAAAAAAATTGTAACAATACATTTTAAAGCAACATAAAAAAAATCAAAAAAATTGTAACAATACATTTTAAAGCAACATAAAAAAAATAAAAAAAATTGTAACAATACATTTTAAAGCAACATAAAAAAAATCAAAAAAATTGTAACAATACATTTTAAAGCAACATAAAAAAAATCAAAAAAATTGTAACAATACATTTTAAAGCAACATAAAAAAAATCAAAAAAATTGTAACAATACATTTTAAAGCAACATAAAAAAAATCAAAAAAATTGTAACAATACATTTTAAAGCAACATAAAAAAAATCAAAAAAATTGTAACAATACATTTTAAAGCAACATAAAAAAAATAAAAAAAATTGTAACAATACATTTTAAAGCAACATAAAAAAAATAAAAAAAATTGTAACAATACATTTTAAAGCAACATAAAAAAAATAAAAAAAATTGTAACAATACATTTTAAAGCAACATAAAAAAAATAAAAAAAATTGTAACAATACAATTTGTAAAGCAACATGACCAGCATTACATTTTATCTGTGGTTTAAATCATTAAATAGCGTTCAAACTGCATTTACTTGAAGCCATCAAATCTTTCGAATATTTGCATTTAAATAAGCCATGGAGATTAATATGACGCTAAACAAAATCAAGCAAAAAAAAAAAAAAGTATAAAATAACTCCTTTATGATATCAAGACATATAATATCCGAGATTTCTTAAATCAAACTGTATTCCAAAACAAAACTATATCATAAAAGAAATATATTCAACTCTAATAATTATGTCTCCACAAACGTGTATATGAGTTGAGTATCAGATACTCTGTATTAATTTTGGAAAGCAGAACAACATAACAAATTTATTACTTCAAAACGCCAAAGAAAATTAAATCTTGTCATTAAATGACCCACACGGAGGTAATATACCATTAAAAAAAAACATTCATATAATGATCAAAGATATAGCATATAAATATAATGTAGGCGCATCAATGCCTGTTTATGTATCGAATATCCTACACATCAATACCACTCTAAATTTAACTGGGTTTTCACTTGATTTAGCTAATATACATAATATATGAAAACTATGAAAGAAATGATTAGTTAAGAATGTTCCCGGTTTTATATTTTCAACACTGGTGAAAGTTCATTCTTGTTCCCACGTAAAAGCATATATATATATATATATATATATATATATATACACACACACACAGTGTAACCCGTATATAAGACAGTAGTCGGGACCGGAGAAGAAGTCCCTTATATCAGGGTTTCTCTTATATCCGGGTTTGGTCTATTTTGTTTACATTAACACAGGCTGTAATTTGGGAGCAGAGACAATCTCTTTTATATCCGGGTTTCTCTTATACCCGGGTCTCTTTTATCCAGGTTACACTGTGTATATATATATATAT
>OZ010584.1:69002445-69034945 GCA_963932145.1 Acanthosepion lycidas
TGTTCTAGACTGTTCTAGTTCCACTTGCCAGTTATCAATTATCTCCTGTTAACTGCCCTTTCCAAGTTCTCCACTGCCTTAACCGAGTATCACACTCTTTCGATCCTGTCAATGGATCTAACTAACGCCTTTATCCACTGCGCCATGTGTATGAATTTCTGGGTATTATAAACCTGATGCCTGAACAACCATTTTTACCAGTGCTCATGATGCAATTTTTCTGTTAGGATTTCTATTTTTTAATAGAGCTCATATTTCAATGTTTGTTGTTATTATCCCTTTTCTCTCCATATGTGGTTTAACCCCGTCTGATTTTTCCGTTTCCTCTAGTGTTAGAGCTTTCTGGTGTACTTGAAGCCTTACCGTAAGGGAGCGGCCTGTCTCCCCTTTTTTATGTTTTTTCCGCAGCGTACACACAGTCTTTAGTCATGTTCTCCTCTATTCTATTTTCTTTATTTAATGTCTCTGGGTCGCCACTTATGAATTTTGCTCGGTGTTGTAAGCAGCGGATGATCCGTTTCTTTAGGCTGTATAGATGGTGTGAGCTTAAATTGAGTTATTGTCCAGTGAAAGTCGGTTTACGGTATACGGATATCTTGAACCCATTATCTGTTCGAGATATTAGAACATATATAAAGGGGAGACAGGCCGCCCCCTTATATATATATATATATATATATATATATATATATATATATATATATATATAATTACTTTTTAAAAAAATATGATTCCATCGCTACATAAGAGTTGTCAGTTAAAATGTAAACGCTACCGCCCCTTATTGAAACGATTGTTTTTCTCCGTTTCCATACAAATGAACATTACGAATGTATATGCTTTAAAAGCTCCATCGATTTCAAAATTTTTCATTCCAAAATTCGCTTCAGGATGAAAAACAACTAGGTACTTATATTCAATTTTAATTTCTATAATTAAATTGAAGATTTTAGCTTCTCTTTTTGAAACATGATAACTCTTATGTAGCGGTGGAATCATATTGTTAAAAAATAATAATAAAATAAACTCTACTTATGTATTGCGCAGTGTTTTTTTTTTTTTGTTTTGTTTATAAATAAAACCAAAATATTAAGAACTTCGCATTATTAACCTATCGGTTCTATCCTATTTTCCCATATGTTTACACATACACACACACATATTCATTTAATGTAAGCGCATATATATATATATATAACACTGACAAAAATGAAAAAATAACACTAAGGAAAAAACCCTACTATATACCCAAACGCATAATTTTAAATTTCAGCGTCCTCTCCTCTTCGGGCGCATTTCTAGTTACATAATGTTAGTCTAACGAAATATTTTTTACACTTTGTCACTAACTTTTCTAATATATATGTTATGCTCTCGTAAAAATATCTGTTTCGCCCGCGTCTTTACTTCAGACGCACCGTTTCACACGCATGCGCACTTCGGTCACCCGACCAACAGGGCTTTGATTTTAGTGCATTACGGCCGTAATGCAATCAAAGCAAAGCCCTGTTCGTCAGTAGAATTACTGAAACTAGAAAAATGCTCGAATGTCAACTTAAGGCTTTTTCAGTCAGAATAGCAAAATAAATACAAATCTAAAAGGAATTGGAACTAATAATATGACAAAGGCGCCAGAATAGTAGAAACACTGTTGCTGTAATTGAGCAAAGGAGGAAACAGTTTGCTTACATGAATATTGTTATAACGTTTGAATGATAAGTTTTCAAAAAGGAAGAAAGTTACAGGTTGAGAACAGTATGTAAAAATCAACACTTGGTGAAATGTGTTTTGCATTACGAGATACAACGGCAATAATCGATTTATACAAAGCGGCGATCTTTACCAAATATCAAATAATAATAATAATTTGATATTAAATGAAAGCAATGTAGAGAGATATGAAGTCTATACATAACGGCGATGCCTTCGTAGGAGGTACTTTTATGAGGATAACAATGTCGAAATCCCCTCCTTTCAGAATGATTTAGTTTGTCTATGAACTAAACAGGAAGTGGTCAAAACGGTGACTAAATTAAGACGAACCAATTTTAAAGAAAACAGCTCACCTAACGATCTGACGAAGTACGTGATGCGAATTTTTTTTTTTTTTTTTTTTTATCTGCAGCACAGCTTGGCGTGTTGACTCATACTGCATCTGGAGCGGTCGATTCTATGTTCAATTTCTTTATATCTCACACTAAATTGGTTAATAACTATTGCATACACTGAAGTATAGGATGTGTTTACTATTTAATAATTCTTAATTGTTGTCGGAAACTACTTGGAAAAAAGCTTGTTGTGTCAAAACATTTGAAAGCTTGTACTTCGTTCAATTTTAGAGCCATCATTGATTTTATAGCTCCATGGAAAAAGTAAAAAAAAAAGCATGAAGAAATGTGAAAATTTGATCGTCAGCAATCATGCTCACATGTAATATTCAAAGAGCGGCCCGCTCGGACAAATGTCAGTCACCAAGGCAACCTAGAAAAAGAAGACATTATACTCTCATACAAGACGAATACAATCTTCGGTTAAAGGTTCAAACGATTTAATAAGATAGAATGCATAGATAGTGAGATAGAATGTACTGAATGAAAGACATGAAATAAATGGGTAAATGTGTTTATTGAAAAAGTGTGTCAAAACATTAGGAAAATTTCAGTAATTTGTCATTTCTTTCTTTGATTCGCCTCACTGTATATATCTCTTCTCACATTAAGAATAACTGAAAATAAGCCCCCACCCCGACAAAAAAATAAAGAAAAAAATCTTCAATAAAGTAGGTTGATGTCGACATTTATTTTTAGAAAATCGACTTTGCACTCCTGGTGAAACCTGGGGTTTGATGTAATGAGTACTGTCACCACAGATTTTATTCATAGTCTTTACCAATTTTTAAAGCGTTTATTTTAAAAATCTTCTGAAACCATTTACAGAAATATGTAATTTCTACAGGTTTGGGCTTTGAAATGGACTTCAAAATGTTCAATAATAAATCCAAATAAATTAATATCTTTTTTATTAGATACATTGAATGGAAAATATAATTGGACCAGAATTCTAATTATGAATAAAGCAAAATATCCATTATTTTATTGTAAGTAAAAGCTGTGTTATAAAAAAAGCAAATATTGCAAAGGTGGTCACTCAGTGAATTAGATTTGTTAGAACATTGTTTAGATCATCATTAATAAAAAAAACAAGAAATAGATAGAAGTGTATATAACACAATAATACTGCTGGGCACAAATTATAAGACAAATATGCTTTAAATTTGCATTGTTTATTGAAAGTAGCGTTAAAACTACTGTGCTTCATAACATTGTACATCGTAAGTGTTCAGTATAATTCCCCTTTTAAGCAAATGAAGGTTTCATTATATGGCCCAATGAATTATAAATAATGTGATTCTACCATGTATCTTGCGATATAAAATTTACAAATATTCAAGAAATTATTAAATTTATAAGGGAGTGTTATAAGGCTTTTAATGATCACGTAAATGAAATTGCTACGATTTTGAACCTAATCTTAATCTTCACACTGGTTCCCTCAAAAAGCGTTAAAGATTTGGAAGAAAAAACCTTTTGTTTCATTGTTTATCATGTCAAATCCCAACTTGCAAATTGAGCGCAGTATCGTTGTTGCAAAACTGATTCACACTCGGAGTTATTCAGTTGGATGTGAAAATTGAATTCTTCTAGGCTTTATGATATTTGGAACCATGCAAATCTTCCAAGAGAAACGGTTATAACTGACACATTTTTCCACACATTTTCTAGCACTCTTCTGAGGTCTAGATATTTTCCAGTCTTTTAATTGTTTTTTTTTGTTTTTTATATATGATCTCCTCAACCTGAATATTTTAGATCTTTAAATTGTTCTTTAATATTGAACCTTCCAAATTCTCCAAGAGAAACGGTTATAACTGACAAATTTCCCCACACATTTTCTAACACTCTTCGGAGGTCTAGATATTTTCCCGTCTTTAAATTATTTTTTTTTTTATATATGATCTCCTCAAACTGAATATTTTAGATCTTTAAATTGTTCTTTAATATTGAACCATCCAAATCCTCCAAGAGAAACGGTTATTACTGACACATTTTTCCACACATTTTCTAGCACACTTCTAAGGTCTAGATATTTTCCGGGCTTTTTCCTTTTTTTTTTTTTTTTATATGATCTCTTCAACCTGAATATTTTTAGATATTTAAATTGTTTTTTAATATTGAACCTTCCAAATCCTCCAAGAAAAACGGTTATAACTGACACATTTTTCCACACATTTTCTAGCACTCTTCTGAGGTCTAGATATTTTCCGGTCTTTTAACAGTTTTTTTTTTATATATATATGATCTCTTCGACCAGAATATATTAGATCTTTAAATTGTTCTTTAATATTGAACCATCCATATCCTCCAAGAGAAACGGTTATTACTGACATATTTTTCCACACATTTTCTAGCACACTTCTGAGGTCTAGATATTTTCCGGGCTTTTAATTATTTTTTTTTATATATGATCTCCTCAACCTGAATATTTTAGATCTTTAAATTGTTCTTTAATATTCACATAAGTAGTCCACGTATATTTCCGGACGTTTGGAATGTTACCGTCCAACCATTACCTTTTCAAGTAAGTGCGTTCTTGAAAAATATCAGCGTGGGGATGTGATTTCAATATGTGACAATGTTGAGAAATGCCAAAATATAACACAGTTGGAAGCAAGCTTAGGATAGAGGAAGCCATCGATATTTCAGCTGACCTGAAGTCACCATTGGCCGTACGTATCCTTGCCGATGTGTCCAAGTTCGAATTATTTTTACACAGGTTCACACAGTACTCTCAATACGCAGACATGATTCTCTCCAGTTACTCTCGCTCATGAACAATTATACCCTAGAAGATATGCCTACCTCATGAATGTCTGGCAACGGACAGAGAAATCTGTGCTTCTGAAAAAGGTTAGTTACTGTCGTCCATTTTTTTTTCACTAATATCTGATAATCATGTAATATCACAGGACAATGACAATCATACGTAATGTAGCATCAAGACATTTAATATTATTAGTATTTTCTTGATTTCTTTTGTATATGTATTCCGGGTCCCTACCAGTGACCAATGTTCAGAATAGTATCATGACTTTTTACACAGAGCATTTTTGTAAAAAGAAAATTGATAACCTGTGGTCACACATGTTTTGTATAGAAAATAAAAACAAAAAAAAAAAACACTGCCTAAGTTATGAGCTGTATTGTTATTATTATTCTTTTATTTCCTTTGCTATCTGGTGTATCCTAATTTCTTTCCGGGTTCTGATCCGAGATCTAAGTTCAGAAATGGTATCATGACATATTCCACTAAGCAGATTTAAAAAAAAAAATCGCACATATTTTACATAGATAAAGCCCTATATAAGGTGTGGGCTGTACATGTGTGTACAAGTTTTTGTATATCTTTAAGGCATGGGCTACCAGGGATTACTTTAATGAGATTATTGGCATCTTTTCGAATCAATTCGAGGGTTCCATCTACAACTGTAATTTCTAATGTCCTCATCCGCCACATTTTTGAGACTTCGATTTTCATAGTTTTTGAAGGAGACACATTTTGTCTTTGTGGTCTCTAATCACGATGTCAGGGCGATTAGCTTGGATTTTTCTGTCTGTGTGTATTGTATAGTCCAATGAAAGTGTTACAGGTACTATTTCCGTAGCCGGGTCTGGGTGGTGGTAATTACAAATTTCTTTTTTTTCCCGTAGTTTTTACAGATTTTCCAGTACAGATATTGAGTCACTCTGTCGTGCCGTGTTTTATATTCAGCGGAACCTTATTCAAGATGGTCAGTTTTTTCTAGATATTTATCACAGAATCTGCATTTTGGACAAACACAATTTTTCTGTAAGTGTGCTTGGTATTTTCAAGTTAGCAATCATTGGTCCTGGACAGCAAAAATAAGACCTTCACTTTCAGCTTTTAAACTTGCACAACGTAGCTACTGATGGGTATATGGTTTGTTGTTGTTATTATTATTCTATCAGTTATTTCAATCACAATTTATGCCGTAATTTGGTGACAATTAGTGGGTCGTAATAATGTTTCTTGCCATTTTGTCTAATATCGATTAAAAACATACTTGTAATTCTAACTGTCCTAATCAATTCTATTTGCTGAAACGTCTCACTTCGAATGACCGTCCCAATTTTAGCCAAAAATTGTTGATTTTGTCTGGCTCGGTTTAAACGGCGCCTACAAGAGAAGCTTACTTTCTTCAAACAACACAGGCGCCTTTTTCTTTGCTTGAAATCCTAATGCCAGAATCGCATTGTTTTGGTGATCGGCCCTTCTTTTCATTCTGAACCACTCATATCCCACAGCAACGCTATATCAATAAGCCAACACAGCCTGTCTTGTCTTACGTCCATATCATGGTGGAACATACGATTGTCAAAGTTATACAATGTCGAAACAGGTCAGTACCTTGATGGGTGACTGTTTTAGAATACCATTTGCGGTAAGCTTGGATGTACGTTTGGTTTAATGGTTAACGGCACGGAAGTAGAAATTAAAGAGCCGTGTTCCAACTCCGGTCGGGTTCAATTTATTCACGTTCAAGCAAATAAAAATAAAAGAGGTATGGTTCCATCTCTTTCATCAAGGGAATATGGATCAATTTGTAGGACTACTTTCAGTAAATCATGATTATCAGCAAAACATACTTACAATCTAAAAATATTTTCTAGATTTAAGTAACCTTCAAATGTTTGATGAGCCGTAAAAAAAAAACAAAGTTATCTAGAAAATAATTATTTTTGGACTTCTTGCTTTAATTTCATTCTAATATGATCTGAGAACCGGGAGCAAATTTCTACTAAGGCAAGAGGTTATCGTTTTCTGTTTTTCTTCATTTTATATATCGCGGATTATATCCAGTGTTAATTGCGCGCGTTTTTGTCATGTCCCCGTTCCTACTTTCTTTACGGCAATGGCCGTATTACTTTTTGTATGTTTCTAATCACAGTTCCTTCTTCTTTGCAACACAGAGAACAGTCTCAACATCATTACAAGCAGATGTATATTCCATTTTTATATTCACTGATTGTTTCCACTTTTTTGGTGTAGTTGTCCTTCCATATTATGATGGCATATATATATATATATTTTTTTCCTATTTATTTTTCAAATTCTTTTATTTTCTACTATATATATATATATATATATATATATATATATATATAAGGAAATCATATTTTCAACATTTCCTATCTCAAAAAGAAAACCATTTTCTATTTATTTCCTAAACTTTTTCATTCTTATTACTCTTCTTTCTTCTCTCCTTTTATTTTATATTTTACTTTCCTTCCCCTTCTTCATTTTCTTAAATATTTGTCTCATACTTAACCGTTTTTTTTTTTTTGTCTTTGTCTTTCTTGTTCGCTATTTCTTCTCTCGGCTGACAAACATCGAGCAACCTGTACTTATTTCTAGTTCCCTAAAACATACGAGTCCCCTTTCTTCCGCCTTCATATCCTATTTGTTCAACCATTTACCGATGACAATTCAACCTTATAAAAACGCATTAGGCCCGGCTAAGCAGTAAATAAATTGAACATTACAGAAAATTCTGTCAAAGAGAATGTTTTATCGACATATCTTAGTCTAAATGTGCTTTCTTGTATTATTAATGTATTATATATACGAAGACACCCAATCACCCCCCACACGCATATATATATATATATATATATATATATATATATATATATATATATATATATATAACCAAATATGGATTAATTCTGACAGACTTCCCTTCATAAATATTATGTACGGAAGTGTGTGTATATAACTATATATATATATATATATATATATATATATATATATATATATTAAAGAAGAGAGAGATTAAAGAAATAAATAGAGATGGAAAGAGGTTAGGATATGAAAACAAACTTATTTAGATATATAGAAAGTGATATGATAGCAATAGATATGTTGACATTGCGAATAGATATATAGATATAGGTAGATAGTTAAAGCTAAATAGATAGATTAATGTATGAACTTAGAAAATTTTGTATTCACTCATAGAAATAATGGATGGGAATATATGTACTAATGTATTTCATTGCTTCATTGACTTCTCTTTTTCATTTTATTTTCCTTGCAAATGGGCTTCGATAAAGAAATTTGTTTGCGTTATTTTCGTAAAAAAGTACCTCGCCATTTCCTTTGTATAACATGAATCATGTAGACCATTCAAAGTTTAGACATTTTATCAGTTTTTAGCTAACTTCAGTTGTATATAATTTCTATTATATTTGTATCAAATTATATATCAACCTCTCTTTGTGCGAGCATATTTGCTTGTATGTTAATGTAAGTTAGGCAAACATCAAGTTTTCACGAATAGAAATCAGGCCACGTCTTTATAACCTATTTTTGTTTTTCGAGAATAGTCAAAATTCAATTAGTACTATATAATGCATATATAAAGAATTATTAAACTATAAACTATGTACAAAATCAGGTCAGGTCTTTCTTTCTGGACCAGTCAAAAAGACCCACCTAGAAAAGACATACAATTTATGTTGATGCGAAAAACCAAAGAAACATTCCAGGTTTCCGCCAGTTCCAAGGTTCATAGACAAAGCCAGCCAACCCACATACGTTTCTGGGAAATACATTAATTCATTTTGTATTCTACTGCTCAGCTGTAAATTCTATTCTAACTGCTTCATTCCACCAACCGCCATTTTGGGAAACCGACTTTCACGTGGATGTTTTTCATGACCAACACAAATTTAACCTGTTCAAGTCTCGGGTAAATCGTTATATTTCTCACATAGGCCCATAAACTGTGTCTCCTATTTCTTATTGTTACTCTCTTTGTCTTTTACAGGGGGGAAATTATTGAAAAAAATAGTTTTAATTTTTCTCCTGCGAAATAATAATATCGAGTTGATGAAAAAATAATGCCTAATTTTAATAAGGGGCATGGGGGGGGCTTCTTGATTTTTTTTTCACATAAATAAAGATAAAAACACCGCTGAAGAGTAAAGGGGGGTCTTACTGAGTATTAGAAAATATAAGAAAGAAACTATTAAAGAGAGAGAACAGAGAAATAATTATCAGGTCATCTCATAAGTTCTGTCCGAATTTTAACTTTTTGTTAAAATAAACGAAATTTAAAGAGTATTTTATAATGTCGAATGGAGCTGATCATTATTTTTATCTTTAGATGCATTTAAACTGATCAAATTTAATTTCAGAGAACAATAAAATTAAATTTTCTTTGATTATAACCCTGCTAACATGGAAGTACCCAAGAATCATTTGAGACACATAATGTTTTATGAGTTCAAGAAAGGAAACTCAGCAGCCGAAGCGGCTAGAAACATTCACTCAGTTTATGGAGATGAATATGTGAATGAAAGAACTTTCAGAAGATGGTTTGTAAAATTCAGAAGTGGAGATTTCTCCCTTGAAGATGAAGATCGAACCGGACGTTCACTTGAGTTTGATGAAAAGCTTCTTGAAGCAGCCCTTGAAAAATCCTGGTTTATCAGTTGAGGAATTGGCAGTGGTTCTAAGTTCAAACCATACAACTGTTCATCGTCATCTTCAACAACTTGGAAAAGTTTCTAAACTTGGAAAATGGGTGCCTCATGAATTGTCTGAAAACAACCTCAAATCCCGTGTTGACATCTGCTATTCTCTCCATTCTCGCCAACTTGTTTCACCTTTTTTGGATAGACTTGTGACTGGTGACGGATGTTTTATCGAAATAATTGTCGTAGAAAGTGGCTTGGTAAAGGGGAAGGACCTCAGCCATAGCCCGTAAGGGAACTTCATTGGCAAAAGGTTCTTATTTCAATCTGGTGGGATCGCCAAGGAATAATCCACTTTGAATTCTTACACTCTAATGCAACAATTAATGTTCAAATATACTGTCAGCAATTAGAGCGTTTGAAACAAGCTTTGAGGAAAAAAATACCTGCTCTACTGAATAGAAAAGAGGTGATGTTTCATCAGGACAATGCGCGACACCACACAGCAAGAATCACGTCACAAAAGATCGAAGAACTTGGTTGGGAGAAAATTTCTCATCCACCATATTCTCCCGATCTTGCTCCTTCAGACTACCATTTGTTTCGTAGCTTACAGCATCATTTGAAAGAAACAGCTTTTGTAACACAGGAAGAGGTTAAAACTAACATTTGTGATTTCTTCGAATCAAAACCAAAAGAATTTTGTGTGTGTGTGTGTATGTATATATATATATATATAATTTCCAAGAGGATAGAATACAAGTACTGCTCAATGTCCAAGACAGAGCATGAATATAATATAAAAGTCTCAAAAACTAATATTACATGATTATAATTTATTACATTGGAATCCAATTCATCAGACCTACAAATTTAAAAAGACAAACTTTCTTTTCTTTTTGAATTTTTAGGTTTTCTTTTTAATCATGGAATATTAGTGTTTAAGCTTTTATATTATGTATATATATAATTACAATTGTAAATTTATATATATATATATATATATATATATATATATATGTCATAAACATTTAATATAAGAATTATATGTTCTCATAATTGGGATATATATATATATATATATATATATATATATATATATATATATATATATATATATAATTATGTCATAAACATTTAATATAAGAATTATATGTTCTTATAATAGGGATATATATATATAATTATGTCATAAACATTTAATATAAGAATTATATGTTCTTATAATAGGGATATATATATATATATATATATATATATATATATATAATTATATAATAATAATAATAATTGTATTATGAATACGTATTATACTAATTATATGTTTACATGTTGTTGGTATTTATCTATGTCGAACGTATGGCATACAATAAACATTTTTTATACATGAAGAACACTAGTGTGGAAAATGTCTAGAGACTGTCTTCATCGTAAGATCATTCATAATAAATCTAGTGCCCGGGCTCTTACATCATTTCATTATTTCTTGTCGAACATCTATTATCACTGTGTCAGATATCTATTGACAAAAGATATGGACAGAAAAATAGAATCTAAATAAAAAGGGTTAGATGAAAAATTTAAAATTCTCAGCGCCCGTCGTTCGTGCACACACACGCACACACACACACATATATATATATATATATATATAAAACGTATTTGAATCTAGCATGAACTAGAGACCGTTTCTCGTACAAAGGAATTTTCTTCCGTTTATGTAGTTTTATGCGGGTGGCAGAACTCAATCGCATGCATGCGTGTGTGTCGCTACTTGATTAAATCTCTTTCACAGAGGATGCATATTTTGCGCAATCAATACAAGACAAACTCAATGTGCGTATCTATTGAATTTAATTGTGTGGCTATTTGTCTGAACGTATATTATTTTTCTTTTTATCGCAGAAGATCACAAACTTTGTCCCTATGCATTATATTTTTCACACCTTGGATAAAATGTCCTCCCCGTGATATATACTCGGTGGCTCGTCAAGATATTGTGTATGTGATCCACTCTTACATGAATGAGTCGAGATGTAAACTCTTGTCTCCTTCATGTGTTAGACTTGTACTCTGTTTTATATCGTTCGTTGTCGTCTTTTTATTGGTGTGTAAAATCTTAATGAAATAAGAAAACTTCGTTAGAAACAAAGAAAGATCTACTGAGCATTAGATTCTCGTTTATGGCAATGGTTGTTGGATAATTCCCTTACAGATCAAAAATAGCATTGGGGCAACAATGTTACTGTTCCATGGAAGAACACTGAATACAATGTATGGAGTATGTGATCAATGATCATATTCTAATGAAAATATGGAAAAAAGTACCTGTTGTGGATTCCGCGTGAAAAATCGGTTTCCAATAAATGACAAACGCAAGTATTTAAGCTAAGAAATTAAATGTATTTACACAAAAAACAAAATGTAATGATGTTAGTAAAATCCAGAAACGCCGGTTAGTATTAATCAAAGATCGCTATATACAGTCTCGAAGTAAACTTCCTTAGTGTCGGGCGTCCTTGTAACTGACTTCTAACGTCAACTCAATCATAGTGTCTATGTACTTTCCACTCTGTTTCTCCACCCTGTTTCTCCACCCCGTTCCTCTACTCGTTCCTCTACCATCAGACTCTCTGACTGAGTGACTGTGGCTATTTTATGGCAGCAGGACGAGTCCATTTATATCAGAAAAGGGTGGACCCAATAATAGTTCCTTTATAATCAGAAAGAAGAAATCTCCTTGAAACACGAGGTTTGTCAGAAAAGTAAAGGGTCTGGTCTCTTAAAAAAAACTTATTTCAATTCCAAACAACAAACTATTTGGTTCCCCCTTCAAAATTACCCTCCTCGAGTCTTATGTACTTTTCGATCCTTCTCTGTCCCCTTCCTGTGGAATTATGGGACGAACTTTCTTAAATGGCCCTCATCTCCGTCGTTTCGGCCATCTTGATGAAAATCACGCATTCAAAACCGTACCATTTGATGATCCATTGAGCGTGGAGAAAAGTAAAGGGCACACTGAGGAAGACCAGGTGAACCGGTAAGTGCTTTCTATACGGCGATGTTCCTCTCCGTCAGAAATAGTCGGATGTTCAGGTCTTTGTGAGCAGGTCCATTGTCGTTATGAAGCAACCACCATTTGTCCTACATCAACTCTCGCATGTGAAAAAAATGCTATGGCTGTAGAAAGCTAAATAGTCCCGAGATAACATGCCACTCCCATGAGTAGTTGCACTATAATCGGTAACTGCCTATAAGTGTCCGTTAGGACAGCTGACAGCAGAGTCGAGCTGGGATCTTTCCCAGCTGCGCTAGTCGAACTTCGGGCAGAGAGAAACGCGGGCGAGGGTATGCCGAAGGGCAGACTCTCGTCCGGGGAGGTAGACAGACCCGGGGTCTACGGGGATTTTTTGGCCGAGACTCCGGGCTCGGGAACCCCACTTTAAATTCGGCCTTGTGCCACATGTGACTGCGTGGGGCAGTTACTAAATAGCGCCGAGCTGGGATCTGCGAGAATTATCGGCATCTCGATAACAGCACGTACACAACTGTACTGACTTGCGACGACCGTGCGCATAATTATTACTTCCTTGCTTGGTGTACTGGTTTCTACCTTAAACATGTTAATAATTATCCACCATGTTTATACCTTCCATATTCCTATTAGCAGGGAAGTTGTGTGTTTTTTTTTTTTTCACCTGAAAAATGATTTTATGTAAACAGTAAATTATGCGGGATGAGCGCGTATCTTAGCAGTTATTGATAGTTTGTCATGTTCACATTCCAGTCGAAGCTGTTGAATTCGGTACACACAGATAATCTTGGCAAATATATAAACCCATTTCCTCTCTCCCCGGCTACAAGTTAATAGTACCGCAAAGGGAAATCTCTAGCTTTGGTAGGCAATCTGTTTGAAAGGACAAGTCTGGACTATAAACAGTTAAGGTATCGAGCTCTCTTTTCAACCTTCATTTCGACAGAAACTGCATCAAGAAGTCCGAGAGACTCTGACGTGTGCTACTTCAGAAGTCATCTACAAAAACGGTAACTGTATTTATCGATTTATATCTTCAACTAACGTACTTCGGCGTTCTATTATGATATTCAAGATAAAATGTATGATTTTGTATTACACTTGGCAGTTCTTAAACTTTTGAAAGAGATTTATTTAGAATTTGTTTTAAATGTATCTGATAATTATTTCCGCTTTCATTAGTAGATATGGGAAGCAATTAAGCTAACGATTTTAATATTTTATATTTAATTGTGTTCACGAGGAGCCATACTAAACTAAGGAAGCTGCGAAGAATATAATTATCTCATTTAATACTTGTTCTGTTAATGAATGAATGAATATGGCGGATTGGTTTGAAAACATTACAGGAGAGATTTATCCATTAATGTTGAAATTAGAAAGCTGCTGTGAGAGACACCAGAAGTCACTGAAATTATACCTAATGTCAATATTTTAGGATGAAGTGTTATTATTTTTGCTCTTTATATTCGGACTATGATCCTCATCTTTTTTGTTTTATTACCACGTTTAGGTCGTTGAGCTCTCCGCCCTTTCTTTCGATGTATATAGATCTGTGTAACCTACGGGGAATTCCAAACTGAACCATTTGTTTATACGAGGACCGTCTAATAATGGGTTCCTCTTCGTTATAGAGATCGATATATACGCGAGGAAGGCTGGAAATAACAACGACTGAAATGGCTGTGTTAAAAACAACAAAGATAGAGAAATAGTCCAAATATAAATAGTGTAAATAATTCAATAATATAAAATGTAAGGTTTCCACTGGGCTTTGTCTGGAAAGTTATTTTATGTGAGACTGGCCGCTGAAAACTTGAAACAACAGAAAGATGACACGGGACATAGTAAACTCAACAAATTTATTCAAACTTCGTATCGATCCATTTTGCTCCTAGCATTCCCTATCTGCACCGGAAGTGCTTATAATCATAATGGACATTTTCATGAGTAAGCATTTCCTATATGTATAGATTTAGTGCCAAAAACCAAGATAGATTTTCTTGGAACTGAGTGAACAGTGATATATGCGAAATATGGAAACCAGCATTATATTAATTAAAGCGCGACTTAAGTACCGTGTTTTTCCCCTTTTTGGCAAAGCCGTCATACTCCACAAAGTCTGGCTAAGATCGAGGAATCAAAACATCAAATGGATAAAAACCTACCTCTAAAAATTAACGGCAAATGTTTGGTAGAATATTGCGTTTCTTTTAAATGTGTAAAAGTATTAAAGAAAATAGATAAAGTTGCTTTTTAATGTACAAGATGTCTTGCAGCTAGAAGATCAAGATATTGACATGTCATGTTGTATTTTTAAACGAGTTACGCATAAAATGTGAGACGTGCACAAGTAAAAATATTTACAGAGTTTATGGCGAACACATTGTTAAAAATCCGAATCAATTATTGTACGTTCAAAGTCGCCAACAAAATTGCACATCGTTTTTTTTTTCTCTTTCTGTCTTTGGAAGATGCATTTCAAAATTTGGCAGTATTTCATTTGATCTAAATCTGGCGAATATTTTTTTGTGCTATCATCACGGAACGTTCCAAAAGTGTCTTCTTGGCTTTAGGGGAAAAAAGCGCTGCTAACAGATTTAAAAGACAAATGGAAAAACTTTAGAATATTGGGTATCGTTAAAATAATACTAGTCGATAATGCTGTCAGAAAGAACACAGGGAAGGATCACGTGATAAAGACGACGTAACTGATTTCCTTTGTGTGAGAAAATGATGGATTGTTTGGCAACGCAGGGTCATGACGTTTTTATGCCTGAGCGCTAATGTTTCACCGAAATCTCCCTTTGCTTAAAGAGCACGTAGCACACACTAACGACTCTTCGACCTATAGGATTTTGGCCAAGTCACTGAATTGCTGGATTCCACGCCAAAATCTTTTGCTGATATCCTAATCAAATATGTCAGTTCTTGTAACGATCATCCACCCAATCCAATCCAACACAACGTTTCAACTATATCGTTTAATTGTTGAACTCAAGTTGATAGCACGAAGACTATACGCAGACTGGCTTATCCAATGTGGTTCTACTAGATTATTCAAAGCGTGTCAGTGCAGGGACTTTCTAATGATATTTAATGTGCTGATTACGTACTACTTGCCACGTATCTCGTTTTCATGTGAAACAACGTTTAATACTGTTTTTTAAAACTTAAAGATAGCGAAGGCGCATCACTATAGACGCAATAGTAGCCCCGAATCACGTGCGGAGATATCAGTCTAAACCATTTGCATTCTGAATTTTCCCATTAGCAGAACAACAGATCAGCATGTCCAGATACGGGCTTCTCTACAAATTATTCACATCCAGGTTTCTGTCAATTGTCTCTGTTGTGAACAGGTAAATGGTTTAATGAAATACAAAAACAACTGACGCAGATATATCCTATATTAAACATTAAGTACAAAGGAAAAGTATTACACAACTAGTGAGTGTGTGTCGGTTGACCCAGAGTTCAATCTATTCGACTGTTATATTTAAAATAACCCCCACCACACCCGAGGGATGTATGTGACACAAGGTCGAGTAAACAATGAGTTCTCCGTGCCTGTAACCTCGGCCAAAAATATTTCCTTAGAACCCGCATAAAGAGGTTCAGAACCTGTCTCCCTCCCTGGACGAAACTTTGCCTCGTCCGGATTCCTCTGTGCCAAAGACAGAAAGTTCGACAGTGCAATCAGATCTTTTCGATATACAGTGTAACCCGGATATTAGAGAATTGTCGGGACCGAAGAGGAAGTCTCTTATACCCGGGTTTCTCTTATATCTGGGTCTGGTCTATTTTGTTTAGGTAAGTATGGTTTTAATTTGGGACCAGAGAAAATCTCTATCCGGGTTTCTCTTATATCCGGGTTACACTGTATTTAACAGCCCCACCACCACCACCACGAGGGATATATGTGGCACAAGGTTGAGTTTGCCGTGGGTTCTCCGAGCCCGTAGCCTCAGCTAAAATGTATTCCCCTAGAACCCTTATAAACGGGTTTAAGACCTTTCTGCCGCCCCGGATGAAACTTTGCCCACTGGCAAAGCCTCGCCAGGGTTCATCTCTGCTCAAGGTAGAGCGTTCGACAGTATGACAGTCTAGTCGACTGTTATATTTAACAGCCCCACCCCAGAGAGATGTAAGTGGAACAAGGCCAAGTTTACCTTGAGTTTTTCGCCTAAACGTGTTCAGAGAGTTCGACAGTTACGAACTGTCTGGGCGACTGTTAATATTGAAAAGACCCCACGACGGTGTAAATGGCACAAGGCTGGTTTATTGTGGGTACTCGAAGCCCGTAGGCTCGGCCAAAAATATTCCCTTAGAACCCGCCTAAACGGATTCAGGGATTGCCTATTTCTCCGGACGAATCTTTGCCCTGCGCCATAGCTTTGTCCGACTTCTTCTCTCCTGAGGCAGAGAGTTCGACAGAAATGAACAGTCTGGTCGACTGTTATATTTAACAACCCCCACCCCCTACAAACACACGAGGGATGTATATGGAACAAGGTTGGATTTACCGTGGGTTTTCCGGGCCGGAGTCTCGGCCAAAAATATTCTCTTTGAACTCGTATAAAAGCGTTCAGTGACTGTCTACCTCCTCGGACTAATCTTTGTCCTACAGCAAAGCTTCGTCCGAGTTCTTCTCTGCCGAAGCACAGAATTCGACAGAAATGAGCAGTCTGGTCGACTGTTATATTTAACATCCCCCACGAGGGATGTATGTGGCACAAGGCAAAGTTTACCTTTGGTTTTCCGATCCCGTAGGCTCGGCCAAACATATTCCCTTTGAGCCAGTATAAACAGGGTCAGGGCCTGTCTATCTCCTCGGACGAAACTTTGCCCTTCGTCAAGGCTTCGTACGAATTCCTCTCCGCCGAGGCGGACAGTTTGACAGTCAAGAACAATCTGTGCGACTGTTCCTCCAGGCCTTCTCTCATAGTAATCTTATAGTAGGCGGGAGAGTCCAACATTGACTATTTAGACGGAGGATTCCACAATAGTCTCCTGTCAATAAAAGCGACTGGAAGAACAGCAGTCTGCGCATGCCGAGACTTGGTGTCTCCTGAAATCGTTTCCTTGGACAGTTTGTTCCTCAAATTGCCGGCCGTGCTTTCTGAATCAATTTTATATCGTTTCCTTTCGTCTCTTTGCCATCTTCTGCCTGTTACCCCGTAGTATTTGAGCGATTAATTGATTAGGTGTTTTCCCCAACCTCAACATACCATTTCCGTATTTTACAACATAAGCAGAGATGAAGAGAAACCATATGACTTTTTTTTTACAGTAAGCTTCACTTTGCACAACGTCCATGAACCACCCCAGTTAGAGATTAATGTGAAGAGCTATTTTATGTGGATAGGATGGGAAGATAACGGTTGACTCTAGACATTAACAGGTTAAAACTGTAGCGATTGGGGAAACATAGGGCAGTGGTTCGCGGGAAGAAAGCTGTTTGAGAGGCACTTACTTCTCGACGATGGAATAAGAAGGAAATAATGATGTTTTGTTACTATGTAAGTGGGATGGGACTTCCAAGCCGTGAAGGTCAGATTTGTTGGAACAAGGCGATGCAGTTCGTCCGAGTACTTTCAATGGTAGTGGCAATAGAGCAGTGAGCCAAATCCTGCCTGTGAGAGAAAGATTGAAGTGTGAAAAATAATTATTTTCTGACAAGAAATCGGAGACGCTTTTGAACGCTATCAAGACTGGAAAATGAGGTCTGGCAGCTCCTGCCCAAATATAGCAACAATACTCTATTTTCGGTCTGATCTGGCTCTTATAAAGTTAGAGGGTACAATGTGTGATAAAGTCTGCCGTTGTGAATAATTGTGAATCGTTCCAAGATGGAAACTTAATTACATACTGCTTATCAATCATCAATAATACTTAAGTATTAGCGGCTGCTCAAATATTATATTCTAAAGGCTCTTTATTTAAAACAATTCAAGACGAGCCTGCGTCTTACATTATATAAAATGGCCCTAATGTGTACGAGGATTTTTAAAGTAGACACTAACATTTGAGAACAACCACTTTTCTCTGGTAGAGATATGAATTTCTGTTACTTCCGCACAATGCAAATTATAACACAAATATTGAAAACATTTTAATAAAAAATCCCTTAAAAATGGATAAGGAATTTCCGAAAATGCTAGGGAAATAATCATTACAGACAATTTCTGTAATTTCTTAGTTATATATATTACAGGTAATTGGTCCGTTGGTATATAATCCGGGTGGATCCTAGTCATATTAATTATTAAAACTGATCCACAGAAAGTTCGATGTTTTTATTCTTAAGAAAGCATATATATTTTTACAGCACAAAAACAAAAATTACCTAAACATCGGAATAGACTATTTCAAACCGTTCTTCAATGGCTTTCATCAACCTCTAAGTGTTGATCTCGGAGCGTTGTTCTAAATTTATTTTCAAAGTCATTCTCTTGGTGGTGGGGGGCGTAAGGTATTTCGGGGGAAGTGGTAGGTATTTGGAATTTATTCATGGCGAGGATTTTTGTTTGTAGTTTAATATCAGTTCCTACTATATGTCGCTTCTTATGAAGGTCCCTGAGAGTGTTATTTTTTTTTTGGGGGGGAAGGGGGATTCACAGTAAATAGTTTTCTGTACTAGTAAGCGATGCTGGATTTAGATATAAGTTAATCTTAACGGACTTAAGTTTAAATCCCGCATCGCTTCGTAGTACAAAAATTATTTACTGTGAATCCCAGAAAGACAAAACACACAGACACACACACACACACCTGGAACTTTTCTACGCCCCGATCAATCGCTAACACAAACCCATTCTCATTAACAAGGCACCTACCAGAGAGAGAGTGAATTTTAAAATAAATTTAGAACAGAGATTCGAGACAAACATTTAGAGGCTGACGAAAGACGTTGAAGAACGTTTTGAATTATTCTATACCGATTTTGAGGTATTTTTTCTGTTTTTCTTTTCTGTAAAATATATATATAATTTGCATCATTATGTTATAATTAATTTTCACCTGTCTTCTATCGCAAAAAAAATCAGTATCTTCCAGAAATAGTTCTAAGAAGTAGGACTCCTCATGCTTTCTGAAAAATTGGAGTGAGTGTAGGGATGCCACCAACCTTGAATCCATCTTAAAAATTCAGGATTTTGAATTACTTAATACTAAATACCTCTTCCTTCAAACCACATCATTGGGAGACTTTCAACAAAATGATTAGCGTCCTGGGTATGACGGTAAACTACATCCGCGTCCTGGGTACGGCGATAAACTGCATCCAACAGCAAGGTCTCAGATAATGTTTTCAGAAAAATAATGTTGCCAGCTCTAAGTTTTTTTGTAAAAAAGTAATGTTGCCAGCTATACGTTTTTTTTTCTAAAAGAGTAATGTTGCCAGCTATACGTTTTTTTGTAAAAAAGTAATCTTGCCAGCTATACGCTGCCAGGTATACGTTTTTTTATGAAAAAGTAGTGTTGCCAGCTATACGTTTTTTTTGTAAAAAAAACTAATGTTACGTTTTTTTGTAAAGGAATAATGTTGCCAGCTATACGTTTTTTTGTAAAGAAATAATGTTTCCAGCTATACGTTTTTTTTGTAAAGGAATAATGTTGCCAGCTATACGACTTTTTTTTAACAATAATGTTGCCAGCTATACACTTTTTATTCCATACAAAATAGGCATTTAAAATTCATATAAACTGTATTTGGCATTAAATAACCCACAGTGGTTGATATGCCATAAAACCCAAACAAACAAACAAAACAAAATGATTATGACGTTAAACAATACTTAAAACAAAGGAATAACCCACCATAATTAGTGAGTAAACCGATAACAGTGACTGGACTGATGTAAGTTACGTTACGATTATGAAAATTGGACGCAGAGTAAACCTCTCTCGAAGGATAACAAATCATTTAAGCGGTATCATTGACATAAAAATGTCTCATCACCCTCAAACTGCGTGCCCCCGTTAGAAATTTTTTTGTTGATAACATCATTATTCTTCAGTAATCTACCTGCCGACAAGGACAAAAAATTATAGAAGCTCATTATATAACTCTATTCAAGCCAACTATCGATCTTAATTTATTTAAAATATTTAAATTGTGTTGGTCTTCTAAGAAGACCAACACAACGCAAGATTATTTCTATTTCTAGACAGTACAATATATACCAGGAACATGTAAATATGATATTAACGGACACTTGAAAATGGTTAATGAATTGTCTAATGTAACAATTACAAGAAATTTCTGCGCACTATTTGTCCTTCCAAAAAGCACACTTATTAAAATGAATGGGCTTATAAAATTTTAATTTTCTATCACGATCAGTAAAACATGCTTAAAAAGATTAGTGCCTAAATAATAAAATATGGACATTAAATGATTATGGAGCCAAGAAGTTAAAGAAAAACACTAGCCCGTTCAAGAGAAATCTTGTCAAATTACAGAAAATAGAGACTACATCAAAGATGCCTCATAAAAACTGATCTAAAACTATAACAATATCCCCAGGACCAGCATTATACATAACTACCGAACGCCATCTCAAACGACAGACAAGCCAGAACTAACCCGATGATACATCACTATAAGAACTATTCAACTTATAACCCCCCCAAAAAAAAAAACAATTTATTACCTTATATGAAGGACGAATAATTCTACCTATCTGATTATGAAATTAGTGATGATTATAGAGCAATCCTAGGTATGACGATAAAGTATATCCGCCTGCAGTTCTTCTGATCAGGATATTAAAGGTATTTCGAAACCACCCTTCAATTGCTTTTGTCCTCAAGTCCACCAGAAATCGAGGTTGTAGCATTGTTTAGGGCCCTAGATATGGGAAAATAGTGCAACACCAAACAAAGACATTACTCTATTAAATTCATAAAAATACATTTTTATAGTATTTCAGTATCATCTACCATGTATTCAATTATTAAAAAAGAATAATACGTATTTTTATTACTTCAAAGTTCCAAAGAAAATTGCAATTGGCCCTGACCTGGCATCTCGTCTGCAGTCGCTCTCTCACAGACGTGCCGTCGTCTCTCTCTGTCTTTTTTACAAATACTTTCATGGTAATTGCTCCGATGAGCTACATTCGCTGGTTTCAAGGCTTCATGAATTCAAGCGTCCTACGAGGCTGGGATCCCGCTCTCACCCTTTCACTGTTGAAACTGTTAAATGTAGCCGTCTCTTCTACTCCAATAGCTTCATATTTCGCACATCTCACCTGTGGAACCCCCTTCCATTTTCCTGTTTCTCTGATAGCTATAATCTTCAACTATTCAAATTTAATACCAACAGACATCTGTTCCCTTGATCTATCCACTATCCTTCTCTTCATCCTTTCCTCTATCACTCCTATCTGCTCTCGCTCACAAATCCTCTAGAACCCCTTGCGTGCTAGTGGCTGAAAGTGGTGAAATGCTTAAAAAAATTAAATGACCCATAACGCGTTGATTTGCCGTTAAACAAACTAATAGGTTAATTAAACGAATTAGATATTGTCCACATAAAAAAAAACAATACAAAAAAACTTCCAGAAAAGCGCGGATATCGAGGAACAATACATATCAATATCGTCGTGTACTAGATGAGCTAATAGACTTGATTAAAATCTAAACCGGGAGCTATTCGTGTGATACAAATTTAAAAAGCGAGAATACTTCGCATATCGGAGCGTTGTAAAATATATATTCCAAATACACTCTATTTTCTTAATGAAGATGATCAAGACCAAATAATGGAATTCTGAAAGTTGTCTTTGTTAAGATGTGTATATGGAATTACACATTCAAACAGAATCATTGGAATTGGGAGACTACATATAAATGAGACGGCTTAATAAACCGCTACATTTGGGCCTACAGGGGACGTGAAAATCCGCCCATTAATTTACCAGGAGTTGATCTGTTATTCTTTCTGTTAACTCGTATACCGCTTTTTTCTATGATCGGCGATATTATGATCCTGTTCCTAATTAATTATGAACGTTAACGGCCCTTATGAAACAAAAGTATGTGATTACATTCACCATGGCGGAAATTTTCTACGCAGTGACATTCATTAACACTTGCTTATTGGGACGCAAATGTGAATGTGAGCAAATGAATGCATTTCAAGAGTAGTAACAGTGGTGTTTTGACAAATCAGATTAACTAATGCGGAACGTCGTGTTACTGAGCCAATGATTCTGAGTATGTGGAGAAATAGTGTTTATTTTAGCTGGATTTACCAAGCATCTCTTGTAGATTCTGCAAAAATAAACTGGAGGCTGTACATTAATTTACAAACAACGTACATTCGTTTAGACACGTTCATACATTATAATACAGCTTTCTACTGTGTAGGAAGCACTCCTGCTTGTGGTACTGCAGCCTCGCAAGTCAACGAGTTGATATTTAGGTGGAAATCGCTTGTGAAATTCTGAAAAATGCTGTCCCTAGTATTCCTATGTGTGAGACGAAATCTACACCACGTTTCGGGTTTTATGTGTTGTGTCCCTTCCTGGGTCTCCACAATTTCCTTTACTTTGTAGCGGTTAATAAATTTTATCTTTCTTTTAACTCTATTAAGCCTTTTTTCCCGCGATTCATTTAGTAAAACTCCGAAGATAGGTTAGGCTTACTTTTTCTCTCCTATTTGCCTTCAATCTATCCTGTGAGTATCAAATAGTCCAAGCCCACTTTTCTCATTATCTGATCTAGAAATTTCAACTGTTTCTACGTGATTTTAAATATAAGTGTCCTTTTTGTTTCCATTTTCTCTAAAACTTCGTTGTTTCTCACATTTTCAGTCCATGATATTCTCAGCATCCTTCTGTTGCATCAGATTTTTGCTGTTTGAGATCGCCTCTCCTTCAACGAGGGGATTGTCTTATATTCACTACCTATAGGAGAACAAAATTACGTAAGATTTCAGTAGTTTTTCCTTTGATTCTAACGAAATTTTATAGTTTTTTTTAGTTGCTTAGCTTTTGGAAGGCATCTTTCGTTACCCCAATGCGCCTTCGTACTTCACTGTCGCACTTCTCCATAAATATTTCCCAGATATCTAAATTGTTGTACTTTGTTCGAATTTAGTGTCTCTGATTTGTAATTTGAATATTGGATTGTTCCTTTTGCTAACAACGATAACTTCTGTATTCTTCCAGTTGATGTTTAGACGTTCTTTCTCGTTTTCTCCACTTTCTCGTTTTCTGCACTACATTCTGTAGCCTTTCATGTAGTTTCCTCTCTGTGTCTTCTATCAACACTTTCCTCTACATGTGGTTAAGATTCTGGTCGCCAATAATGAATCCTGGTAGGATTTCTAATTCTCTCAGAATAACCTCACTGAAAACAGATTCTTGTTTTGCACCACTTGTATATGCGTGTATATAAATGAGAAGCCACGTATACTTTCTTAATATGTACATATAGAAAAAAGTTGCAAATTAAAAAAATAATAATGTTTTCTTATGAAAGTATTTATTTATATATATTTATATAAATAAATACTTTATATTAATAAATAAATACTTTCGTAAAAAACATTATTTTTTTTTAATTTGCAACGTATTCTATACAATATATATATATATATTAGGTTGTCCCAAAAGTTCGTAAACACTTGCGAAAAATTGAATTTTTATGCAATGCAATCCAGCACAATCCAGACAAGCGATGGGTTCGGATAGGGCAAGAGACACCGTCGGTTCTAAAACAAGATCGATTCGGCAAGAAAGTCATGTTGTGCGTTTCGTGGAACTTTGAAGGAATCGTGCATTTTGAGTTGGTTCCGAATTATCGTGTCATCAGTGCCGATCTTTACTGTCAGCAACTGGAGCGGGTCTACGAAAAGTTGAAGCAAAAGTACCCGGCTCTGATCAACCGAAAGCGGGCTTTGATGCAGCAGGACAATGCCAAGCCACACACCGCCAGGAAGACCAAAGACAAGTTTGAAGAGCTGGACGGCGTTGAGGTTCTGCCACATCCAGCCTTCAGTCCTGACTGTGCTACATCAGATTACGGCCTTTTCCGCTCAATGCAACACTTTCTGAAGGGTCGCCGATTCGACTCATTTGATGAAGTCGGGGAAGCGTGTCAAGAATTCTTTGATTTGAAGCCGACTGGATGGTACTTTCACCAGATCCGAAAGCTTGCAGATCGATGGCAGAAAGTCTTGGAAAATGATGGTCTTTATTTTGAGGAATAATTTTTGTTGTTTTTGTTATTACTTGGCGAGTAAAATTTCAATTTTTTGCAAGTGTTTACGAACTTTTGGGACAACCTAATATATATATATATATATATATATATATATATATATATATATATATTTACTGAGTCAATTTTCAATCCGTATGCAAGAGATTTGCTTCCGGTGTAGGTTAGTCATTATTGTCATATCCTTGCCAAATATCTCAAGGTTATCTAGTAGTAGTCCCTACTCTCAGTATATGTTTATTCTCGCTTATATAGGAAACACTCATTTGTCGCATGTCTCTAGAAAGCTTCCAGTTTTGTGATTTGAATCCGATGTTACGGTGCGTTATACATCTAGAATAACCTGTCTTCGTTGAATGATGTTCATAACACCTGGACACCATTACGGAGTCATAACGAGCCTGAAAATTTATATGATTGATCTCATTAGGCCTGCGTCATACACACCTGCACCCGAACTAATTACTTCTAAAAACAAATGGAAGAGGGATGCATCGAAACATACCACACGCTTTGTTCATCTCTTGTTGGTAACCGGGGTACCTTTAGTGGATTGTCTGTTATATTATATCTCTACTATCTCTCATACTTCTGCTGAAGGGTATGCACTCATCTGATTACTTTACAATTGTTTTTGGTTAAATTGATGGCATACAGCAGCAGACCTTCGTTAATAGACGGTTGAAAATCGTTTATGCCATATTGAATGAACACAGAAACATTCTTTTATTTAAATTTTTTTTTAATTTTATAGCTTAATTTGAGTCGTTTATATTGTAAGTTGTTTTGAAAACTGAGTTCATAGTCTTAAATATTGATAAATCCCTGTTCTTTCTGTAATTTGTTGATTCTATCAGATAAACGTTTTAAAATTCAACAAATTCATAGGTGATTTTTCACAAAAACAACAAATATCAGCTCCGTCGGCGTTAAAAATGGAGAAAATCTATGTCCCATATATTATGAATAATTATAAAATTTATAAAATGAGCAAATATCACGAATCTAGAACAGATAAAAATAAGAAATGTAACAGTCGAAATATGAGCTGTCCTTTACGCGGTCAATATTTGAGAAATAATATTTATAGAGCTGGCATGGAGACTTATAAAGAACAAACATTTTACACTGGTTCAACAGAAACGAACTGGAAACATAGGTTTTACAAGCACAGACTAAGTTTAGGTAAGGATAGATACAAAATAATAGTATCATCTCTTAATATTACTAGCAATTGAAAGATGGGTGACCTGTATCAAATTATAGGAATTTATAGACACGATACCTGAGATTTTGAATGTTGTGAATTCATGAAGATGAATATATGTATGTATGTTCCTGTAGAAATACCAGTCTTATATGTGTGAAGTCCCCCACGATACTAGTAGTGTACCCACTTTATAACATGTCGCTCCCTAAATCTTTCGTAAGAAAACTCAGTTCCTTAATAATTGGCCATTTGAATCATGTCTTCAAATCAGATTTGAACACTGAAATTTGAGTTCAGTAATAATTAAACTGTCAGTTCAGTCAGTGAATGGAGTTGTATTATTTAAAACACCACTGATACTCGAATATCACGTACCAAAAATATTAAATTATTCGCAGTAATCCAATTTTTTTAGACCATTGTTAGCGAATACATTTGAAATGGTGCTGTATTTTCATACAAATCTCCTCAACAATCAAAACGAAAACCGTCAATTTTTGAAGTGAATTTTGAAAAACATCAATATTAAGAAGAGACACCGGAAAAAAAACAAACATCAACAAAATAACATTTATGAAGCCATTAAGAAATTAATCATTAAAATACTGAAACGCAGGCCCTTTTTGAGAGGTTTTGTATTTCTTTTATTTCATGAAAATATATTCATATCCATTTCACCAACTCATCCCTCTGTTGCCTGATGCGAAACCTCCTTAGACATTTCCACGGGCGAAAGTACGGGTTACTTGAAATTTATATCGATTCTTTTATTTCCAACGTGTCTTTGCAACATTTGAATGAACCCATATCTCTGCTTTTATCGTTTCAGTTTTTGTTTTTGCTCATTTTTTTTTAAATTTCAAAATTTCTTAGGTAGACATTATTATAAACAAATTCACTTGTCGAAAATGTCTGCGTTAATTCTCTTCAGCGTATATCCACTTGAGTTAATTAAATGGAACATTTCTTTAATCGATTTCTTTTTACTTGTTCTGGTTCTTGGAATGAGTTGCTTTTGATTGGCCTCACTGCTGTATTTCTTTTTGTTTCGCTCTTATTAGAAATATCATTATTGAACTTTACGTTTATTTTTATTTATGTACTTATTTATTTTGTCATGAGTTCAGTTTCGCCATATTGATTAATCTGGTGTCGAAGATACTAGTTTCGAAATGCCTCAAAAAAAAAATACTGTGTGGATAGTAGAATGAAAAGTTTACAGTTTTATCAAACTTTCTTAATTGCTTGTCGTTTTGTAAGATAAACTATCAGAAAAAAAAAGAATTTTTAGTTCGATTCACATATAGTTGCATCACAAAGTCGTTGCTTTTTAAATGAAAAAATAACTTTTGGTAAACAGTTTAAATAAATAGAAAATGGAAGTAGAAGATTCGTCTTCACACCATTTATTTAACCGATACATCTAGTCGTAATCCTAAGAAAACTAGATGCCCTACCAAGATTTATTGCTTTAGTACAATCTTAACAGCATATAAGACAATGTTAGTGTCAGGAACAGAAAAGAAAAATATCAGGAACACCTAAATATTGTCGTAAATAAAAGCAAGAAAATGACTAACTGTAAATTCTTACAATAATACAATCAATGTCTGTTAGCGGGAGGAACAGGTCAATATGCTAGCTACAAATTGAATAGACACTAAACAAGAAAGTAAAATAAAATGAAATATCAGGGGAGTATTTTAAAAGATGATGGAAAATGTGGCACAGAAAGCTGAAGAAATAAGTGAATACTGAAAGATTCCTCCCAAACATTAAAAAAAATATTGAAAACAAAAGAAGAACATTTAGGTAAAAACGAAGGAGTAAGTGTTGAAAAGATGAGAAATATTACACCTCTTATTTGACAATGAATGCTGGACAATTTTCCCACAGGTTAAATGCCAACTTTGATCAACAAAGATATGGTTCTACTGAAGGATGATGAGAATATCATAGACAGAGCTTGTAAGTAATGTGGATGCTAAGAGAAAAACACTATCGAAAGTGCCACTTTTACTTGGAATACTTGGAAGAGAGTGGACATAACTGGGAAACGAAATGAAAAAAATCTTGACACCAAAGGAAAGCAAGAGGGGGAGAGAGGAAATATCGATTTTTTGTAAATTGATGGAAGAAAATCGGGGAAGTGATAGTAAAAACACAAACCTACCTAAAAGCTACAATATATAGGACATAGTGAAGAGTCATGATCTCCCACGTCCTGAAAGGAAAAGACATCTACAAGCGGCAAATCAACAACTCTTACATATGGCAGGGATGTTCGTTAGTAGCAATCAGAAAATTCCACAAAGTGAACATGTGTGCAGCGAGAAAACTTTTAGCAAAGTAGGATCAAAAAGGAAATTTTACGTAAAATCAAAAAGATTTAAAACTTAAAATTAGCAAGTAAATACATCTAGTGAATTCAAATCTCGTAGAACATATCGAAAGCAAATCTACCATGTATCCGTGTCTTCATTACTGCGGCCGTATTTGGTCTGTTGCTCCTGTTGTATATATATATATATGTCCTCCCCCTGTCATTTCTACAAATATTTTCATGGTTACTATTCAGGTGAGCTTTTTTGTCGCTGTTGCCTCTAAAACATGATTTTAAGCGTGCTACTAGATTGGAAACTAGCTCTCACAGTTTTACTTTTGAACTAGCTAGATGCAACCGCCTCTTAGATTAAACAATTTCTCATCTAGTAATTTTCACCTGTGAAAATCTCTTTCGATTTCTTGCTTCCCTGTCACGTATAATCTCTAAACAATTTAGAGGCAAAGCCAATCGCCATCTTCGGTCTTTATTGTTCGTTTATTCCCCTTTCTTCAATCCTCTTGGATAAAGTCTTCTTATCCTCTTTCATTTCCTGTAATCTCCTGCGTCATAGTAGCATTAGCGCCTTATTACGTAGGCAAAGATTTAAAAAAAAGAGACGCTGATGGAAACAGTAAACTAGATAACGAATCAAGAATTATAACAGAAAAGAAAAATGTCATTTTTTCTTTCTTTGCCTTTCCTTTCTTTCTTTCTTTTCTTTCTTTCTTTTCTGGAATAAATACTTTCTATAATTTACTTCACATTCCTCTTCTATTTTATTTTAAATTTATCATTTTTTTTTTCTATCAGAGGGGCGTTTTTTGTTAAACTGCCCATACGCCGATCGGAAAAATATAAAACACTGAACAAAAGTCTAGGATAGGATTTCATAACGCAAGAAATATGCATCATTTAAAATCATTTTATGCCACGGCTTGGATACAGTTATCCAATTCCTTCCAGCATCCTCAAAATTGTATATATTTATTGAGGGTTTACTTTGGTTTACAAATAAAAATATTACCTACAAAAAAAAAAAAAAGAAAAAATGTATATAAGAATTTATCAAAAGTTGTTTAGATCTTCAAAGGAGGAAAAATTGTGGGAAGACATGCATACTATTTTATTGAATGGAATAAAAGCTCATAAAAATGAGAAAAAAAGTCAGTATATTTGTTTCTCTCTCTCACAAACTATTTAAACTTGGTAAATATCTAAATGTTAGCGTTTCCGCTGAGAATGGATTCACAGACAATTTTCTCTTGAAACCCATGTCATGTCAGGAGGTACGCCGGCGGCGTAGAGAATCAAATCGACTGACCGAATTCAATTTACTGCAGAGGCTTTACTACTCATTTCTCTCAGTACTGTAGGGAAAAGCATGAATCCATCTATTTTCCCATCACAATTATTGGCAAAATAGAGAAGACAAGGATATGTTGCCTTCATATGCCAAACAAACCAAGATAAGGATAATACCACGTGCCAACACGTCATGAGCAATAAACCAAATCAAAGCCTTTACAAACAAGTGGCATTACGATGTCCTGAATTGGGAAAAAGAAAAAAAAAACATGCGCCAGTGTACATATTAAAGAATTGATGATATTGACTATTGACGTAATGGATTTAAAATCTAGCGTTGGTACAGTTGTCATCACATTAGGCCAATCCATTCGACAGCCTTCCAAAGTAACATGTTACTTTTTGAGATATACAGCTGTGAACATGTGTTCTAGGAAAAATGTTTGGATCTAACAGCGATATATATGAAAAAGTGAAATAGGGGAAATTACTCTCTCTCTACCTCCATCCGTTCCTCACACACACACACACACACACACACACACACACACACATATATATATATATATATATATATATATATATATATATATATCTGTCCACTCACTCGTATCCGAGTATTCCCGTGTATTAGGGCGACTAGCTAATCTCCTTTGAAGACATTCGCCCAGGAGAATTTGTATTGTTTAACACACACAGAGCAGACATTAGTTGATGTTTTGTGGGGAAGAGCGGGTTATCTAGCCTGATCATCATTTTGAACAAGGTCAACACGATCAAAACCTCGGTCACAAGGAATTGTGAGTTCATGTTAGCACAACTATCGAGAGACGCATGGATTCCGTTTACCATATATATATATATATATATGAGGAAGTTACGTATCACATACGTCTTGACTACAAGCAGGATTTTTCATAAACATTTTCGATTCTCAACGGTCGAAGTGCAGTTGAAATGCACTGAAAAAGTTGCATCTTTGTAGCGAGTAAAATGGTTTTGTCTATATGATAAAATTATAATACAGGAATAATTACCGCTCTACTATCGGTATTGAGCCCTCTTTTGGATTAATGCTGTGAACGTTGGAATTTGAATACAGCTTTGGTTCTCATCGCATCGGGTATATATATATATTTACCCGATTACATATATGTATATATATAATGGTGCGAAAGTGAGAGAGATAGAGAGAATTAGGGAAATTACTCTCAGAGCATATGTCAAGGTTACCGTTATATATGGAATAAAATTATATATAAATTTGTATATTTGTATCTATCTATATATATATATATATATACATATATATATATATATATATATATATATATATATATATATATATATATATATATATATATATATATATATATATATATACCAGAGAAAATGTTAAGAATATTAATGGGAAAATGGAAAACATACAAAGTCTCGTCACGTCTTCTCGTAATTTTTTTTTATAAAATCAATGTTGTAATGTCCATAAAACACTCAAATGCTTTTTTTTTTTACATGCACAAATCGATTTTTAATGCCAGTTCTTATTTTAGTGACCGGTAAAGGAAATAAAATGGTGATTAAATTCCAGGTTTACTCAGACATACTTATACTTACAAGAATGTCCACCTAAAAATAAAAAAATAAATTATATATATAAACTGTCCGTATGAAACTTACTATAGACCTGGCTAACACTTTTACAACGATCAAAATTTTAAATTCATGTATATTTTCATGAAGAGTTTCGCACACCGAGGAATCGCTAGAGATCTAGTTTTAGATAATAATACGATTTCCACCAGAAAATAAGGTATCTATAGCTCTGTCTATATTTCTGAGATGAGGTATTATGTACATTATTTACATTATTCGGACTACTGTCGTCATATTTATTACAACGATATTCGATCGTTGTACGCTCCGGCCTTCTTCAGGTGGTTGGAATGTCGAACTGAACCTTTTATTTCGCTCACTGGGGTAGACTGTTCTAGTTCTACGTGCCATCTTTTGATGGATGTCAGTTATCAATTATCTCCTGTTATTATCCCTCTCCGCTACCTTAACTGGGTATTGAACTCACACTCTTTGGCTCCTGTCACTGGATCTAACCAACGCCTTTACCTACTGTGCCATGTGTCCTTGAGGACATCTGGGTATGATTTTCTGGGTATTATAAACCTAATATCTTCAGCAACCATTTTTACCCGTGCTCATATTGGAATTTTTGCTGCTTTCATTTTACCAGATCTCATATTGCAACTTTGTTGTTATCATTGCTTTTGTCTGGCACTCCTTATTACTGGTTCCAATATTGTATTTATTTCTATGCTTGGTCGGCTCAGGATATGATTGTGGTCTAGCATATGAGCTTATTCATTAAGTTTACGAAATTTCCAATGGTGTTCCTTGTCTATGATCTCAGCATGATCCCACAGAGGACGGTGATCTCCCTTCTCTCTCCATATGTGGTCAGCCAGGCCTGATTTTTCAAATTCCCCTCGTGTTAAAGATTTCTGGTGTTCTTGATTGCTTACCTTAAGGGGGCGGCCTGTCTCTTCTTTATATTCCTTTCCGCAGCTGCACGGGATAGCGTACACACAGACTTTAGTCATGTTCTCTTCTATGGGGGAGGGGTCTTACTCGGGAAAAATATCTGCGAAATGTCGTCAAGCTTTTGAAGGTTATCCTGTTGTTATATGGACCGCAGATCCTTTGTATTTTTTCTGAAAAACCCATTTAGATAAGGCAGGCAGGCTGTTTTCTGAGTGTTGTTGTCCTCCTCCTCTTGTAGCGAGGGTAGTTGTTACATTGTAGGGTACTACTTCTAC
>OZ010584.1:69042445-69064945 GCA_963932145.1 Acanthosepion lycidas
ATTCCGGGTGTGTCATGACTTTTGAATAGCAGTTGTAGGAATTCTGGACTACAGTGTGATTGAATCATAACGTAGCAGAATTGGAAATTGGTTAGCTTCGATCCAGTTCCTATCGTCTATTTAATTCTTACTTTTATGCAACTGCCCTCGTGAATATTGTTAATTTACATGTTCGCCACCAGATAGAAATTCATTAATAGATCTTCATCAGTAGGCAATCATTATCAACTACCTAATAAATTCTTAACATCTAAAAATATTTTCTATCTTTAAATAACCTTCCAAAAGTTGATAACCCTTCAAAAACATATGAACAAATCAATCGTCCTCATTTACTTCTCAAATGTTCTTTACCTTGACGCTTGAAAATCTTCCAAAGATTGGCTTTTCTGAATACCAAACGATTAATAAATCCAGCAAGTCTCGTTTCTTGCTTTGTTGTTGTTGCACATTGAATTCAGCCTGACTACTTTGTTTATTATCCTCTCATTTCCAATATAAAGTATTTAATTTATAGCAATGATTATTTGTTTGAACGCAAGCGCAATCAAAGTCACTGGAAATCAATGTTGCTTTTGTCAATCCGTGTATTTTAAATGGAATAATTAAATAAATATATATGTACAATGACCACAAATAAACTGAACTGTCTGCAACTGAGTCAAATTACTCGCTGCTTTTGCAATGAAATGATTTAGTGTAAACGGCTGGATGACTGTATTAATTGCATATCTTTATGGTTTTCTTTGTGTTGAAATCGAATTAGAAAATTTGCTTTTATTTTATTGGATTTTTTTTTCGTAGGAAATGTTATAGAATATACTTCTGATTACGTACATATCTCAAGCATCTACGAAGTTAACTCGCTACCTTTTCTGAACTCTTAAGAAAATCTATAAACAATACATCTAGCAGTGTAATCAGAGACCTGTTACCAAGACAGCATGTAATATTTGCACTTTAAATCAACCGTCACAAATAATAGCTGATGTATTCAATTACAGTACGCAGATACTGTGTAATGTTCGGTCTTTCGTCCACATATCTTATGTGTAAACACAATTTTTGATATGCAATTTCAATCACTGGTAGAGAAATGAATAGCGGCTCGGATTTAGGAACCGGAGAGTCGAGTTCAAATTCCAGTCGAATCCATTGCATTCACTTACGTGCTAATACCTTTGGGAAAGGTATGGATCCTCTTCTTATTCCCCTACTATGGGTAAACACCAGGAAAGACCAGGTTCCATAGCTTTAGATGGCAACTGGTCCACCGCAGTAAGAAATGGTAACCTACTGCGGGAAAAATATCAGCCTCGTCAGTCATGTATTGAAGATACATGATCGCCTAATTCTCTCACGCGTGGTACATAACTGAACTGATCGTCTGTCTTCTTAATTCTTATTCTTTTATTGTTCTCTCTGCCTAATAGTATTTTTTTACATATTCTCTTATAATCAGAAACCTCTTCCCTCCGATTTGCTTTATTGCTTTCAGTGCGGTGAAATTTGTTTAAAAAAATGGGAATAGTCAATTTTAGTTGACATCATAATAAATCTTTCGAAAAATATTTGCCATCTTGTGTTGTTCGATAAAACTACTCCCAACTCGCCTATCCTATGTTCTATCTCCTATTGTAAATGTAGTATCACTTATATATACACCGATATATTTGAAATGTTTATTTATAGACGTGAGTGTCTTGAAAAATAGCCTGATAATTACTTGATGTTCGATTATTTTTATTTTTATTTTTTTAATTTTTAATTTTTTCTCTTTTTTTGTAAAGCTGTAATAAGGCACAGAAATACACGAATGCCGTATTATTCCTTGTCATTTCATTTTACTTTGGCATTATCCTAATTTACAATATGAATTTATTCTCCTTCAATCTTCTGAACATTCATAAGCAGATATTTTTCGAAAGATTTATTATGATGTCAACTACTCTTAATTTTGTTTATATATGCAATTATTTCTCCGCTACACACGTACATTGAAAAGTAGAATTGAACAAAATTAATCTACAAAAATTTTCCACCATTGTAATTTATATAATGTCTAAGAATAGTTTTAAGAAATCGCGACTGTAAATGGCGTGTGAAAGAATGAAATCGGCGACCGCGTTCAAATCTTACATTAGGCGACTTTTTTTCCCATTAATGACTTCGGGGACGATATGAAACTAGCTCTCCCTATGAGTATCAGCATTAAAAAGAGATTTTTTTAACATGGTGATATAAATATCTAATATTCGCATAATTATAGATCTGTTATAACAAATTTAGTATAGGAGAAAAGGAAATTAAATATAGAATTGTCTACACCAGAAGTCGTTTAACCCAACAATTCAAATTCTTACAAAACCAAAACATCGCCCGGAAAACTAAAGTCGTGTAATTAAATAACCTCGTCTGATCGAGACGTCCATATGGACGTCATGCATGGCGCCAAAGCCACTCAGAAATATCTGAAGTCTCAGCTGTCTCCAACCGCTTTCTATGATCAATGGGGAAAAACGGCTTTGAGCAAATAAAGGCTGAGTGACTTGGCAACGACCATTCTCCTTTGGACATTGTGGACCGTATCAAATGCCAGAAATCACTTCACTAGAGAACTAACAACAAAAGTAATAATTAAAATTGATATCACGTGTAGGTCGAAGAGGAAAAAATGATATAATGTTGACTTTCCACACCACTTCAAACAAAAGGTTAGGAAGTAAATTCCAATAGTATTGGGAAGAACGATAACAGTCACTGAACTTGAAAAAAACTATTTCCCTAAAAAATTGTTATAAATCAAAGTCTTTATAAATGTCCACCGGAAACAGTAGCGGCCGCTAGGTCAATATATATTAATTTTTTCTTTGTAAAGAAATGGTTAATATTAACATTAAAATTAGTTTTGGTTATGGCGGGAATTTTTTTTTTTCTGAAGGAGAATAGAATCATATATTAATTTTTGATGTTCCTATGGTGTTAGGGCCCCAGCTATGGCCAATTAGTGAAAAAGGAAGCAAAAAAAAAAAAAAAAAAAAACTACGAAAGTATAAAAATACATTTTTATAGTAAAAATATCAACAATATATATATATATATATATATATATATATATATATGGTTGGTGCAAAAATAATGACGGTTTTTGACGTATTCTTAATGTCAAAAACCGTCATTATTTTTGCACCAACCTAATATATATATATATATATATATATATATATATATATATATATATATATATATATATATATATATATATTGTAGTTGATAAGCCGCTAAAAAAATTGAACTATCAAACAAACCATTAACCTTGAATATTTTCGTATATTCTCCCAGGTTTAAGAAAGCATAAGTAATTAAATAACGGAGATGATTAAAAAAAAGATTATTTATATATACGTATGATTACATGGCTTTAAAATTGAAAATCTAATATAACAACCGGATATGTCTCAAGTGAATTTGAAACAGCAGGTCAATATCAGCAGGATATAGTGGAAAGTGGAATCAACATAGGTATAGCTACAGTATCATGCTGTCGTAGTTGAAGTGAATGAATAGACATCTTCTCTGCTTGATGTTCCTACTTAAATAGCACATTATCACTCCAAGTAATGTTACATATAAAACGAAAAACCTTAGGAAAAACGATAGAATTACGCGTATTTAAACAAACTTACCTCTGAAATAGGAAAGCTAAAAAGATCAACACATGTCAATACTATATATATATATATATATGTGTGTATACTCCGCTTTCGGGCACGGAATAAATCGCCCAATCATTTTAGCCCTGTGACACTGGACTGCCCCAGATGCATTAGCTGGCAACTAAGTGGCTTGAGGTCAGCCCTGCATTTTCATGTCTACAGCAATCCTAAGTGACTCAAGACTATCCTACAGAATTATTCTTTAAAAGAACTTATGTTATGTTCACTCTTGGTGAACATGGAGATTAAATTTTATGTAACGATTGAGTGACTGATCTAGTTTGTCCTTTAGTGAAATATATTTCAAAATTTGTTCTATTTATCTGCTTCCTGAAGTTATTAGAAATATAAAGGTGATTTTTTTTTAGTTTGTTCTCAAACAGTGATTCAGGCTTTTCCAAATCAATATTTCTTCTAAGACTCTGCTTTGTTATCTCAACCCATAATCATCGTGCTATCTGAAGAATATTCACACGGTAAAATATAAAATATCTTCAGAAAATGTGGTTACACATGTACTACATTTTTGTAGTTGTAAGCTCCAAGGAATATTTGCATTCCTCTTTTTATAAATCTGAGATGAGTTACTATTTAAACTATTCGGACTGTTGTCCTCATCTTCATTGTCATATCCACAACATTACAGCTGTTGTACGCGACCACCTCCTTCTGGTGATATAAGTTCGAATTTCGAACCGAAATCTTTATTTAGTCCACGGGAGTCCATTGTTTCATTTCCACGTGACATGCCTTTTGTTCGATGCCTCAGTTTTGGTTAATTCCCTTTAGTAAATCTAATCTTTAACTTTTCGCCCTCTTCTGCTGTGCTATTGAACTCACAACTGTTTGGGGCAATTCACTAGATTACTTCAACGAACGGTTTTATTCACTGGGGCATGTGTCGTTGGGGCTTAACTAAAAGTTTCGTTTTAAATTCCAGCTTATATAACCTGAAGAAGGCTAAAGTGTACAGCTGCCGAAACGTCATAAATATGACAATAAAGATAAAGATGTTAGTCTATACCCTGTCACCAATTTGACCAATACAATTAGTCAGTATACTCATGTTTCGTCTTTGCCCGTATTCAATTCAATATGTTGTGTCAATGTCAGATAATCCAAACACCATTTCTACATTATGTTCGACACCGTTCTACAGTCTCTTTCCAATCTTATGTTCATTTTCATTCTCTTTTTCCTTAAAACATATTTTGTTATTATTAACATGTTCCTTTCATGGTATTATCAGAATTCATTTACCTCAAGTCTCTCCGCCGGCAGTGTTATGATTGTGACGCCAATATTACATACCGATTTTTTTAGGATCGCCTCACTATAGAGATTAAAACAAATCTGTTTGGAAGATGCATCCTTGTTGTTTGCCCTTGCAAAATTTAATTTCTATTCGCATACAGTCGGTTCGTTTCCAGTGAAATTTCCGGATTAATGTCATGTCTTTCGCAAATAAATTCAGTTCTTTTTCTCGCAATTCAAACATATATTCAAATAGGTTTTATATGGTTGGGACTTATGCTAATTTTTGTCCATGCGAGGAACTTATTGCGCAGTTTTAATTCACAGACAAATTAGCCTCACCAATCGTTACAGCAGTTTAAGTGCATTTTGATTATTCTTAACGGGTTCCATATCAAGCAACAGTGCAAAATATTTGTCCATAGTAAGATCAAAGAGGACATTGGATGGATATACATTTAACGAATATATATATATATATATATATATATATATATATATATATAAAGTTTATTCGTGTAGATGTATAATTCGTATTTATTCGTGTAGATTTATAACTCCACTAGACGGATGTCGTCAGCCACAGTGAGTTGACCATCTAAGCGAAGGAAAACTCTGTTTTTTAACCTCTGCTGCTTTGCGTCCATACCCAGTCATGAGAAAGGGATCGGGGGCAAACTCTGACGACAAATCCTCTCAAGTCCACTGCTATGCTCATCTTCGTTCATTTTCTGACAATTTCTGCGATGACGCCGGTGCCAAGCTATTTAAGCCTCGACATTTTCCTTGGACAACATCGATGGCCCGGAGAGGGCAACTGACGATCTTCATCAAGCCTTGGAGTTGACATTTCAGCGTCGCCTCACCGCTACGCAAAAAATGGGAAGCAACCGTCAACTATTTATTAATCACGACTTGATTGGCGAGGATCAAGACGCCAGGAGTTGTTTTCATATATATATATATATATATGAGAGAAAGTGAGTGATAAAAAAACATCTAAACCGATCTCTGTCATGAATGCGCACTAAATTATAATGTTATTGCTAAATTCTGGTTGTTTTTTTTATACACAGCTTAGAATGAAAGGGTGTAATGTGTGGTTAACACACGACATAGGTTCCATCTCTAGCTATGGCTCGTGAGTCATTTTTGGGCAAAGAATAATAGTCAGTTCATACAAAAACCATATTCACCATATTTAATTTAGTGGGCAGTAAACAGCTCGGATATGTGTCCTACCGTAACATCTTTGTGGTATTTTTTGGAAATTGCTCCAAAATATGTCTTTATGTTTGGTAACTGATCTGTCGAAAAATTAGAACCAGTATGATGGATAATGGTTTTCGTTAACGAGTCGACATCCTCATAACAGCCCGAAGAGGAACACCAGTATAATAATAGTGCTTTTTTTTTGTTTTTGGTACCATAATTAATTTTCTATTTGATCTGGAAACAAATTATCCCATTAGTCAAAATAATTGCATCTAATTAGTTTGAAGAATGTTTATCGAAGACGGAATGTTCGTAGGTTAAACAAAAATAGTTTTACCTCACACACACACACACAACCATACACACACACACACACACACATATATATATATATATATATATATATATATATATATATATATATATATAACTTTTCATTAAAGATATGAAGAAAAAAAGAAGAAAAAACAGGCTCAGAACATTGTCTGGAAAATGATAAGATCTCATTCCGCAGCACTCAAAATTCGATGTTGTTTCAGTATCAGTTTGCTTCGCTGATTTGGCTGTTTATAAAAGTAACAGATTAAACACAATGTCAATGCTATTATTATTATTATTAGTAGTAGTAGTAGTAGTATCATTATTATTATCATTATTATTTAAATTTGAATCTATATGACTCCTGTTATCTATTTTGGGCAGTGGGACGATATAATACATTTAGAAATGTCATCGCTGCTTATCAGTGTCTTTTGTCAGAGTAAGTATGTAGGTGCTGACAAATCTGTCGAAATTATTGCAACATAAAATTTACTGTTGGATATGTAATTCAAATCCTTTTAAGCAGATTCCTTTCAAGATTGAATTTTTCTGCTGTTGTGTGTTTGGTTATCATTTGTATTTACCGTTAGAATTTCTGCAAATCGCATAACAGCTGTCAGTGCAGGAGACAGAATTCTGCCATTTCTGTTGGGCTGACTTTGTGCTTGTACCCTGTAGAGAGGCAGGGATCCGTTTCTTATGCTTTAAATCGCCGTCGTTTGTGGCCGCTTTATCCAAGAATTTATGTTTCTCTGCTGACTCCTTCCTTTAAAATGATGGTGCTGATTACTAAATTCGCTACCAACAGGCAACTTTAAGACTAGACGATTCCGTTTTCCCCAAAACCTGCTCTCATCATCTGTAAGTTGTCGCTCTTTAGCTTTGTTTTATTTGGCGGAAGAGTAGAGGTAAGTGCCAATGGCGTGATTTGTTTAAGGTTTAACTCCACTTCCCAGGAAATGACCCACACGATTTCATGGTCTTGATCTGCGGCACATATAGAATGGGACATACAGAATCCAGTTATTAAACTACAACGAGCTGCCGCTGACTTTATCATTTCGAGTGACGCCTTCTGTAACATGTCCGCCAAGCGTAGCCCTCTTTCTCCGTCGGTCAACAGTTTAGATTTTTTTCGTCTAATCTATTGGTTAAATAACGGGACAGATTTATCTCTTTACTTTTTCATAGAAAACTGGATATCATATCAATAGCTAAATTCAATACCTTGACGTAAGCAAAATTCGTCCGTATATCGAATGTTGCCGATAGATCTGGTTTGGAAATTATGACGTTGATTTTACAATGACAGTGTCGTGGAGCCACGCCTGGTAGAGGCTTACAAAACTACAGGCACTGTTTAAACGCATATATATGGAAGATAACTATACAGCATTTTGTTAGCTTTCAAAACCTTTTCTAAAACATTGATGAAACCTCGGGGCAGAAGATTCGGTCTCCTGTCCCAAACTAAAGTAGCCTCTTGTCCAAATTCGAAAAAAGCAGTAATAATTGTGAAGAAATAACTTTGTCTTCCTCAATTCACTCTATGGAACTTCAGAACCTCACATTAATTCTGGCTATAAGTCCAATTACATCCAAATGACAGATTTGGGCCGAAACTCCAATTCAGGCTGAAAACTGAATTCTTCAAAACCCAAACACTGCATGACTTCAAAACGTTACGAAACCTTCCACTTTAACTCTGATTCATTGGTATTTAGAAGATGAGAAATTAATTTCCTCAATTAAGAATACTTGGGAGATGAATTTAAAACATTTTTTTTAATTCGCAATATATGTGTGTTACTGATAATTATACATTTTAAACTTTTAAATTCATTACATTGTTACAGTTATTTACAATTTGAATTTGTAACGGCTCCCTTCTCATCCGAACATGAATCCCAATGCTGGATGTTCAAGGACCAGATGAAGGGTAGATTTTCAATCCCAGGATCAACCTGATTTCGAAAAGGTATAATATGTGTAATGACACACGGACTGACAAACAGAATCTGCCTTCTATTTATATAGAAGATTGTTTTTGACACGTATACGTTCATCTTACTGCCATTCCTAGAGAACGATTTATGTCTCTTTTTTCTTTTTTTTATTTCTGTTTGCTTAAAGATCGTAGATCAGCATTTGACGATAAACCCACAGTTATGGAACTGCCTTTGGAGATAGAAGTAACTATTTAGTACCGCTGGTCAAGTAATCTTTCTCCGTATAGATTACCACTTGCCAAGATGATCTGAGACTTACTACAAGCAGAATGAAAGAAAACGCAGTATATATAAGGCGAGAGAAGTACGAGTTGGAAAATAAATAAGGCATATATTTGTGGCGAAAACTACAACACCAAGCATACTAAATGATATATCTATTTGATAATAGAATATTCACTTCGTTTGTATGGTAAATAAGTATAGATTCATTTCCGAACAAGTACAAAGCGTGATTATTTCTATTGTTTATGAGGTTTGAGATATGATTCGATTGTTTTAAAAGCCATCATTGATGAAATCAAGTTTTATTGCCACGATATCATATATGTCGCGATCTGTTGTTTGGCAAACTACGGTGTTTTCTTTTGTTATTTATTTATTTTTTTTTTGTAGTGAGTTGTATCGGCTCTTTCATGTCAGTACCAGATAGACGTAATCACTCTTTTTCTCCCTGAAAGTCAAAAAACGTAATTTTACCATCCGAAAGATTTTATTCTGATAGTAAATAGAGCATCGTATTTGAGTCTGTGTTTTTACTGTAATTGTTCCCAACATGGAAATGCTACCCATTACATGTTAGTGACCATTACATTGCAGTTGGTGAAAGCACTTATCTACCTTAGCCTTTTATCAAGACCATATTCTTACTACAAAGCTAAACATCACTGAAGGATTTTGAAGGTTGGTTCTACTTTTTACCAGTTAATTTCGCCTTGTCGCTAGTTAGTGCTTAATCAATTCACCGTACAAGAAAATATTCCCACATCACATCCTGATTCCTTTTCTTTTCTTTTTTTTTTTTGAGACTGTCAAACGTTGGTTGACCATATATCGTTTTTCAGGAATAAGTTAAATTATCAATATGCCTGCTTTTTTTATTAATATTTTCTTCTTTTTTTTTTTTTAATTTGGGTTTTCTTTTCTAATCGTTAATTTTTCTCCTGTCCTTTACATACAAATAGTTAAAATATTATTCAGACCTATTAGAAGAAATTGTAAACGAAAATGTAAATACCTTGGTAGGTTTTTGGGATGGCTGACCACGAGTTTCAGAGACGTGTAATAACAATTTAGAAAGTATTTCAGAATATATAGTAAAACTGAAAATATATTCAAGGACCATACTTCAATGAGATACATTATATTTGCAAGAAGTTCTAAAAAGAAAGTCCATTCTATGATTTTTTATGCTTATTCCTTTCATGACAAACTCTCTGATCGAAATGTATCTTCTGTGTTCTTATAAATGTCTTATATATTATTACAATATTCATTTGTTTCATTCATGTGAAAAACGATTAGATAAGATTTTCTTTTACGTATGCTGTCATTTGAGCTTATTGTCAGCGCAACTCTATTTAAATAGTATGAATAGGTTTCTGTTTATTGCTTCCGAATAGCTCTAGAGAAAGAGGTTATTATATACAGATACGTTACATGCATTCTGCATTCTCAACGTTTCGGTCGTTATAACCTCCAGCTTTCTTCGGATATATATTCTCGTAAGTAATGTTCGGTGAATTTGACTGGGTACAAACCTAATATTAAAGAGCTTAAAACCGTATTACTTTGAAAAACCGGTTCTCGTAATGTCATTGAAGTTAAGCAACTTACCTAGATAGGTCACCGCTTAGCAATACCGGGTGTTGTAAGATTTGATATACGGATCGTGTAATGGATAATTGTTATTCGGAGAGCAGAGTTCCAATTCTCATCGGGTTCATTAAAACTGTTAATGAAAAAATATACCTTTGATAATATGTATGAATACGCATCTTCTCCCCATTCTCAGTTTTGTGTTAGTTAGTCAGACTTGTATCCATGAGCCACTGTTATCTCAAAAACATTTCTTATAATCTAAAAATATTTTCTGGCTTTAAATATCCTGTAAATTATTGATTATTCGTAGAAAACGAATCAATCAACCAATCAATTTTATTAAATATCCGTAGCAGACTGTTCCAGTTCCTAGAACATGTATCCCACATTTTCTTACACAAAAGATGAAAACATGAGTGAAATACATTACTAAAAGAAGCCAAGTTTATTATACTTTTATAGATTTACACATTACAAAAATTGATATCCCTATTTAAAGAATGTTAGAATTTATTTTTTCAATTTAGATATCAAATTTTATTTGGCATTAGTTGATTCTCTTAAGTAATTCATGAATATTCAAGGAAACGATCAATATTCTATTGGCCACTGAATAATTATATCTTCTTTGTTACCATAAGAATAATGATAAATATTATGTGTAAAAAAGGCGTGGCTAACCGAGAAAATACGGGCAAATATAGACTTACTGCCATATCTCGCAATCTCACAGAAGTCGTGAAGTCTGCTCATGGCGTATCAAATGTAAACAAATGACGTCACACATTATGAACTGGACAAAGTCCTACAATTATTTTAAGACGTTTTTTTTTATAAAAAGAATGTATAAACTTAAAAAATATCTTATACTAAGTGTCAGACTTTGTCCATTTCATAATGTGTCATTTCATTGGTTTACATTTGATACGTCATGAGCAGATATGAATGTACGTGAGAGATTCATAGGAGTTTGATGTTCAAATACAGTAAATTCGACCTTCCTAACCGAACGTTCCTATGTGGCCAAATCGGTTAAAGGCACGTCTTGCTAAATGACGGTTCCGTATAGGATACAGGTTCGAATCCTGTCGGAGGACGAATATTTTCTCTGAGAATTTCTCGGATATTCAGGCCGGTAAATGTTGTTTATTATAATCAGAGAATTTACTTAAATATTTGTATCTTTATAAAAAGAATGTATAAACATAAATAAAAAATGTCTTAAAATAATTGTCGGACTTTGTCCATTTCATTATATATATATATATATATATATATATATATATATATGAAAAATTGCTGCCTATATATATATATATATATAGGCAGCAATTTTTCATTGATGCATGTTTCATTAAAAAATATAAAAAAATTTTGTAAGTAAGTTTCTTTCATATTGTCTGATAAGCTTAATAACATTACCATTGAAGGACAAAAGGAAATCACCATATTGATACATGTTTTAATACAATCTAAGCTTTCGGCTTGCATAAGTCATTATCAAAGATGACAATTTCTTTTCAATATATCAACCAATATACGGTACAATAATGATAGTCTCTTTTTGTTGCTTGAATAATTTCAAAGCAACGACTAACTAGTGTATACGAGACGCGGAAGCGAAAATCACGTCTCAGCTCATGACGTCACACATGACAACGCGAGAGTGAAAACGAGAAGTATTAAGTATGGTATGCCGTTGGTATAAACCAATGGCTTCTGTTTTCAATTATAGGCATTTAAGAATGTTTGTGGATATTTCGTAATTTATTTTCTTCTGGTTAGGTTCCAACTGTTTTATTTATATAGCTTCAAGAATTTTTAGTTTTTGTTTTTTGTTTTCATGTTATGTATAGTTGTGTTTTCAACAAGGATTTCCGGAATTGTGTACGCGTCCAGGCATGTTGTTTTAAATGCCTAAAAAATTATCTTTCAAATGTAGAGTCAAGCTTCGTGAAAGCGAGTTTATAGTGTGACCAACATAAATATTATTTAATCCATTGGAGATACAATCTCCCAAAGGGCATTTGAATTTGTAAACTATGTCGTTTTTTTGCAAATCGCTAACGGTCCGATGATAATATTATAGCCGTTTCCTTATACGGAAACATTCGGCATTAAGTGACCGAACATTTCTACGATTATAGTTTAAAATTTATAAAATCTTTCTCTTAACAGGCATTTTAGGGAAAATAGTTTTTTTCAAGTTCAATAGCCCTGATCGATATTGATTTAACTTCGTAACTTTTATTTCTGACGAGTATCTACATCTTCATTATGTCATTATATTCTCTTCGAGTTACATTTCCCAACAATTTTAATTGCTGCGGCTGTTAAAGGTATTCAGTCGATCTAGTTTCTTTTATTTGATACATTATTTATTGTGATTCTTTCGTGTGAAGTGTGATTTTCGCCAAACACCATCGACTAAACTCGTTCAAAGCCTATTTCCAAATTCAGATCAAATGCAAAAATAAAATATATAGTATTTTTTAACATTTTTTATCATTAACCTCAACAAATATTGATATATTTGAATCCGTTTTTAGTTGGACTTAGAACATGTCAACACATACTAGAATTGATAAGACAAAATTTACTTCAAACAACACTCACCCATAATGGCTATTTACGCTTTTCATTTGATGTTTTCAGTTGTTTCTATTTGTCTTACTTAATTGTATATCCGCCATTCTACTTTCAACATTTTTCATATTTCCGTTGATGTATCATGATATTTTACGCTGACATCTTGCTTTCAGTTTTATGTTTCATCCATTTTTATCCATATACATTCGTCTTGTGTTTGAATAGTTAGGAATGAACAAGCACGCATTCTACGCTGGTTTTCATGCTTTTATTATGGAACAAAATAAGTGGCCAACTTGACATCGCTTTAGTACATCCTCTTTTTTGATCTTCTTTTACGGGTGTCCCTATATCTCTATTGGATTATTTCAATCTTTTTCCAGTGGTGTTTGAATTATTTTTCTTTTAATCTTTTTTTTTTTTTCTTTTTCAGAAGAATAACGAATACAATAGTAAATACAAAATAAACATGTATGTGTGTTGAATTGTTTTCTTAACAGAGCCTTCGTTCCTAGAGTTTACTCAAGAGCAGCATTTATGAGACTGGAGTCTTTTTCTGAAGGGAACGTATGTCAGTGGAGTCTTTTTTTAGAACAGAAGGTTTGCTCATCGAATCTTCTCAAGAACGGAACACGTTAATGTAGTTTACTTCATATCAGAACGTGTGTTACTGTTTTCCCAATCTCACATCTGGTGATTTAAATAATCAAGATTATTCTGGTGAGGTCGAAAATTTTCACTCACCGTTATCAAAATCACAAGACAGTCTTCGTCTTAAATAAGAACTTTATTTCCCCAACGGCGCTATGAAATTTTCGATGAAACGAGTAATCGAGCCTGACTAATCATATATATGACAGTGATTGCTGGACAATCTTCTCATAGATCACGAATATACAAGAAAAATGGTGATTCTTTTGATACCGAAGAATACTAACTGTTCCATTTGTAGGAGATATAATGACAAAAGTGAATATGTGGTTTCTGATACGCACATGCTTTTTTGATAGGAGAAGCAGACTTTCAGCGGCTAACATTCTGCATGGATCTGTGTGAATGGATGATAGACGAGGGACAACGACGAATGGTTAAGCAACAAATATTAAGTCGGTGCAAAAATAATGTCGGTTGTTGACGTCAAAAACCGACATTATTTTTGCACCAACTTAATAGTTACTTCGTGCAATGAAGCACAAAACATTCTGGACAACTACACAGTAACTAAGAATGTCCTTGCCGTTTATGTTTTATTAAAAAAGGAAACGCATACAGAGAATCTGGAATATCCTTAGTCCTCAAAGTAATCCCTATCGATAATCAGAACATTTTGCCAACGGACCTTCAGCTGCCAAATTCTGTGCTGGTAAAAGCAATTTTCTTGAGTGCAAAGAAATCCGAATGTCTGCCGCAAGTCTGCCTCATTTTGAACGATTTCCCACGAAGTTTGTTATCCACGGAATGGATGATGTGGGGATCTGTTGGCGCCATGTTCGTGGATTAAGTAACATTTTAACCCACCAAATTAGTCCTGATTAACAATCAACTTCTGCAATAATTCAAAACTGGGTCTTTCTGCTTTATTGCTTCTTCCAAAAGTCCCAACTGTTGCAAGTACAGTTCTTCATTCCAACACCGTTCCGCAGTGATGATTGGCGCATTGGTAGCAGCTCATAGTGTAACATTTGTCAAGTAGTCAATCAATTACACACCATGATCTTTCATGGACGTATAGATTGTCTTGTGGCGTGTGTCAAAGTGTCCCGTCGTGACAACCAGTTCCATGTTTGACAGTAAAATACAGAACCCACTTTTCGTCACTGATCTGCTCTCGATCAAATACGGGTACATTGCAGTGCAGAGAAAGCAACGTGAAATACGATCTCACTCGTTATTGCTTCCTGGCTTCCCACCGTATGTGGAACAACCAGTTAGTCAATTTGTATGCCATCACCTTTGCTATGCAGGAGATGTCTGACTGTTTTCATCAAAAACCTGGAAGCGGTCGGTAAGCTCATACCAGGTTTGGCCTTTCTCCTCTCTGACCACCTTCAGTGCATCATCATCCAGAATCATTGACTGACCATTGCGGTGTTCATCACAAAGGGACAGAAATATCCCGACATAGATTCTAGAACCAATACCTGACGATGTGTTCACTAACAGCATCATCCCCCAAAACTTGACGTGTTAGGTGACTTGATATGGCCACCTTAAAATCATAAAGCAGGCAACCTGAAAGATTTTTTTTTAACAACGTCATGTTTCTACGACGTGACTCGAGCTGTGACTCGAGCTGTGACTCATGTGTATACGTAACGCACCTGTATCGGTTAAGAAAAATGCTCACACGACCACTGCTTCGCCGTCACTTGAGGCACACATTTGTTTATAAGTGATCAATTTTTCCACCCAGCATAAAAAACAGCAAGGACTTTTGGTTACTATATATTTAATACTGAAGTATACTAAGCACGTTTTTTCCAGATTTTGTACTGAATATTGTCCTCATCTTTGTCGCTATATTTATAACAACGTTTCGGCCGTTGTACGCTCCGGGCTTCTTCAGGTGGTTGGAATGTCGAACTGAACCCTTTATTTGGCTCACTGGCATAGATTGTTCTAGTTCCACGTGCCACGTCTAATGGATGTCAGTTACCAGTTATCTCCTGTTAATTCCCTTCTCCTGAAGAAGACCGGAGCGTACAACGGCCGAAATGTTGTCATAAATATGGCGACAAAGATGAGACAATAGTCTGAATAATGTAAATAGTGCTTATAAAAATGATAAACATAACTTGAAAAGTCAGTCATCCTGTCGAAAGTTTGCTGAACTTTGTCAAACACTGTGTTTTCTTTACATTTTCTTTTCTTAAACCGCGCTCCATCTAAGTGCTGTTAATAGTAATATTATTATTTTTATTATTAGTAGTAGACTGTTCTCGTGCCATGTTTAATGGATGTCAGTTATCTCCTGTTAATTACCCTCTGAAGGTTCTCCACTGCCTTAGCCGGGTATTGAACGCACACTCTTTGGGTCCTGTCACTGGGTGTTACGATCGCAGAAATTGTCAGACAGCCATCACTGGATTCCCCTGGTTCTTTGGGATAGTGCAAAATCCTTTTGCTAAACATAGTGTCTTCCAGCAGCGAACCTTGTGACCCAAGGCAGCAGAAGCTTTTCAAGGCACTTCTTTATGCCTCCGTGTTGAGCCTGAAGCCCTCACAAACAATGCCGTTCTTCTCTTATCAGAGTGATTTTTCAGCGATGCCGTACCTTCGTAATCACCATTAAACTCAAACAACTCTTTTCTAGTTCTCTGATGTGTCTTCAGATTCACAACCAAACACACTTAAGTGTTCGTATTGGAGTTTACCGCTGCGAATGCCAAGCAGTATAGCATGCTGTTTCCATATTTCTGGCAGATGGAATTGCGTCGATATGCTCACAGACAGTACCCACTGACCCTACTATACTGTGCAGTCAACAAAATCAAAAACAAATAACGCGCATGTGCGAAATGAAAAATATAAAATGTCAACAATTTACTCATTGCAAATGTTATAGCGGCATATCAAAATCTGTGTGTTATTTAGTGCCGAAATCGAGTCATTTTGCACGTAATTTTATTTTAATTTTCGTACTAAACATTTTTTTTTAGATTTAATAACTAACCCATAATTGGAGGATAAAGAAGGATATTCATTCCTTTCCGATTCCTGTTCACAAGACGCGTGCGAAAATTAAACTATGGTCGATTTCTTTTAAAATTACCCCTCTAGTTCTGGGTATGACGATAAGCTACATCCGGCTACAGGGGCTCTGATCGGGAGACTGGAGTTTTTGAGGAGCGTGGAACCATCTCTAACTGTTGTTCCTAGTTCCATCCTGGCACGGAGTTGTGTGATATCTTAGGGTCCTAACTATAAGAAAATAGTGATCCCCAAACAAAAATGAAATACGATGAAAGTATAAAAATATATTATTTATATAAAATAAATTGCAAACAATACATATTTATAGTAAAATTACCAACAATAATTATTTACGTATTTAATTGAAACCATAAAATTGTCTTCCAAATGTTTATATTGCAGCATTAAATAAACCACAGAGTTTGATATGCCACTAAACAAGTTCAAATAACCAAAATAAATAACTATTCCATGATATTAATCCAAATAATATCCTAAAATTTCTTAAAGATATTAAACTCCATCGCAAAATGTAACTTCAGCCATATCCAAATCATTCGCCGTATACATTTTTCCTTAGGAAAACTCACCTCAAGAATTTTCACCGCAGGAAAAACGCTGTATAAGATTTTTGCCGTAAGACAATTTTACCGCAATTTTATTTTCGATAACCTTATTTTGAACGTCCCTTTTGTATAATGTTCAATTTAATGTGAGAAGTAATTTGTTATAAAGTATGTATGGATGTCTTTTTTACAGGGTCAAACATCAGAAAAAAAAATTAAAATGTAAACATTCATTTAAAAAATAAAAGGCTAAATATATCAAATTAAAAAAAAATCTATCTATCTATCTATCTATCTATCTATCTATATATATATATATATACATATATATATATATATATATATATATATATATGAAAATTCCAAGCAATGCTTCGTAAATAGTGTTTTTTTTTTTGTTTTGTTTTTTGCGGAGGATTGTAATGAAGCATTTTCCGCTGAAGTCTTACATTGACATTAATAAATATTTTCTTCATTTGTCCTGCATCTGAAATATGGCTCTGGTGTCAAGTTGAAATGTTTGCCCTCCTCACTGACGTGGATGAATAATGTAGGATTTTGATCCTATAACGTCGCTTATTAAAATATTTAAATCGAAGTAACAATAGTGTGAGCCAGATATACTTGATAACAAGGTACTTCGCATATTAAAACAAAAATGCGGCGAAATTATCTTACAGCATAAATCTGATACGGCAAATATTTCTACGGCTGAAATTCCTGAGCCAAGTTTTCCTACCGCAAAAATTGTTTACGACGAATGTTTCTAGAAACAACTTCAACAACACTAAAACATAAAGACACATATCACAGCCTCTATCAATCCTCATAAACATGCATATGCACAAAAAAAACTCAGTATTATCTACCATGAGATGAGAACAATAGTCTGATTAATGTAAATAGTGCTTATAAAAATGATAAACATCACTTGAAAAGTCAGTCATACTGTCGAAAGTTTGCTTCCTTTTCCTTTTGAAGATTCTTGGTCAGCTTTATCTGCATATGTTCAATATCCAAGGAGCCAACCAGTGGTTTACACAGCTTGTATAAGTATGGTGGTAGAATGCATTATTTAACGTGACCATCAGCTTAAACAGGGACAATAGGCTAGGGTGTTGAATTTAATGTTATTTCTAAAACTCATTTCAGTATCATTTCTGAAAGCGCAATAACATACATAATATTTTTATTACTTCAAAGTCACCCAGGAAAATTAACTTTCGGCATTAAATGACCCATAAGGAGCTGATATACAGTTAAACAAATAAATCACGTCAATAGTTGAGGAGAAGATCTTTGGGAAATGCTTGAAAACCGTACCTCAGCTTCACCCAACTCTTGTGAGTGAAATTCGGCCGACGAAAGAGTTCGTAAGGTATGGATTATTGTGTTATGATGGAGTTAAAATTCAACGTGACCCAGGGTTTGAGCCTATTGTCCCTGTCTAAGCTGATGGTCACGTCAAATAATGCGTTCTACCACCATACTTCTACAAGCTGTGTAAACCACTGGTTGGCTCCTTGGATATTGAACATATGCAGATGAAGCTGACCAGGCATCTTCAAAATGAATTGGCTAGCAAGCAAATCAGAGGGATATATTCAGATACGAGTGTCTAGCCGTACAGTACAATCCATCATTGCTTTCATTTTCTTTTTCATTCCTTCTGTTTCTTTCTATATCGTATTGCAGTGAATTTAATTTGTTGTTAATAAAACTCATTTCAGTATCAGTCAGCGCATAATTTTGTTTTTGTGTTTCGCATTTCGAACCCAAAATTATTGCATCAATAAATTCAAAAAGACTGATAGTAGGTAAATAAATTATTTGCCTAATTGCGTTTTACTATCGTCTCACATAATGCCTCCACGTGGTGTTGTGTTGTTGTTTTTATTTACTTTGTCAAAACGTGTTATCAGGAAACTAAGCAATAAAAAATTAATTCTGCTCAAACTAGTAATATGGTATTTTTTTTTATAATTGATCACAACTTACCGAATAATTTAATTATGTCGCGATGCCTTTTTATCAAATTTGTAGTAGCACTAATTATTATATATTATGCTTCGAATTTATATATGAATTATATATTTTAAAATTTAAATATAGAGAGAGGTTCTGAACAAACTCTATATATATATAATGATGCCAGCTTGAGAAAAATACACTGATGTGCTGAATTTAATAAAAGTTCCGAGCTTCCTGATTGTTTTGCGTATAGAATTGTCCATACCACGTCCCAAAAATGCTTGATTATGTTCATATTTTTCGAACGTGGATATCTCACCATCTCCAGAATGAACTGAAAAGAATGATGAGCAATTCTGATCCGGATGCACAGTGTATAGCCCTACCGAAATTAACCATCATTTTTGGTTTAACTTACATTAACATACGAAGGTCGTTGGGAAATATATTGCAATCGTTGCAAAAGTAATTTGTCTAGGTTAGCATAGACAGACAGCTCACTTCTCTTCAGAGTGGAGTTGAATTACAGATTTTCATCTTGACTGGTTGACACCCAAAGTTAGATTGCCAACTTGCTCTGTTATTTAAACGATTGTAAAATATGGATTGCTCAGCGTTCCGAATTTCATCTCGGCTAGACGAGTTCACATACCATGGCGATAGTAGTTACAATATCACCCTGGAGTCGCTGAATGGTTAAATTACGACGACCAGCCGTGAATTATATGTATAGTTAAACAATTAATCCCAAATCATTCCATGTAAGTAATACCTTCAAAGTTATGGTCACAGCATCAGCCTTCATGGTTCCGTCTCAACATCCGCCGGAAACAACCGGAACCCCCGTCACATCTCACAATGCTGAACATTTATTTATGTGAAAATAGAACAGATATTTTTCTAACATATTAACAGTGACAAGGATGCATAGCAAAATAAATCAGGAATGCTTCGCTGGATAAGAAATAAACACGAAAGATATATATTTTTAATTGTTCTGACACAAATTTCTTATATGCTTACATAACCAGGCTTTCAATTAACCTCACAGTGACACCTTGACAAATTACAATATCTCTCTCTGTTTTATATATATATATATATATATATATATATATATATATATATATATATAGTTGGATTATGTGAGTTTGTTACCCTGCGATTCACGCTCTCTGCGATCGTCAGACAAATTCTGACAATTTTTGTCTGACGATCGCAGAGAGCATGAAACCCAGGGTGACAATAAGAACCGCGCATGCATAATATATAAATAATATATATAAAAATTTCTTATATATATATGTGTGTGTGTGTCATCTCGTCGTGTATTGCATTTTGAGTCATAAACCAGAGCGACAGTTCCGGTCACAATAGGCGCCTATTCATTGCTGCTCCTAATAAATTTAAGCGTGTAATCGAAGGAGCTAAGTCCCTGCCATATGAGAGAAGCCGCGCCATATTGCATTTAAAAACCATGGCATTCGAGAGTACTTGTGGTTCTAGTATTCTTGTATTAAATAATTGTCTGTTGCTATTTCTCCTGTCTTCAATCAATTTGAGATATTAGCATCTGCTGAATGTTTCGCCCGTAAATTCTCTTGAAACTCTATTCTTGACACATCTGGAGTATTCCTGCCAAAATTTCCACCTAGAACTGAGTCTCGTTTGAGTGATCTGCCTATAAACTCTCCTGCTTTCTGCTCTTTTCTCTGGCATCTCTAAGAGGTTATATGCATATCACTCGTTTGAATGATATGCATGTAACTCTTCTTAGGTTTCCGGCTATTTTCGCGAAACAAAGAATGTGAAACTGATGGCATCACTGCAATATTCATTAATATGTGTACCCCCAAACTGGCTCCTATTCACTTTAAACTGTAGAATGCTTCGCCGCCTCTAGTTTTCCTAGCGACTGGAAGTTCTAATCAGTTATTCCAGTTTTGATAACTCTGTGGAAACGCCCGAATAGACCGAGAGTTGGAAAACTCTCGGCCTATTCTTCACCTTCTACGTCGTTTTAAGAAATTCATAGAAACCCTAATTAAAGCTGAATTGGTTAAGTATCTCCCGTCTCAGGTCTTTTTTAGACGAACAATCCGTCTTCAGTTTCTCTCGGGTAGCTGCTGATGTACTGAGGATAATTGAGGAAAATTTTAGCAAGCTCTAAATAAAAATGTTGAAGCCCGAGGTGTATCTTTGGACATTTTGATAGCTTTCTAAAGGGTTTGGCATGCAGGTCTTCTGCACAAGTGGAAAGATAAGCGTGTATCTGGAAAAAAAAATTGACCTTATAGAATCGTGAAATGAAAGTAATCTCGAACGGCCACACTTTCAGTACCATTCGTACTAATGCAAGTATCGTCAATGATTCCATCTTTTTTTTAAATTTACTTAATGACTTTCCTGATGGTATCAACTCTCAACTTAGTATCTCCGCTGATGGTACAACGATTTAGGCATATCTCTATAGTAAGTCTGAACGGTTAAATAAGGTCAAAATGGCAGCTGACATCCAAAACTACATCTATTATCAGTTGGGAGAATCATCAACTCTTTTCTTCAGCATGGCCGATGCTGACCCGCAGGAAAGTTTCACGTTCTAGGCTCACATGAAGTGGAAAGATAATATTGAATCCATTGCTAGGTCAGCTACCAGGAACATTGTTTCACTGTATCGGGCTTGACGGTTTTTCCTCCCCAGAATCTGTGCAACATATCTATAAGTCTACCTTTCTTCCATGCTTAGAATATTACGACTGGTCCGGTAATTATTTTATCTGGTGTTCTTTGATAAAATCCCAAGAAGACTCGGCAATATTATTGGATTCGATTTGGCCTCTCGGCTTAAGTCAATTTCCCACGCGCCATAAGTTTGCCTCTCCTATCACATTTTCAGTTTAATTGTTCGGATGAGCTCTTCGTTAGGGTGCCTAGCGCGGTACTAGACTGGCGAGGAGGTTACATTAATTTGCAGTTTAGCTTGCTAAACGTAACCGTAAATTCTATGCTACCAGTTATTTTACCTCTCAATTTACGCTCGCTGAACTCCATTACGGCTCCAACCTTTCAAGCCAGCGTTAATCTTCAAAAATATAAAACAATCGTTCCCTATGTGTGTACATATATATGTGTGTGTGTGTGTGCGCGCATATATATATGTATATATATGCAAACATGTATATATAGAGAGAGAGTGAGAGAGAGAGAGACTTTTTGTGTCATCTCTCTCCCTATATATATACCTAGTGTATATTTCGACAGCATATATTCAGTAAGAAATGTTTCATTAACTTTTATGTATTTATTTTTAAGAGAATCCTCTATTAATCACGAACAGTTTTC
>OZ010584.1:69067445-69104945 GCA_963932145.1 Acanthosepion lycidas
ACTCAAAGACAGCACCTCTTTGCAACTGCTCGGTCTCACATTGTCTGCTGACATGAGAGGGAACAAAGATATTGAGTCAATAGCTTTGTCCACCGATAAGAAAAGATATCAGACTGTGACGCGCCAGGATATTTTTCTTGCCGGAGTCGATCCTTCAAATCTACAAATCAACCATTCGACCTTGCATGGAGTATTGCTTCCATATATGGTCTGGTGCCCCTTCTGTTTGTCCCGAGCTCCTTGATAAAATCCAGAGACGGATATGCAATGTAGTTGACCCTGATCTGCCATCTTGTTACAGTCACTCTTTCACAGACGTGCGGTCGCCTCTCTCTGTCTTTTTTTACAAATAGGTTCACGGTAACTGCTCCGATGAGCTGCTTTCGCTGGTTCCCAGACTTCATGAATTTAAGTGTTCAACTAGGCTGGCACCTCGCTCTCACCTTTTCAATGTTGAAACTGTTGTATGCAGCCTCTCGACTGTGGAACTCCCATCCCTTTTCTTGTTTCTCTGATAGCTATAATGTCCAACTATTCAAATGTAAGGTCAATCGACGTCTCCAGATGCCTTGATCTATCACCTATCTTCATCATCATCCTTTCCTCTATCACTCTTATTTGCTCTCGCTCCAACTTTCTGTAACCACTTGCATGCTAGTGGCTTCCCGCCTTGATTGGGGTGAAACGCTTAAAAAAAACTCGATTCTACTTTTTTGATTAATCGTTTAAGTGTACCCGTTTTACCTTTCGGCATCGTTAATGCTAATCTGCAAACGACTCGTTGTGCCTACTCGTGCTTACGTTTTCTACTGTCATGAACTTTATATTGAATCAATTGCTAGATCTACTTCTGGTAAAGTTGGTTCACTGTGACGTAGCAGATGATTTGTCACTCCATAAACTTTCTAACATATTTATAAATAACCATCCGTCCTTGTTTGTAATATTGAGACCTCATATGGCCTCTCGTTGCTGCTACATGCTTATAAATCCTTGATAGCATCCAAAGAAGAATTTGCAATGTAAATTGCTCCTGACTTGCAATATCTTCTTCAGTCGCTTTACCACCGACGTATTGTGCTTCCTTAAGCCAATAATAATCTTTTTTAATCAGAATAATAATCTGCAATGTTATTAGTCCTGACTTGTCATCTCGGTTTCAGTCGCTTTCCCACCACCGTATTGTGCTTCCCTGAGCCAATAATAATCTGTTATAATCACAATAATAATCTGCAATGTTATTGGTCCTGACTTGTCATCTCGGTGGCTAAACAACCGTAAGTTCTATGATAACAATTTCTTCTATCGCACTTCTCGTTTTTTTTTTTTGTTTTTTTTTTAATTTCTTTGGGCTTCTTGCTTTCCTATGAAATTCGATGCACAAGAATTCCAATGCAATGTCAACCATCCACTTCTGTCTTCTTCATTTATGTACTTTTATTGTTCTTGATCCTTAATAATGTTTTCTTTTTCTTATATTCTTTTACAATCAGTAAACACTTGTGTCTTAGTGGCTTTGTTACCTTTCTTGGGGTAAAATGATTGGAACCTTATTGTTTGATATATTTGTATGCAAAATAGGAAATTGCATCCGTCCATAGTATTTATTTGTTAGTATATCAAGGCTATACTAACACCTACTGTGAGACAAGCATATTAGAAATTATTAACATTAACAACGGACTACATAACTCTTGGGTTGAATGTACTCTCAGCGAACATACTTGACTGAATAATTCGTGAATTTTTCATAACGTATTCACTTGGAATTTTATAAAATAATAGGAGAGTCATTGTCCATAGAAGAAAAACATTATATTAAAAAACTAAAAACAACACTACCAAATCTATGAGAATTAATCAAACAATGAGGATTTTACTAAAAAAAAAAAAAAAAAAAATTCAAGATGTCTGTATGCGTAACGACGTGTCACAAGTTCTGATTAAAACTGTAGTCTTCCATTGGGGAAAGGGCTGTCACGGTGATGCTATATGACGAAAGAAACAAACAAACATACACATTCCACTCTTATATTGTCAGATATTTTGAATTGGATATTTTATTCGAATAAATCAACATATCACTTTTAATTGTTTTTCAGTATAAAATATATTTCCCAACAATACATCTATGATTAATGTTATTTTTTAAATAGTGATTAAATGTATCATTCGAACAAACTGAAAACTTTTACAGTTTAATAAGAGAGTATGGAGTTGGGAAGATAAGGATTAATACCTTTTGTGTCTGGGAAATGTCTTGATTGACGCCGGGATGAAGAAAAGCTCAGAATAGACTGGATAAAGAGAATATTTCAATTATTTATTCTTCTTCAGTTAATTAACACACTTCAGTTTTTTTGAAACTGGTGAACATACAATAATCGAAAATTAACCAAACGAGGAATCATGTAAGATTGAGAAATAAATATCGAAGTAGTGACAAATGTATACAAAGAATATGGGTTTCAAATAGGTTCTCTTTTATTTGTTCCTATCGTTTCATTGGGAAAACGGAAAATTATAAACAGAGAAAGAATTCTGAACATATTGAACTCGGATCATTCTATTCGTTGACCCTATATTTCAGGGATGTCGCCTTAGCCAGTTCAACAACATATTCTTTAATTTGCAACCACAGTATATAATTACTGTCATTTCTAAGATCATCGTATCCAAATTATCTACACTTCCTTTATCTAAGTGCTTTGCAATACTTGATTGATTGTCTGGCTTATCAAACATTTTCAGCTTATTTAAAGTTTTATTTAAGTTTCATTTTTGTCTATCAAAGGACAAATCTGACTTTACTGGAACTTCTGTACCAATGAGGTGGAATCCAAGTAAGAGCGAATAGTTGATTAATTGATTTGTAATTTTTATACGGCTTATCAACATTTTGCAGGTTGTTTAAAGCCAACAAATATTTTTTAGATTTTAAGAATATTATAGAGATAATTATAATTTACTGAAACAAGTCATACATTTAAATAAAATGTAGTTGAAATAAATTATTTTTTTTATGGTTGGGAATGGAATGTTAATTAATAGTCTATCTGATTATTATTTTTTAAAGAAATCTTTTTTCTCTGACGTCCTCATTTTGAATTTTGAGGTCAGCTACAGGAAAAAAACAGGATGTCGTTTTAGATTGGATAAATCTAGTGTGGGAAAGTTAGAGTTACAAAATGTTTTCAGTGAGTTAAGTTTTCCGCGTCATACACAGCAGACGTGGTTATTTCATGTCACGGGGACCGTGCTTCCCAGTGGGGGTGATAAAGACACACTACTGGCTAGTTAGAAATGTACACGTCGACGTGTTTGAAGTTTAATTTATTGCCGAACTAAATAACAGCCAGAGAGTGAAAAGAAGAGTACGTCATGGAATCGATCCCGTTAGCCAAGATTTTGCCAGAACGAGGCGGGGTGGGGTGGCTATGCAACGATACTAATTAACCCGTAGTTGGGGTGAGAAGAGGTGGATACATACCTTACCAAATAATATTTGCACATAAGCGAATATAACAAACCCGAGTGGAATTGGAACTCGACTTCAAATTCCGAGTCTTTATCCATTACATCACCTGTGCAGCCGAGGTTACACCACCTCGAATTATTAGGTTGGTGCAAAAATAATGTCGTTTTCTCACATGTGAGAAAACGACATTATTTTTGCACCAACCTAATACAAACGCCTTGTATTCACCAACCAAATAATTCGAACGTGAAAGATGTAATTTGATTGCGAGTAATGCTAAAATAGTTTGTTTTTGTTTTTGTAATTCTTATTTGAATCACTTAAATCTTTTCTTAAATTTGTATTTAAAGATATAATTCTAAGCCAGTCCCTCACAAATCTAACTGTATCAAAATTTATAAACACTCATGATTATGTATCAAGTTAGAAGTAGTATTCAAATACGCAATGTTTCACACTATTTGATATTTAATTTACGGTGTAATATGACTTCGTTTCTCTTTCTCTCTGTTTGTATTCGTGTTTGACGGAATTCATTTATTCTCTTTTAAATTACAGCTTGGAGTTTCAAGACACCTGCTTAACTGATCTATGAGTTGATGACGAAAAACTAAGTGCTAATAAATTGGTTCTTAATAGGATAGATTATTCGGTATCGGAGTGCTACTGTTCTTTATCAGATTAAGTAGCAGCATCGATACGTGCCGTAGGAAAAGCACCAGGAAATAGTGATAGACCTAAGCCTGGATGAATTAATAGCCGTTTAATTTGAAACAGTATTTACATGTTTGGAGTAAAATTATTTAATCTCTTTCAATTGTTTTCCGTTTCAAATCATTCTTTTTTTCTTTTGCTCTTCGGCTTAATTTTCGATTTCATCAAATCATGTGATGAGTGTTGTCCACTCCTGTTCCTTTCTCATTAATGCGGGTTTCTCTCAAGGGTTTATCCTTGTACGTACGCTGTTTCTTGATTTCATCACTGACTTTCCTGCTTTCATTAGTTCTCAACTCTATACTTGTTTGAGAAGCAGCATATCAAGACCTTGTGTGACATTTAATGCAGAAATTTAATTTTCTATCGGTGCATTAGAAATTTCTTTAAAAAAATGTATTGCTGGTAATTTTACTATAAAAATGTATTTTTACACTTTCCTAGTGTTTTGACTCCAGTTTGGGAGTTAACTATTTGCCCATATCTGTGACCCTAACAGATGCTACCACTCCGTTTTAGCGGATACCTGGGAACAACAGCAATTAAGTGGTTGTTCCACACTCCTCAGAACTTCTAAGAAAGAAATGGCAACCTGCTGTGGGAAAAAAATCTACCTCGTCAGTCATGTATCGAAAGATACATCATCGCCTAAGCGTGTATCCCGCATGGCACATATCTGACCGGCTATTGGTGTGCTTATTTGAAGGAGGTCTCTTATTCGAAATTGTATTTTATCCATTTTCTTTATGAACTATTTATCTCTACCGTTTTTATGAAAACTATCAAACAAGTATATAACAACAGTTTCAGGACTGTATCGAAATTCGAATGGGCATTAGAATAACGAAAGATGCCTTCTAAAAGCTAAGCAAGTATTAAGAAACAGGATAATCACGTTAGAAAGGATAGAGAGCTGAAATCTTATGAAATATCAGTCCCCCTATATAACAGTGAATTCTGGAAAATCAAACCAAATATTAAGTGTGTCGTTGATTCCGAGATGAAATTCGGTCTCCAATGAATGACAAACGCAAGAAATAAAGACAAGAAATTAAATGCATTTGCACAATAATACAATGGATAATACTGTTAGTAAATCCACTAACGCGGTTAGTCGTAATAATAATATACAGTGTAACCCGGATATAAGAGAGATTTTCTCTGGTCCCAAATTAGAGCCTGTGTTAATGTATATCAATTAGACCAAACTCGGATAGAAGAGAAACCCAGATATAAGAGACTTCTTCTCCGGTCCCGACAACTCTCTTATATCCGGGTTACACTGTGTATATATATATATATATATATATATATATATATATATATATATATATATATATATATATATATATATACACAGTCTCGAAGTAGGACTTCCTTAAAGTCTACGTGCTTGTAAATGACTTCTACAAGCGGTTACCTCACACTATTACTCTACCTCCAACTCAATCACAATCTCTGCTCACTCTCTCAGTATGTTTGTCAATCTCCGGATATTCTGACTCTGGGTATTTAACGGCAGCAGTTCAAGTGACACTCTGGTCGAGTCCACATATGAAAACGGGGTGGACCCCATAACAAAGTGAAACCTCAGGCAACAGAAATGTGGTTTTACAGAAGGATGTTGAGGATGTCGTTGAAATGAACATATGAGCAACGAAGAGGTTTTAGAGAAAACGGAACCAAAAATGGCACTTCAGAAAGAGTCCCAATTTCTACGGCGCATACTCAGGAAAGAAGACTTAGAATATTTGACATTCACGTGACATATCGTAAAACTAAGTAAGCTTGAATGTTCTTCTCGCAGATATAGAACGATGTAACTGATATCACATTTCAACTTAATACACGATTTTTCTAGTCTATATAACATCATATTTGATGACTTCGATATCATCTTCGTTCATTCATTTCTTGCTGGCCGTCAATTCACTTGTATTTTAATATCCTTATTTAATGCTGAATGTGAAAAGGCAAATAATGTCTCCAGATCATATTTATATGCTTTAAAAGCGGAAAACTGTTTTTTTTTCTCAAATTTCACTTTAAATATGTTGTGTATATTTTGGCAGTTTGTTTTCATTGAGGTAAGTTAAGATGAATAATTTAGACAAGTTTTTTCTGCTTATTTTCAATAAGTATCGGTATAAAAAAAGAGAACAATACTGTGTTGATGCATATTGTTTTAATCAGAGTACTATCGACATTCACACAATGCCATCTTCAGAGGTTTCTTCTATGTCTAAAATGTAGTTTTCTTTTTTCCAATGACAAAATGGCTATGTTCATCTCTTAAATTGGAATTTTATATGTAGATTGAGGACTGGCAGTTATTGTGTAATGCAGTGTATCTAGGGGAGGTAACTAAATACGATGCGTGTAGCTTCTTTGTTTTTAAACAGAAGAAAATCGAAGAAGCAGTTATATAGACTTTGTATTTTACCCTGTCTATTGTAAAGATTTTAGAACATCTGTGCAGTATTCATAATTAATTTTGTTCAGGTTTGGTTTCAATATTTTAATATAGATACCTTAATGAGTTTCAGGTTATGTTTATAGTTTTCATGAGAAATGATGGAGGTATTTTCGACAATTTGTTTTCTAAATTCTGAATGTAGATAAGCATGTTGTTGTCAATATTTAGATATGTTAGACATGTCATTGAAACGAAAATTTAACCGCCAAAATAACGTGGTCGTAATATGGTCAACATAAATATATTTTTCCCGTTGGAAATACAATAATTTTATATACAATGTTGGTTTTCTGTAACACATTGTTTGGTAGACAATAGTCGTTAGAAATGATTAAATTGGAGATACTGGATTTAGTGTAGTATATAATTAAATTATTTTTCTAATAGTATAGGTATGTATATGTTCGTATTGATTAATCTTTTTAGAATATCAACTAAACCTCAACAGAAATAATTATGAATACTGAACAAATGTTTATCCACCGCGGTGTGTATATATATATATAAATATATATATATATATATATATATATATATATATATATATGTTCACTTCTATATATACAAACGCTCTATCTCTGGTATTGATCACTTTATCCCATAAATATAGCACATCTTAAGACTATATTTTTTCATATATAATTATTTATTTAAAAATATGATTCCAACTCCAACTTTTAAATAAATAATTATATTTATGCTCTACTTTCGTATCGAGCACTATTTTTTAAAAATAATTACAAAAATACTAAGAAACTTTGGATTATTTACCAAACAAGTTTCTTTCCTATTTTCGACAATATTTTCACATACATACATATATATATATATATATATATATATATATATATATATATATATATTTGTGTGTGTGTGTGTAAGAGCTGTCTTCAGAAACAATGAAAATATTGCTTGAGTGCTACGTGTTATCCATCCTCTTATGTAGCAGTAGGTGTTGGAAAATATTCCTACGGATGAAAAGAAAGTTTTCGGGAAGTGTAAATGTGGGTATACAGAAGGATACAGGGGAGGAGAAAGTAATCAACGATGAAGTGTTTTGTTTTTTTAAGAAATTGCAACAGAATGAATACTTATTCCCAGAATCATAAACCACCCAGCTGACATTTCTTGGTCCTATAATGAAGCAGAAGGGCTTAGGAAACTTTTACACACAAGAGATATAGCGGAGGCCTGAGATTCACCTACCTGCTTAGAAGATGGAAATGGTTGAGTGGCTTTCCTAAGAAAGGGGAAAAGCTGCTAAAAAACATACCAGATAGAAAATCGTGAAAAGCCATGATCGCCCACATTCTGATGGGCCAGGACACACAGTAGAAGAAAAACAAGAATCTACTGGTTAGTGTGAATTCAGTGGAATTTTTGGAGTCGTGACTGTTTTGAATTTCCTTCACCGGCAGCGTCAACTTCTTAGTTTTACTTTGATTTTGGGAGCTTATCAATCAATTTTAATTATCATGCCTCTTAATCGAGAACAATGGAGAAGTCCTCAAGACAGGACTAAATTTATTCATAGTTAACCTGGGGGTTTACAGTCAATTGTCTTCTTTATATTTAATTTTAGTTCAGAAACAGTCATTAAAACAAATATCAAGTCATAAAATGAAAAATAAAATAAAAATTCCGCTGAATCAGGCAAAGATCAATTATTCATAAGAACATTTTGACTTGCAAGATTTTCAAGGATTTCCCCAAGCTAAAAGATGCAGATGAACATGATTTGTCATTAGATGAAATGGTAATCAAAACAAAATTAAAAAACAAAAAAACGATAAGGTTTTTTTTAAGTGTGTCTGTGACATTTGAACATCTTAAGTATCAAGTACCTTGCCAATATAAAAAAAACAAGAATTTGTCACAAATTCATAAAATATTAAAGAGAAAATATAAAAAAAGAAAAAATATTTAAAGTATCATGAATTTAAACCAGCAGCAAGAAATGGCGTCATTAAAAATAAAAAAAAGTAACTTAGAATTAGCGTAGTAGGACGAAGAAAAAGCTGTAAATACAAATAAAATAACAGTGTAACATACAATAATAATAATAATAATAATAAATAATGATAACAATAAAGTAAATATAGTTTCTTTATAAATATGATTTTCGATTAAAAATCAGTAGCTGTTATAGTTTCATAATGTTAAAATATATTAATTATGATAATTACTTATTTTTATGGAAAATATTTGCGATGTTATCGGCGCTATACTTATCCTTAAAATGCACACTTCAAAAATGGCTGCTCCTCGAGAAGAATGCAAATATCTCTGGTAGCTTTACTTTTTTGGAAGTTGAAATACGTACAAAAGTTCCAAGAGGTCAATGAGTATTTATAGAAATGCTTCACTTGATATAAGCAGAAGTAGGGAACTGGGTAAAGATTAATCTGGTAACTGTGTAAAGAAACGGGCAATATCAGTTTCAAAATCTTTACAGTAAATAAATTTGTTCCCTCACAAAAATGTTGCCATGATCGAAAAATACGAGAGTCGGATGAAGTAATGTCGGCTGAATAAGGAAGGAGATGCAAAACCTCCATGTTTCTTGCTAGTATATTCTTCCTATTGATTCATCTTCATGCGTTATCATGGAGACGTGACTTTAATATTAACCATTTGTTGGCACTTTTTTCTGCGTTATTTTCCGGAATTCTTCAACTGATGAAAATATTTACCTGTATTAACGATTTCGTTAAAGGTAACACACTACATATCCGAACAAAACTAGTATAAACTGTTTGTTCAGCGGCATAACAACCCCTCATGTGTTTTTTTTTTTTTTAAATAGCGAAATCTTATTTTCTTCGGAGCATTATTAATTTATTTTACAAAAATCTATTGCTGTTAATATTATTTGTTTTTACGAAAATATATTGCTGGTATTTTTTTACTATAAAAAATGTCTTTTTATACTTTCATGTTGTTTTGACCCCAGTTTGGGCGTTGATTATTTCCTTATAGCTGAGACCCTAACAGGTGTTACCAACCCGTGTCAGGTTTGAACCGGGGAACAACAGCAATTAAACACCTGAAAAATTCTAGATTAGAGGCTTTGCTGCTGGATAGTGTTTACGGTCGAACCAGTATAAAACTTCTTCGCTTGTAGTCCTACTTCTAAAGAACACTTTTTTTTTATTGTTTTTCAGTGGATTCTAAATATTAGTTTGTTCGTTGGCTATTATTAGAAAGAACACAATATTTATCATCGGATATTATTCTACCCAGGAACAGTTTCGTAGCCTATCGACTCTTCAAGGATCAAACAAGTGCACCATGCGTTACAGCTGAGAAGTAGTAATATGATGAGGTCTCATTGACCAAGTTGAGGCACAACCTGAGTTCGTGTTCTTGTTTTATAATCGATGTATGATTTATTTTTAACTTTTGTCTTCCAATTCATATGCTATTTAATTATTATTTCCGTCTACTAATGCTCTCGGAAACTCAATTTCGACAGAATTTGGTCATCCAGATTGTGAAGAATTATCGAGAAATGACATTACCGATCGGCAGGGGCCAACACATGTTCAGCGTTTTCGAAGATTTAAAGATTAATTTCTATAAACATCACGAATATTTGATGCCGTTTAATTTTCTGAATTGAAATTTTAAAAAATCCTGCACCATAGAACGTTCAATATGGATCTGATCTAATCTAATTTTAAAATAATAGAATCGATACAAATTTACCCAGTAATTTTCAAAAGAGAAAAAACAAACATTAGGAGCAGATAGTAAATGGTCATATTATGCTCAATACTGATGAATATCCCTATAAGATATCATGTCACAAAATGAGGTCGTATCTTTTTTTATAGTGCTATATAAAATATCAATCTTAGTAGGACCGATGTAAACGTCTAACACACAAGTAACAAATCTCAGAACTTCATATACTGATGATAGCGCTTTCTCTGTCATTCAAATGAAGAATTCCAATAATTCTTGAACAACTTTGCTATGGCCTACCATTGTTTTGGCTTTACTTTAAACATCAAGAAAACCAATGCACTTGCATATCCAGCCACAAATACAATCTTAGCAGATGTTGATATGCCGATCTGTCATACATCTCTAGAGAATGTAAATAGTTTTCTATAGCTAGACTGCCTTTTATCAAACAAGTTGAACTCAGAAAAGATAACCGAATTGTACCTGCTAACCAAACGAAACATCAACAACAAAGATCTGAACATAACTACAAACATGTGGTTTTATAGAGATGTTGTCATTTTAACCTTGTCATATGGTTGTGAGACTAGAACTGAAGTAAGAGATTCGTTCAATTTTCAGTGTCAAATAGAATGACTCTGTGACCGAACCCAAAGCCCCAGAAAGATGCAACACTTAAAGTATCTTATCACTGATCATTAAACACTGTATTCAATGGTCACGATTTGTAGCAAGAATGAAAGCGTCAATGTTTTCACGTCAGTTATAATTCAGTGATCTCACTTCAGGCAAATGGCAACGGAATTGTTCTCTTCGAAGAAACAAGGACCTGCTCAAAGCAACGCTGAAAGCTACTGGATGTGAGCCTAAATAGTTTGAAACATGTGAACAATACCGTACAAAATGGCGATGTTCCCTCACCATCGAAACTAAAACCTTCGAATCTACCAGAAGAGAAAAGGAAGACGTGAAACAATAGAGAAAAAGCTCGACAAAATCGACATCGTCTTTCATCAACTTTACTATGCAGACAATGCCATCGGCTCATCAGTGCAAGAATTCGCCCACTTAGGAACGTTACCAAAATAAAGGAAGCTATCAGAAAAGAAGAAATTACATTCATGGATACAAAATAAAGCCTACGAAGACAGTGAAATATCATACATAAAATATCATCTGTGATAATTTAATCGGCAGTGGTAAAATACAATTAATGCTTACGTATCTTTTGAAAATTATTATTTACTAATCAAAAGTATAGTTGGTCGATATGAGGCACATCATAGACAGTGAAGTAATTCGAAACACATTGGCCTGAAAGAACAGTTACATACCCACTGCTTTAGGAGAAGACAGTTTTTTTTCAACATACTATATTTATTACAATACGTACTTAAACTGAATATTTTTATGACTATCACCTAACAGGAAATATACGTCGTTATGTAACGAAATGATCGCAAAACTTCTAAAGATTAATAGTTACCTTGATTTAGTCGAAAACAATTCCGGGTGTTTTGGGGAATATTATAGAGAAAATAGAATAGAATAATAATAGCATTTAATAGAACAATAGAGATAATATCAAAGCAGAATTAACGGTTATTATTTGCCATGAAATGTGTTGTGCGTTTAATTTTGTACGAAAGTAACGCCGGGTTTATTGAAAAGCTGTGGAGTAAGAAAAATGAATTAAAAGTTTTGAAATGCTGAAATGTGGCAAGAGAAATATTTGAAACTAATGGATGTCATTTTGTGTAAAGATCTCACACACTTTCTTTGCCGGAAAGTTTCCAAATATAGTCGTAATGCCATTTCTTTACGTTCTCTCACTTCCGATGTTGTTAATAAATGCATTATGCTCGCTTAGAATGGTAATGCGACTTCCGTAGTTGAGAAGATGAATTTTTAAAACGCAATCTATACCAGGGCGTAAGCACAATGTAATAAACGTGCCAATGAATAGAGGTGTGAGATAACAAAAAGCAAAAAGCAAGACGAGAATACGGAACGTGCTATGCGTGTTAATTTGAAATTGCACCAGAGATAAGCATAGTTACGCATGCGTACTTATCTAATGATGTAAAAGATCCCACTGTTTATATACTTTTTGTTACAAACGAGACAAACTCCTCTTTATCGAAAAGAATCCGTGGCATGACAGTAATGAGATCTGTTATCTAAATATGAACAGTATCAGAAAGAGCTCACAAAGAAGAAAGACGATGATGGTCCTACATATAAGCGATCCAGAATACACCCAACCACCAAAAGCAGAATTACGTGACCTTAGGTGTGTATCCGTTATTGCGTGCTTGAGAACTAAAATGTTGTACAAATGAATATGAAGACATGTAAAAGACATCGGTCAGTTTCTTACATGTGACAGCCGGAGGACGTAAGAACCAACTTCCGTTGAATGCTCTACTGCGGCCGCTGGACACGGTGGCCGATTGTAATTACCAAATTTTTATAGTGATTAAATGTTAAGTTATGAGGTTGAGTTATATTACAATCTCATATTTTCCATTTTTCAATTGTATTATACTGGAAAATATTCATGAATATGAAAGAATAATGATAAAAATAAGCATAATGATAACAGACATAATGTTTGTAATTTATTCAATTAGACATGCCTAAAAGAGAATTTTATTCCTAAATGCACGCACAAATACATACACACATATATATACATACATACATATATATATATATATATATATATATATATATAGAGAGAGAGAGAGAGAGAGAGAGAGTGAGGGATGCATGCTTCATCAAATAATATAGACATGTTTTGTATTAGTTTGGTGCAAAAATAATGACGTAATAATGTCGTTTTTTGACGTTAAAAATACGTCAAAAAACGACATTATTACGTCATCATTTTTGCACCAACCTAATATATTTATTTTATGTAAAATCTTCTCATATCGTGCCATAAGCATAATCACATTATCATTAAAAGAAGAAAGTAAATCACCATATTGATACATATTTTTGTATCCTATCTAAGATTTCGGCTTACATAAGCCATTATCAAAGATGACAATTACATTACAATATATTAAACAATACACGGACAAAACAATAATGATAGTTTCTTTTTGTTTGCATGTAAGATTTCCAAGCAACGACAAACTCGTGCATAGGAGACGCTGGAAGTGAAAATCGCACCGGAGCTCATGACATATATATATATATATATATATATATATATATATGAAACTGAGGTCAACACCGAATCGTGATATTGTGTTTCATTCTTCAGCGCAATGTTCAGCCCATTATGATGTCAATGATAAATGCAATCGTCATTTTTATATTTTAAATTCATTATATTGAATTTTAAGGTATGCTATTTTATTGTGGACAGTATTCATGCGTATCTATTAATTCTGTCCAAACAAATGTAGATATCGGTTTCATTTACTGGTGGATTTTCATCCATTCACCCTTCTTTTTAGCATGAAATCTATCGATTTATGTATCTGAATATTTTTAATCTATCCGACTGTCTATGCATCTATCTAAATATTCTTTCATCTGTCTATCTAAATATATATCTAAATCTTGTTCAGACATCTAAATATTTTTCATATATCTATCTGTTCATTTATCTATCTACTTTGGCCTGCTGTATATTTTATTTGTTCATCGTCTATACTAAATTTGTTTCAGATATACCTGGAAATATATGTAGTATTTGGCATTGAATAATTCCATGTCGCGCGTTTCTCAGAATGATTTAGGGTAGGTGGCATTATTTCATTAATTCCAATTCCAGATCATAGTTTCTATTTTGGGAATGTTTATCTTGAGTTCTATTTCTTGGTAAACCTGATAGAGAATGTTGTTTTTTCTGCTTAAGATAATAGTTTTCTAAACTATGAAGACATATATTGACACCATAGAAACCCTTACTCACAGTAAGACATTTGGTTTCTCTCTTTCCTGATTTGATATTCATCTATGTTCGAATTAAAATCATCAATCTTATGACGACTATATGTATGTCCTTTCTAACCGATATTCAGGGTTTTGTTATAAAAGCTGTAGGCCTGGCCCCGTCCTGAAGCGTCACATGAGAATGCACGAGGAGAAAGTCGTTTGCAAGATTCTCCAAATTTCTTACACGTGTTCCATATGTAAAATGTACAAGGTTGGTTTACAATGTCTTCTACGAGACTATAGAACCTAAGACCAAAGCTGAAAAAAAATATTTTCTATGTCACTATACTATATTACATTTATATATTATAAGGCTCTGTACTCGAATAAAAGGTACCAGTTGCGGTGTTGCTTTTATCTCTTTTTAGATAAAACGATGTAAAATTTTTCGAGTTTAAAAATGACGGTCACAATTTTGTTTTGCCCTTCCAACTCTATGACCGAAGGTTACTTGATATTTAGACCTCTCTTAATATTGACTGAACTAATCTGAACACGTATATTGCGTATTGTATCGATTTAGGAAGTAGTCAAATCAACAATGTTTTCTTCTTCGTTCGAAACCACCCTCTGGCATTTTTCATTAGGAAGGAAATTTAATATTTTCACCGTTTTAACCCGAAGATTTCTGATGACATATTGAGTAAGGCCTGTGCGATCGATCATATTCTCAAATTAAAGTTCAGGTTTATCAGTAAAATAAGTGGAAGCCATAGCCTTTACTATAAATCTGTTTATCTACCTTTCAAAATAGAAATTATTAGATAAAAATGGGGTGAATTGTTTAGTAACATTTTATGTGAAGCTATTATCGGAAGAGACTTGAAAGCTACTTGATTCAACCATGACGATTTTTGGTTGTCCCTTTGGTTAGATTTTGAGAAATCTCATTCACTTTCACTCCCAGTGACTCCTTGCGTCTTAGTAGCATCATTACCTTGTTTGGGGTGAAATAATTAAAATAGATAAATAAAACATTACCTTCATCTATTGTGTCTGCTACCATATCTAAACTACGTCTCTATAAGTCATGCGGACTTGACGGTATTGCTGCATAGTCTTAAGGTAATGTGTTCATAGTGTTCTCTTCAAACACTACGAAAAACGTCCTGTTGCTTTTGCTTTCCAGATTGTTGTAAATTCTCTTCTGTCGTTCTTCTCTTTACCGCTTTTCGGCAAAGTACTATGTGCGTTGTGTTGTAAAAGGTAACGACCGGAAATAAGAAATCGTAGCCCCAGCCGTATTCGGTACATTCACTTAGAACACAAGTACTTTTAATAAAAGGCATGAATCTATCTTTTTCACCGATCCCAGCTAGGAAATGAATAGCAGGGAATACTTAGTTGTATAGCTTTGGTTGACAAGCAGTCTACAGCAGAAAGAAACGGCTACATGCCGCAGGAAAATCTTCTGCCAAGTTAGTCATCAATCGACAGACAGATCCCACAAGCGTGTCTCACATACAACGCTTACTGACCAGAGTCTCTAATCAACTCGGAATTGGTTTAGTATTTCACTTTGGACAGTTTCCTTTTTCAGAGAAATATTACGACTTACTTTTCTCTACGTTAACCGCCGATGTATTACTGGTTATTACAGATTTTGTCTATGGAACTTTAGATAAAAAAAAAATAAATCATCGGACTTTGGCTTTAGATATCTCGAAGGCTTTTGACAGTGTTTAGCATGATGGCTTTCTTCACAATCTCAAGGACTATGATGTTTCTGGGCAAGTATTTAACTTAATCGTTCTCAACATATCTCCTAATGAAAACCGTATTGAACGGCTACGCTTCTACATACATTAAAACTAATGCGGGTACTTAAGCAGTTCAATCTTGATCCTAAGTGGGTACTTATATTCGTCAACGACGTTCCCGATGCCATTAGTTAAGAACTATTTATTTATATTGATAACAAAACTATTTACTGCTGCCTTACTAGTGCGCTTGCTAGGTCCAATGAAGTAAAACTGGCAGTTTCTCTCGAAAATAAGATCCTGTCAATTGTTTAGTCAGATAAGAATTTAAAAAAAAAAATTGTAACACCGATAAACGAAATTGCTTTTTTCTAATCATTCTATTAATATATACTGATGCTAATATCCAGAAGAATAACTCATTGCGCTTTCTTGGTCTCTCCTTTTCCACTGACAAAATGCGGAATGATTGTGTTGGATCAAATGTTAGGTTTGCTACTAGGAAAGTAGGTTTTATGTGTCGTACCAGAACACTTGTCGCCCGAATCCATCCTGCACATTTATAAATCTACCATTCTTCCGTAGATTAAATATTGCTCACATATCTGGTCTGCTGCTGATATATATCTTGTGATTTTCGATAAAATCCAAAGATGTGTTTTCAGTGTTAATGGTCTTGACGTGTCATCTCGATTTTAATCACATTCGTACTGCCGTTTATTTTTTGAAAAATATTTTCATAGTAATGGTTCAAATGAACTACCCTGCTAGGTTTCTCGACGACATGAATTTAAACGTACGATTCGATTGGCGATTGGGTCTCATCACTTTACTGTTGTGACAGCTAGATATAACCGAAGATTCTATTCTCATAGGGACCTTTTCTCGAAATTCTCACCCGTTGAAATATCTTCCGGTTTATTTCTTTTCCCCGCCAACTATGTTCTTCAAAGGTTTAAATGCAACATCACTTTCCATTTTCTCTCTCCCTGAAAACCTTTCTTTTATTTCCTTTCATCTCACTAATTTTGTTTTTCGATTCTGTCATTCTCACAAACTTTACTTTACATCAAACAAAGAACAGGAATTCATACAGAATTAGGAGAACGAACTGAAATGTTACAGTGACTTGAATTTAAATTGATAGATTTATTGTTATCATTTGGAAAAGATTTAACCAAATAAGCTTTAATATTGCACATGCGCAATCGTGAATTCTGAAAATGCAGAAAACTACACATCGGCGACATCATTATGAATACTGCAATATGTTTCTGCTAAAGCCATTTAGGATAGTCATGAAACGATTTTGTTTTGTTCTTCTACCTTTGATGCGTAATTAGGTTAAATAAAGAAAACTTGATTGTTTCGCAAAAAAAAAAAATAAACAAAAAAAAACACGGATTGCATGACTATATTTTGCTCTAAAAAACAAGATTACACTGGAAGTAATTTGTAGTAACTGGCAAATCCTAAATGAAGATAAAAAAAAAAAAGCAAAATATCAATTTCGATGGCCATACACTTACTGGCGGACTTTTGGCGCGGATTCCTGAGCAAAACTCATTCACTATTGTTCGGCGTATTTTCGCTTCAGACATTTGCACATGATTTATGAGCCTGCAAGTATTGACATTCAAGCTATGTCTCCGGAGCATGCAGTTGTTAAAGCGGAAGAATTTCTCATGGTTGGCAAAAATTTGCAATTCAAGAGCGAAAAAGACCAGAACATTGATGAACAATTTTTTAAAAGTGACAGAATTATCGATATTGTAGTAAGCATTGGTGATTATGTTCATCAAGTCGAAGCAGAAAATATAACGCTGAGAAACTTAAATAAAAGCATTGATATCGGAAAATGTTACTTCATGCAAAAGTTGGCAATAAATTCGGACCCAAGTTGATATTATATACATGTTAGGATTATAAAGTTCAAGTACATTAATGAAGTCTTAGAATGTTTTTCTTCTGAAATTGTTGCACTATTTTATTTAATTTTTATTAATTTAATTTTTTTTAATCGAGATTTCATCAATTTACGGTCAAGGTGGCTAGAGATAGCCGTAAATTGTCTAGTAACAGTTTCTTTTCTCATACTTCTCGCTCGCTTGCAGAAATTCTTTCCAATTCTATGCATTCCAGACAACTTTAATCTGCAAAAATAAAATCCAAAGTTAATCGCTATCTAATACCCTCCTGATTACTCTTTTCTGTGTTTCCGTTCATTATTAATGTTTCTATTACTAATTTTTTCACGCTCTTTAAACCCTTGTGTGTTAGTGGCTTTACTAAGGCTTTTGCATGGCGCGATACTGATTAAAAATACATCTTGATCAACGCCAGAATCTAGAACAAAAAAAAAAGCAATCTGATTTTTATCTGTTCATTCCAGTGTATTCCATGTATATCCTGCCATTTTTAAATTCGCTCTGCTGCAAGGAAAAGGGTCAGAATATATTTGACCGAATTGTTTAAAAAATGAACGAGGACATTATTGTAAATATTGTCGGAAATGATATTCGGATTAGAATATATAGCGTAAAGCGATTAAGAAAAAAAAGCAACTATTTGCCTAAGACGTTATTTAATCTAAGACGACAATGAAGGCAGTCCCAAGCCAAACTAGATATGTGAAACGATTATATTACTTTCAGATGAACAAATATTCCCTAAAAATGATTTTCTTCTACAAATATAGAAGTGTTTCATAGAATTATGTTTTAATTTTCTATTGTTCTCATCTTGTTCTGCGTCATTAACCAAACATAATTCCAATTAAGAAATACTAAAATAAAAATGCCAATAATTTTACATTCCTTTGAAAAGAGTTTCATGAGTTGCTTCTAGCATAATTATTAGATTAAGGCAAAACAGATGAGAACATTTTAAATGTGTCTTCGCGTTTGAAAAACAGGAGCTGTTATATATTAATTAGATCGTATTTAACTGACATATATGCCAATATGCTGTAATGATGTAATAATTTAAAGTTTGTTAATAGCACCAGAGTTACTGCTTCAAACAGGAGCTTTCCATAAATAGGTTTGTCATGGCAAATTATATACACATCCGTCTCTTTTTTTATCATTAAAGAAATTATTTGAAAAATTAAAAAAAAATACGATTTTATTACATATGTTCAGGGAAGAATATCTAACCCACAGTCAATAGATGTTACCACTTAATGACGTAAAATGTAACTAAAATACCGAAATAATTTGTTCACAGTCTCAAACGGGAAACAATTCTTGAATTTAAAACAAGAAATTTCTGATAGAATTCGCCATTAATGTAGAAATGTGTGAAATATTTTGGAAAATTTTGCTGATAATGTTCAATGTTGTATTGAATATAAAGGTGGCGCATTTTGAATATCTTAAATAGTTAATAAAAAGAAATCATTTTGGGATATTTTGATGTCGTGTAATGTTTACCGACCTGACTCACTACATCAATTTTGAATGAGTAGTGCGTATGATCTTCACTGGATGCTCCATACTTTCGCTTTTTTGCCACATCTAAACTATGCTTAGAAAATAATTTAGGGCGCCTCGGCATGGGGTAATGGTTACCAGACATGTCTTGCTAGAACTGAGTAGCTGGGTCAATTCTCACCTGATGCATCATACTTTCAGTCTTGTCCAACATCTACGATACGCTTAGAAAACCACCATAACAAACCATTTACAGCGGCCGAAACGTCGTGAATTTCGCAATAATAATAAGGACAACCCAAACAATGTAAAAGATGTTCACATACTTCACCTCAAAAATGTAGTGAGAAACCGATTTTTTTAGGAAAAAAAAAACAAGAGAGAAACCAAATGTCTTACTGTGAGTAAGGGTTTCTATGGTGTCAATATATGTCTTCATAGTTTAGAAAACAATTATCTTAAGCAGAAAAAACAACATTCTCTATCAGGTTTACCAAGAAATAGAACTCGAGATAAACATTCCCAAAATAGAAACTATGATCTGGAATTGTATATATATATGTCAAATTAAATACTAATACAGTATAATAAGTACTACAGAAACTAATATAAATTAAATAATAATATAATAAATGAAATACAATATATGCAGGTATATAAAAACAATCAAAGATATAACAATAAAAATAAAATTACAAAATATATATGCAAAAACATGACCATGTGCCTGTACATAACTCAGGTTAAAAAAGACTCATATATGAAAATTCGAAAAAACGGATATTGATTACAATTGTATATATATATATATATATATATATATATATATATATATATATATATATATATATATAGTCGACTCTCCCGTCGAAATTCGACGTCTGAGGGTCAAGCAGATCAGTTCCCAGGAAACCGACAGCCCGACAACGGCACATGAGATTTGATTATAGTGGTGAAGGCTTCGTGCAGGACCATCCACACTTTTTGAAGGGACGAATACAGAGACCTGGTGCACTAAGTGCCACAAGGTCCCCAAGCGACCCTCCGCATGTTTTGAATTCAGATTTGTCCTTCTCTTAGACCAGTTGCCATCCAAGGCTATAGAACCCAGTCTCTCCTGCTATTTTACCCATAGCTGGAGCGAGAGGAAGAGGATTCATACCTTTTCCGAAGGTTATTAGCACGTAAGTGAATGTAATTGGTTCGACTGGAATTCGAACTCGGCTCTGCGATTCCTCAATCCAAGCCACTATCCATTTTATATATATATATATATATATATATATATATATATATATATATATATATATATATATATATATATATATATATATATATATATATTGTATTGTATGTACGATCATCAGGTACTTGTAGTTATGAACGTTATAGCTCTGTTATACTACACTGACCACTGTTTTGATTACACCTAAAATTACATAAATATTAGGTTGATGCAAAAATAATGACGTAATAATGTCGTTTTTTGACGTATTTTAATGTCTAAAAACGACATTATTACGTCATTATTTTTGCACCAACCTAATATTTATTTGTAAATCTGTATATGAGAATAATCGCATGCATATATGGTTGCTCATATCTCTCTTACACACATATATATATATATATATATATAATGGGTCCTTACCTATAACTACAGAATGAACTCTTCCTAACACTATGTATACTACACCTCTCAAGAGAGAGGGTCGAATCAAGCCGAGCTTCTCGGCTTGACGGTCGAACTCTCTGCTTCTGAGCAGAGAGGAACCCGGACGAGGGTCCGCCGAAGGGCAGAGTCTCGTTCGGGGAGGTTGACCAACCCGATCCCGTTATATGGGTTCTACGAGTATTTTTTGGTCGAACCTACGGGCTCGGGAAACCCAGGTTAAACTCGGCCTTGTGCCACATGCATCCCTCGTGGGGGGATGGGGCTAGATACCGAATCGAGTCGAGCTTATAGTAATTCACTCCAAACCAGACTGACAGTCCTTGGTTCTAACCTGGGCCATAACTATATATATATATACATATATATATATATATATATATATATATATATATATATATATATATATGAACTATTATTTATGATCATTGTGGTAGTAGCTATTATTAAGTCTTTTGTAGCAAAGTTCGCTGAGGTTTCTGGAAATTCAAAATTTTTCCACTTAACCTGAAATGTTTTTTTTCTTTTGTCTCTGTGTCGGCATTCATCAAATTATCAGATAATTGTAAACTCAGACACAAGACAGATATCACTGGCATCACTTGCTTTCCTCGGAGAAAACCAAGCTAGCGTTTTAGAAAAAAAAAAACAAAACAATAAAATATTTGAAAATTCTGAAAATAAAAGCTCGCTTTCGTTTGTTCAATCCAAGGCGCATTAACGGGAACCAATGAGGTCCACTTGGCAACATTTTCTTTTGTATAAACGAACGCAAGACGTGCATGTATTATGCATTGAAACGAACGCGAGTAAATTGATTGTGATGAATCCGTTTTAAATTGACTGCTTCTGTCTTCAGTGGAAAAGAAGCTAAAAGCAATAGCAAACAACGCATTGATTTCAATTTGACAAAACATTGGTAAAGTAATTTTCCTTCTTTCTTCCTGAACTCAAAGACAGCACCGCGGTGAATATTTAAATTTAAATGAGACATAGACTTTCTTTGATTCCATAGCAACAGAAATAAAATCAACGAACTATTAGAGTTAACATTTCATCAAAAATATAAGAGACGAGGTATTTAATATTTAAATCTTTGTTTACATCTTCATTGTACTATTAAATGTAGAACTATTTCGTTTTCCTGTTTCAGAAAGATCTGATAATAAACAATTAGAATATATTGAATAGGCGGACATTTTATTTTTCGTTGGAGTTGATAAAATCTACAATAACAATAATAAGAAAAAATACACCAGGTTAATAAAAGATTAAAACAATGTAATACAAGTCAACTATAAGATAATGTAAATCAATGCTAACACAAAAAGAAAGTAGTTCTACAGAAAGATGTTGAGGATAACATAGACCGGCCGTGTGAGCGACGACGAAGTATTAGAGAAAATGGTAACAAAACTTGTACTTAACATCTGAGAGACAGCTGAGGTTCCTGGGACATATAATGAGAAAGAAGTGCTTGGAAAATTAGATACTCACGTGGCAGGTTAAGGGTACAAAGCATGTGCCGTAACATTTTTCTAAAACAAGTACTTTCGATCTTTTCCAAAATCATCTTCAGGGGTAAATTGCAAAGACAGACTTATTGTAACTGCCAAAAAATCTGCATTTCGTTGTGATATCGCCAACGTGAAACTAATAAACACAAATTTCAAATTATCGAGGCTTTCTATATTAAAATCAACCAACCAACTAACATTAAACAAAATTTATTACGAGTGTAGTAGCAACGTATTTTCATGCATATAACAAACATTTAATGTATTTTTGCTTTTCTAGTCACTTCCATTATATTGAAACGCTGATTTTGCAAAAATAAAATAAAACAAAAAACAAAACAAACAGATACTACAATGAATAAATTAATTTTGTTTATTAAGTAACTGTAACTGAGTGTGTTTTTTCTAAAATCACCATCACAATGGAATGCAAATTTCACCGTAAGTACAATAAGTTTCCTTGTAATTTATCCCTGAAGATGGTCTTGGAAAACATCGAAAGCACTTGGCTAGGATAAAAATAGGTACCTCCCCGAAAATGTAAACAAACAGAGCATAGCATGATGAAAAAGACGCCGAACTTAACGAAAACAAGTTTTTATCGTCTAATGTTGATATTATTATTAAAGAGGAAAGATCAAAGTATTTGGGGGGTATTTTTTTACATTTTTTAATCGTTCCTAGCACGTCCGAAGTTTTTGTTAAAAATCTTGTTTTTTTTTTTTTGTCAAAAAAAAAGGACAGATAATCAATGATTTTCAATCATTTTCAATCATTTGAGAAAAAATATGAAAATCTGACTTTGATATTCTTTTAAAAATCAATTTCATTTTTTCAAAACTGATTTTAATAAAATCAGAAATTATCATGTTTATTTCAAATATTTTGAACCAAGTTTAACTTAGCTTCTGCGCCGAAAAAATGTAATTTCAAAATAAAACAAAGCAGGTCATAACCTTTCGCGTCATTGACAAGTGACGAAAGACAGATTCATGACGTTTAGATAACTTACGGGAGGATAATTCTTTCTACGGATGGAAGGAAGTGAAATTATTAGATTTAAGTGAAACAATTACTTACCTCGTTACTTTTAAGGAAAACTTTCAGCACTCTAATTTTTTAATTTTTTTTTTTTGTACTTAGCTTTCATCTTTACGTTTACGATGCTTTATGAAAAATATACAAAAAAAAAATACTGTGAAGAGTGAGATTAAATTTCATAAAAAAAGGTATCTAATTAATTTATAGGTACCTTTCTTATGAAATTTTATCAGAAGTGTACATAAAATACTATAATTTTATGTACATTTATTACATTTTACTGCGTTATTTGTATTTCCATTCATTTTGTTATTAATTTTGATATTTCATTTATGGAAAAATGACATAACTGAGATTAAAATCAAAATAAGATCATATAAATTAAAGTTTAGCAGTAGTTAAATTTCATAAGATGATACTGATACTTATTGGTACCCTTCTCAGTGGAAATTAAAAAAATCAAATTAACTTATCCATACGTGTTTCGCAAAAGTAAAGGCCTTAACAGCGGAGGACAATGCTGAACTCAAATAAAGCAACTAAATTTTATCCTGGTTGGTCTTCCGTACTTTATAATTACCGCCCGATTATAAGCACAAAAGTTACATTTTTTAATTACTGCGGTCTTCTAATTGGTCCAAATGATACAATTTTCAAAGCGCTATACAATGACAATTTCTTATGGACATTTTGAAAGGCTGATGGTGCTTTTAACTAATATTATAATATTTTTAAAAACTTAATGTAAAAATCTATTATAATTAAAGAAATAACAAATAATTGTATTAAAAATTCAATTTTCATTGAAAAAAATTTTTGCTTTCAGAAAATATTTTCCATATTCATAAAAACAACTAAAAACAATTTATTTGTTTTTAGTTGTTTTTATTTGAAATTAAATAATATATTTGTTTCATTAAGTTTTGTATGTTAAAATTCAGAGCTGATTTTAGGTACCGTGGAGTTAATTAAAAAAAAAACAAAAAAAAAACATGATTTGTATTCTTCAAAGCCTTGTGCTTTTAACTATCGTAATCACTAAGGTTGATGCGCTCGAATTTCCAGAGTTTTTCATAAAATTAGTTATGGGGTTGTTAATAAATATAAAAAAAATATTTCTGCCATGACTTTCATAAAAAAAAACATATTTATAATAATTTCGATCATCTATGAATAGTTTCTGAAAGTTTCATTAACATCTGACAATTATTTTTATTTTTGCAAGATTTTCCAAATTAATGTAATACCAAAAATCGTGCTAAAAATTATTTGTTATTTACTAGCCCATGTTGGTACAAAGCGAAACAAGGTTTTTTTAATCAAAATTTATAATGTTCTAAAAAGAAGCAAAAATTTTAAAAAATAATTTTAAAAAATTTGGTCTTTTCTCTTCATAAAAACATAAGCATTTAGACGATAAAAGTTTGTTTTCATAAAGTTTAGCGTCTTTTTCATTACACTATGCTCTATTTTTTAGCGATTTCGTGGAGTTACCTAGATAAAAATAGGCTCCTACCTTGATGAATATCATGTTAACATAAAAATCTGATTAGAGAACTGAAAAGGGACAGTATAAAAGTGAATAGAAACAATATGTCTATATTACTGAATGAACCCCCAACACACACAAACACACACATATATATATATATATATATATATATATATATATGAGAGAGAGAGAGAGAAGAAAATGGAGATTAAAATCTTCAACATATGCTGACCGACAGTTGTACGGTGAAAATAGATCATTATTCATATGGGACTGAAACGATACTTCGTCATCGTCGTGTAAAAATGCCAGTAACGTTCAAGTATTCATTTTATTACTAACGTGAGCGGTGATTGCCAAGACTGTATTGTAAAACTTATTTTTGAATTTTATCACTAGAAATAACATACTCCGGTCTCAGATTATTACTTTTGCTGACAAACGTTTTATAAGTCACCGGATATTATCTCTGTTAATCATATCAACACAAAGGATTCTCAAGTGACTCTCCGCCGACCCATGAAAAAAATAACATACACGCACACACCTGTATGTATACGTATGTATGTGTGTGTTTGTTGTACATCCGTTTCCTTCAGTATACAAAAAGGTTCAATTTTAAATACTTTTAAACGAATTTTCTAATAGACATAAAATAGCAGAATTTTTTTTAATTATTTCCCCATCAACACTTTGTTTCACGCAGTTCAGTAGTATTTTCAAATCTAGAATTCATCTGCGTTTCCTTCACTAAATCTTTTTAATTTTTCCTAAATTTATTGTACTAAATTATGTATCCTATTAAAACAAACTGTATTTTGTACCCCATTATCTATTTGCACATTTCCAAAAAAAATGGTTTCAATCGGTCAGCGTATGGCTATTTTAGCGGGTGTTACAGACGCACGGACGAACTAAGGGAAATCCTATTATTTTAAGTATAGATAAATTGATATACACTAGATGTCGTTTGAAGGCTTTTAGAAAAGATTTGAAAAGAACGTCAGGGCACAGCAGCGTCAGAGGATATCAAAACAGCACGGTGAAAATTGTAATGCATGAAACAGGCTGATTATTGGTTAATACTAGAAAATGTCCTTCTGATCGAATGACTCGAAATTCTCTCGATACCCGATGCCCCTACGCTATGAAGTTCGATTTACAGCAACGGTTTCCCAGGGTTCAGGTTCGATGTTGTGCTATGCGCGGGAGGTTTTCAACTTATTCTTGAAGCGTCATTTTGTGCCTACGCGTAAACACTTGCCGCTGGCGAACTCTCCAAACAGGTTTAGCAGTTGAGTGGGGCGCATTCTAGAGACGTAACCAACGCCCAACAGAACGAATGTTAAAGGATTGAAGCTATGATGCTGGCGAGAGATGTTCAAAGCCGTACCTCCTTCTTGGTAATGCAATCCACTGAGCTGATACTTTATAACGACAGAAAATATATTTGTTCAGAAGTTAAATACGAAATAATATCCTATACATTATATATATGTGCATTATATATATATATAATAATAATAATAATAATAATAATAATAATAATGGAATCTCTTGTCGGTTTCGACGTATGAGGATCTGCCTGCTTATTGATTCAGTTATGAAAGATTATGCGATAATCTTAAGTGGCATTTAAGACCCGCTAGTGATTTACAAAGGAGGCCACATATGAAGCAAGTGTGAGGATTGTGAGATGAGATCACTGTTAGCTTGGTTGACCTTTTAGATCTTGCTCTCGCTTCTTGAAGATGACTCAGACATGTAGATTGAAAATTGCTGAGTCCATTAAAACACGTTGATCATCATTCTACCCGCTCCAAAGCTAAGCTCTCATGGGTGTTATGTGGTATATTAACTGCTGACATATATATTATATGCGCGGTACTTATTAGAAAGCGCTCAATATCAGAGATAGGGCTACCATATTTGGTTGGATTAATGTGAGTTTGTGACCCTGGGTTCACGCTTTTGCGATCGTCAGACAAAATGATTAGTTTTTTTAAATGTTGGGTTTATGTAGATTGCGTGTATTGGTGTTATTATGGGTGTGTGTGGGTGGGGGGAATCGTAGTTGTGAAGTCATCGTGCTAATGCAAACATAGATGCCTTTCCGTACATCCGATGAGGTACGCAGACACACATACACACTTGCTCGTCCACCGGGGTTCATACAGATATAAACTTATGTGGACAGTATGACATTTGACATATGCATGTATATAGGTGGTGTTGTGTCTATACATACGCATTTGTATGTTGAAATTCAAAGATCGGAAGTGTAGCGAAAGTTTCTCGTGAATGTATATATGTCAGCAGTCAGAGCATTTTTCTATTTTTTCGCTGAATAATATTTCCTCGCATGCACGTATATACGTGTAGTGGGGTCTGTGTAAAATTATGATAGGTAAAAATGCTATTATTTTTATTTTTTATTTTTTTACACTATCCACATACATATGGCAGCAAAAAGAGGAATATCACACCAGCAATAAGGTGGAAAATATTTTAAAAAGCACCTGCTTACAGCAACATTACAAAAAAAAATGCCTACTTTGCCTACGCGAAAATGTAGCAATAATATCCCTCACCCCGCAAAAGAATTTACTAAACAAAAGATCGGAGATAATCTCCAAATATTATTATTTTTTATTTTCTTTGATTTCTGCCCTTTACACATTTCTTTCCGGGTCCCGCCCAGGGACCTAAGGTTAGAAATGGCATCATGACACTTTCCACTGACAAAAAAAAAAAAAAAAAAAAAAACATAGATAAAGCCCTTCATAAAATGTGGGCTGCACTTGTCAGAACAATTTTTTGTATCTCTTTGAGGCATGGACTTCCAGGTATCCCTTAAATTAGTCTACTGTAATCTTTTCCAACCAGTCCTAGGGCTCCAACTACAACAGGTATTGTTGATGTTACCATATGCCACATTTTTGAGATTTCTATTTCAAGGTCTTATTAATGATAATAATAATAATAATAATTTCGTCAGAAACAGATATATAGTAGGTTGGTGCAAAAAAATAATGACGTAATAATGTCGTTTTTTGACGGAAAAAAACCGTCAAAAAACGACATTATTACGTCATTATTTTTGCACCAACCTAATAATATTAACTACCAAATCTAGATAATCTACTTTGCAGTATATAATATCCACTCATTGAAATCAATTTATGATCAGAACAAAAAAAGTTTATTATAAAGATGAATTTGTAGCAGGCATACATAAAATAAAGAAATATTTCTTTGTTTTGTCGTTTCCCCCCAAGTAAGTCGACACTGAGACGCAAGGTATTACTTAGAGTTAAAAACATAAGAAATGTTTAGTGACGTGAGAAAACAATAAAATGATGGGACTGAGGATTACATAAGATGATGATTCGTGTTGCATTTAAACTTTTGAAATACCTATTTGGCAGAAAGCATGAAGACGGAAAAGTTAGACATGCGAGAAAAGGAACTACAGTTACATCTAGCTAATTCAACAGTAAAAAGTTGAGACCAAGATGGCAGTCGAGTACTACTTTTAAATTTATTCGCTCATTGGAAAAATGTCATTTAAATATTTATAGAAAAGACAGGCATGTCACGTCCCGGCGATGTGAAATTGGATGATGTCGAGATGCCCGATCATGATCGATACAAAAGCAGAGCCTTCTTTGGATTTTGTCAGAAATATCGACATATATATACAGTGTAACCGGGATATAAAAGACCCGGATATAAGAGAGATTTTCTCTGGTCCCAAATTAGAGCCATACTTACCTAAACAAAATAGACCAAACCCGGATATAAGAGGCGTCTTCTCTGGTCCTGACAACTCTCTTATATCCGGGTTACATTGTATAAGGAGCACCAAACCAGATGTGGCAGCAATAATCATATTAAGTAGGAATACTGACAAGAAGAAATTGTCTGTAACGACACAGTAGAACTAGCAATTGACTCAATGTAAATCATTCCGCTTTATGTCAATGGAAAACGAGAGACCATATCGTCGCAAGGAAATGCTCTCCTAGGGATTATCATGAGCGATGCTGATGGAAGGCGGAAATGCTTCTTTAAGATTACAAAAAAAAAAAACAAGGAGTTTCGTTTTGGAGCCGATAGAATTTACAAGCCGTTTCTTGAAACACTTAACAAATTGAGGTTCATTTTGGAGAGCAGCTGCTAATTTTAATTTCATTAGATATCTCAGACTTAATATTAAGACCTGAGTAAATAGTTCTATCATCAGCATAATTACTGAGTTACGGAAGTTATTAAGATAAAAGTCAAAGCAATACTGTTAGTGAAACGTCCAGAAAAATACTTATGGATATAAGAAAGATTCCTTACATAATTCATCCCGTACTTTAATTAGACGCATAAATATTTTCAGCCAAAATTTCCATATCAAATGATATTTTTACTTTAATAAATCACATATAAATACGGTTTTCTATTACATATCCTTGTCTTTATTCAACTTCAAAGGTCGGCAGATTCAAAGGAAACAACTTTCTGTGCACAAAATTTTTGTCTCCGTATTTTTGTATAGATGACAGAGAATGCATATGATATACTTTCGCTCATTTGTGCATATTTCAGTAACATTTGTCATGGTAAAACTTTGATACGTAGAAATGATTACTGCAAACACTTTCCAATATTTTTATTCTTAGCTCATGATGCTGATTATCTTCGATTCTGAGAACAATAATAAACATTTTCTTTCTATCGAACCTCAAAGGGAAAGAGTTACCCACGCCCGCACATGAATCGTATCCATATTCCAATCTGTTTACGTCCTGATCAGTATCGGATAGCGTCACATCGTCAAATAAGATATCTAAGGAAACGATATAATCAATATTTAGTGTAGAATCTTCAGCCAACTGCTTTCCAATTTCGGCATTCTTTTTATTTCATAGATAATCTTTCTTCATCTTATCCGCCTTCCGTTTTTTTTTGTTTTTTTTTTTCAAATCACTCAGGAATGTAACCAAGGATTATTGTTCCCTTACGTTCTTTCTTGCTGGATGAGCTTTAAGAAATACATTAATATCCTCTGGTTTTACGTAACCTGAGTCCGTAGGACCTAAAAATTTACATCATTCATGGTGAATGTAGTAATTCTCTTACATGAGAAAGAAGGAAGTCGTCCACTGTGAACATGTTCCTGCCAAGAGGATAAACGCCAGCTTTTTTTTAATCATTTCACCCCAATTAAGGCGATAATGCTACTAAGACGCGAGATGGTTACAGGGAGTGAAAAGATAATGAGATGACATTAGTGACGAGAATGGACTATAAAGTATATACAAGTTTCAGGGGTACAGAAGATGATGATTGACGTAGAATATAATTTTTTGATGATTGCAGGTGGCAAGGAAACAGAAAACCGAAAAAAATTCTACTGACGAGGAATTATAATATAAATTACACCTACTTCATTGAATATTTCAACAATGAGACCTAATAGCCATTCAAGTAGTACGCTTAAATTCAGCGCTCGAGTTACGAGGACGAAAAGCTCATTAGAAGTATTGCCATAAAAAAATATTGTAGATTGTAGGCGAACTAAGAGGAATGGAAGCCGAAATACCAGATCAGAACTAAGAACATTAAAAAGTAAAAAAAACAACAACTCTTCTTTGACTTTTGACAAGAATCTCGGGATATATATCAAGAGTATCATATCAGATATGGCAGCAATATTCAATGTGCAGAATAATGTCTGATATATAATTGTTCAAGATGGATCCTGACGAGAAAAAGTTATCTATCATGACTTTCCTAAGAGCACACCTAGTAACTGATTCACTATAATAAATCGACTTAACTTTAGTAGAAAACGTGAGACCAAGAAGGCACAATTATTTGTTGGTTTGCCGCCTAGCATCACCTATGCAGCTAGAAAGGGATAATTGTTGTCTAAGACGATCAAAAACCAGCAGTTTCGTTGAGAAGGCGTTAAAATGTACAGGTTATTCAACCCACTAGTTATCACGCGGAAGCAACGTTTCTCGCAACTGACCGAGTAGTTGATTTAATTTTATGTTATGGGCCGAGTGAGAATAAATGCCCATCGATGGCGAACTGAAAATTATGCTTCTATCTAGCAGGTACCAAATTTATTGTCTTAAACCTGACTTTATGTTGGACGGAGTCGAGGAATAATTGAGGGAATTTATAAATTGTCATTGTTTTCCCCCTTGGTTTACATTATTCATACGGCAGTCCTATCAAAGGGTTGCATTCTGTGTAAGCAGTGAGAGCAACTGGCTGCAATAACAGGAGATTAATTCCGGCATAGATAATCTTCTCTCGAGTGGTGTGACTCGTAAATTTCAAGATTAAACAGAACATATTTATTCTGGAGTGCAATGTCCATTTCCCACAAAAAAGCTTCAGAAAATTAATGAAATTTGTTATTTCCATTCTACTAACGAATGTGCCGCCCTAAAGGAATCTTTTGGGTTGGCATGAGTGACATGGTGAGTAAAATGACCAATGAGAGAACACAAACTTGGTGGGTGAATCTTTCTTATAGGCATGATAGTATAGCAGATAATCGCTAATTGATCTCACTGAACAACAAGTAGTTTGACTTCTCTTGACCAAAACATTCATTTTCGTCGGCATTCCAAGCACTATCAGTGTTAGCAAATAGCTACCAAGACAATTCCATTACACTCTGCATTGTTTAAAAAATAATAAAATCCTGTGTGCTGAATAAAAATAGAGTTTCTTTCTTTCTTTCTTCGGTAGATCAAAAACTTATTGGTCAGTTAATGCTGAAATATATTTTTATTAAGAGCATTAATATTTTCTGTTACAAAACTCTATTGTAGTTATTATTTTTTCTTTACAGAAATGCATTGCAGGTAATTTTATATTTTTATTTTTTTACAAAAATATATTGCTGGTATTTTTACTACAATTATTTTATACTTCCATCGAGTTTTGACAGGAGTTTCGTGGAGTTAATAATTTGCCCATAGCAGGGACACTAACAGCTGCTACTACCCCGTATCAGCGTGAACCAGGGATTAAAAGCAATTAAATGGTGGTTCCACACAACTCAAAACCTTCCGATTAGAGGAATTTCTGCCTGATGAAGTTTATCGTCAAAACCAGTACGATAAAAATATACTATTTAAGCATTTGAGAATATAGCGGCTAAGAAAATCTTTTTTTTTAATTCTAGTTCTTTCTTTGTTCTCTCTGTTTAATAGTTTCTTTCTTATATTCTCTAAGACTCAGTAACAACCCCCGCCATTACGTTTCAGTGATTTTATTCCCTTTATTTATGTGGAGTGGTTTTAAAATGTTTCGATCATGATGTAAGCGTTTAGTTTGAATAGTTCTGAGTTCGAGTCTTGAAAAGGTTCAAATAGTCCTGGGCATTAATTATCAACACTTCTAGTGTGCACAAAATTAAACAGATGAAAACTACCCTTTGGACCGTCATGCTTTACTGATCAGCCAAGAAAGACCCTTGATTGCTGTGAAGTTTCACGGGGCGAAACGGTAAGCATGCCTGATCAAATGGTTGCTTTCCCTACAAAGGGAATCGCTCGCTTGCTCCCGACTATTTTCTTTACTTCAGTCACTTATGTGCCATGCGTGATACACGCTTAGGCAATCATGTATCTTTCGATACATGACTAACGAGGCAGATATTTCCCGCAGTTGGTTGCCATTTCTTTCTGAGGTAGACCAGTTGCCATCCAAGGCTATAGATACCGATCTGTCCTGCTATTTACCCATAGCTTGGGGGGCAGAAGAAAGGTGTTCATAGCATTCCCACGGGTATTAGTACGTAAGTGAATGTAATGGAGTAGACTGGAATTTGACTCGGCTCTCTGATTTCTAAATCCAAGACACTATTCATTATTCTGCCGTAGGTTTCCCGAATGCGCAGATAGACGTAATAATGCTGTTTAAGAAAAAAAAAAATGAGGCGTCTATTTCAAACAAGAAGTGTCTATTCTAATAGCGGTTGAAGTATGAATGATGTCGAATTAAAATTGAGTCCATGAATTCGTTTGAAATATATATTTATATATGGGAGAAATTTTTTATTTTTTGTATACCCGCACAGTGTTAGGAAAATTAATGCCAAAGTGGAAAAAAATATTTCATATTCAACGCAAAACAAAAAGGTTCGTAAAATATTTCAAAATAGAAATGTATATACTAGCCTCACAAACCCAGCGAATCAAAATATATTATTCTACCTACCATCCTTATAACATTTATGTTAGCTTGACATTAAAATTGCTACTTTTAAAACAAGAAAACATTTATTAATATAAAATAACATTAGAAGCTAAAACTTGAAGGAGGAATTTACACAATCATCTGTAATAATTGTCACACGGTATATATAGGAGACGTCTCAAAGAATTTAAATAAAAAAAGGAAGTATAATATATGAACACAAAATTGGGCACCTCGAGGTGGTGTAATGTTTAGTCAAGCTTGTCTCGCTAGAACAATTACGGCTGAGTAGAGAGTTCGATCCTCACTGGATGCCCCTTACTTTCGGCCGTGTGCTACATCCAAGCTACGCTTGTAAAAGTATTATATGAACACAAAATAGATCTTTTAAAAACAACACCGTAATGAGAATTATCATTAAAAATAAAATATAATAATAGTATAGGTATAATAAAAAATACTATATTAACTAAAGCAGAAAACGGTTTCAAGTGTTTAGAGAATACTTTACTCCTTTGTTCATCCATAGTAAATTTGCGTTCACTTTCTTCAAGCGTTTCGCTTTTCTTGGCAGATCTTCACTTATATCAATATGGGATAATTAATAACAAAAGCGACAAAAGTATTATAAAAAAAACGAAAAACATTACGATATCCCCAAAAAACATGTTATAAAAATAAATGTATGCATGTGTATTTACATCAACCTAAGAACTTTAGTCCGATGAAATCCTAAAAGACGAAACGCTTCACGTGAAAAAAAAGTTTTTTCCACTTTATTTATTAATTTTCCAAACACACACACACACACACACACACACATATATATATATATATATATATATATATATATATATATATATATATATATATATATAATTTTGCCTGTGTATACATAAACATTTCTATATATGGACGTACACCAGAAAACACCTCTTTATAAACACACAATGCATCTCATATCAAAACAGGTGTAATTTTATAAATGTTTACATATGTTTATATGTATGGATATATGGTTGCATGTATGAATGCACTATAATGATTTGCTCCATCAGACTGAAAATTCAGACGTCTCCCCCCGAGCAGTACTTAAGAAACTGTCGTGAATGAAACTAAGTTTTGAGTACATCTAACGCTATGGAGCAGAAATAGCCGTGTTTCCCGTTGAAAATTTCCCGAATCAGCATCGAACCTTTCTTTGCTTTTACTTTGATTTCGTTTGACATGAAATATCACGGTGTGTCAGACAGACACTGGCATGCAGGAGATCAATCGATCGACCATTCCATTTGTCTACGTTCACCCGCGCCGTTAGAATGGAGACATAAGTGGAAAATGTAATGGTCACGGCATACAAATAATACTTTCTACACGAATAACCATATAGATATATATATATATACGTACGTGTGTGTGAAGCTGGGCACAATTTGAGTAAATTGTAAATCCGTTCGTATAACAAGGTGGATGATTTTGCGCGTGTAAATGTGTCAGTTTTTTAAGTGCCCATCAAGTTTTCTAAAGAGAATATGATACGTCCTGTTCAGAGAATGTAAAAGTAACAGAAAACGTAGTCTAATATCAAATCTAATATTCATTTCCATCATGGAAGCATGGAAGGCTTGCTAATGAATGACATTTGTCAGGCGCAAAATTAAACAGAAATGATCATACAATTTCAAAAAGGCCCACGATATAACTCCACTCAAACAAAAAAAAATACGGTGACGTAAAAACGAAACCTCGAAGCAAATTAGTGTTACAGATACTTTCTAGTCAATCATTTCAAAAGGGCAGCGGGAATTATGCGTCAGTTAATGGAAAAATATGACATGAATATATCGCGGCAAATATCCTGCATTACGGGTAAACTACATTGAAACACCGGTTCAAGTACGATCACCGAAGTAAAAAAAAAAAAAAAAGACAAAAAAACGCCAGGACTTAGCAGTACATAAATAGGTGACCGCTTGAAAATAGCAAGTGTCGTAAGCTTGGGTATGCCCGTGCTGAAATAGATAATGATTTAATCAGATATCCGAGTTCTAATTCCTGTTGTGTTCATCATATTCATTTCCACGCAAACGCCATTGGGAAAGTTATAAATCCACCAATTCTTCCTCTATCTATGGCTTAATTAGTAACACTTGTATCACTAAACAATTATTATCTCCAAAAATATCGGAGGAACTATATTCATTGGTTCAGTTCACTCATTTTGTAGAAAACTACCAACATTTCCTACGTGCTCCGTTGGTGAAAATTAAGTTCCCCCGGCAAAGCTTCTTCCAGCGAACCACATCTCTGTCGAAATGACTGACAAAATGATGTTTCCCCGATAATTACAATCATAACATGCTCATGTCTAGGTTTAATAGTTATCTTCCTCTCTTCTTGGCATAAACTGCTTCTTAATTTAACCCGTTACCTCGAGTAGATCCTGGGCCATTTACGGGAAGAAACTTACCGTAAAAAATAAAAATTATTCATAACAATGTAAAAAAAAAAAATTAAAAATTCTGACTTTAAATGACCTGATCAATTCTGATAACCCGTAGAGAGCAAATATATCAATCAAGCAAATATCGTCGCATCATTCTATTTGTAGGATCAGGTACAGTTTTACTGCAAGAAAAAATAGTAACCAAAAAATCCTTATAACCTTTTGAAACAGTAATATAGACGTTAAATATCTTGAAATCTTATTAAGGAAGGTCAGCTGGGAAAATTCTACCAAAGCATATTGCGGGCAATTGAGAAAAGGGGAAGGTAACGAGCCAACCAACTAAGGAGCCTGTACATGATGGCAGAACAGGCGGTTAAGAGCCAATTTAGAAGCTGCGAAGGGATATTTGAAATAGGAAGTTGGGGAGAGTGATTCTCGCCCATGTCCTGTAGAAACACGAACCATAGAAGTTATTCATTGTGCTTTTAAGGCATCGTTAACCTTGTAAAATATAACTTCCAAAATGTGTTTAAGAGAACACACATGTTAAAACACTTCGATTATGGCGTGTGATTTCAAGAAGTACAACTCTGGCTGATTTTTCTGTGTTTGTGTGTGAATTGGTCTTTGAGCATTGCCATGTGGATCTAAAACATTTCTCAACGCGTTCTAAAAATATTTTCGTAATATGAAAGTAATCTAAAGTTAAGCATTTAATCTCCATTAATTGTAAACTTATTCCGATGTTATCAGTTTATTTTCCATCAATGTCGTGTTTTATACACACACACACACACACACACACACACATATATATATATATATATATACTTATATTAAACGATTTTATGATATATATATATATATATATATATATATATATATATATATATATATATATTAAACAATTCTATGTTATATATATATATATATATATATATATATATATATATATATTAAACAAATTTATGTTTTGTATATATATATGAAACTTTTTTAACTTTTATATATATATATATATATATGCTAAACAATTTTATGTTATATATATATTAAACAATTTTATGTTATATATATATATATATATATTTATGTATATATATATTAAACAATTTTATATGTTTTAAATATATATATATATATAAATTAAATAATTTTATATGTTTTATTTATATATATATATATATATATATATATATATATATATATATATATATATATATATATATATATATATATATAAATTAAACAATTGAATATTTCGAATGTGATTCCTGTAAACGCATCCACTGTACAGGGGTTGTGAAATCTATTAAATGTCATGATAATTGAATGTTATTCCGTGGACCCCAGAGTTGATCTGTTCAGGAGTTAAATAAATAATTATTTTTCCTTCTCCTCTTTCTCGTTATATGTGTTGTTGTTGTTCTTGATATTGTTGTTGTTATTATTATTATTATTATCATTATTATGACGAAGAAAATGGAGGAGGAAGTGGTTTCATTTGCCTGCCTTCCCGCGGGAAGCGTTTTATTGCTTTTAACGCTTTCATTACTAGTTTAGCCGTTTTCTTTTCATTACAATGCAACCAGCGTTTGTACAAATATTGAAAAGTATTGGAATAGTTACGTCAATCATTTTGTTTATTATTATTATCATTATTATT
>OZ010584.1:69109945-69139945 GCA_963932145.1 Acanthosepion lycidas
AGCAGCAATAGCAGAGCTCACATCGAACACAAATGCACTAACATCTCTGAAGATAACTGATATTTTTGCACAATTAGAAAGCAATCTCAAACATTTACACTGTCTGCAATACTTCTTGTCGTCAGAGCCGACACAATTATAATTACGTTTCATCGCTGAAGGGTATTTTTTAACTGATTTTCTCCATTCCAGACAACCTGCTCGTTTGCAAAGTCTAGGCTGTATAGTTAGTTCTTTTTTTACTGATTAAACGTATGACGGTTGAAGAAAGTACAAGGAATCGCATTGCTTCACAGAAACAATGCGAATCTATTTGCCCAGACATCTTCGTGACAAATTCTTCCGTTTCCTGACTCGCAATTCTGGATGGTGTTCCGAAATGGAGATTATATGAATTATTCGGATGAAGAGTTACTTGATCCGACTACCCTGTCATTTTAATCTGAGTGAGGAACATATTGAAAGGTTGGATGGTTATTTCAGAAAAAGTACAGTGATTGATAGATTGTTGGTGCTGTAATGTAGGAAATGGCGCCTTATTAGCATATCTACACCCGACTCGTTGCAGGAAAACCATCTCTTACAAATGTTAACCCAGAAGGACGCGTCGTGTAAGAAAGACGAGGATTCGTAAAACGCAAGAAGTCGGCAGCAAAAATATGCGCAAATATAACCACGGAAGTGTTTACAAATTACGTTGAAAAAAAACCCTACTTTAAATAGAACTTACATTAACGTCCCAACAGCAGATCTTCAGTGTGATCCTGTTATCTATGGAATTTAATGCTCTTCGGCAATGTTAAATAATAAGAACCGGTTCTACATTCGGAAAACTACAGTAAAATTCGTCCCGATGCACAGACCTGAGAAGAGTGTATTGATAACGAGATAGTGGGTGATAATCTGGCATCATGGGTTTTATTTAGGGGAAACCTCATAATTTATGACGCTGTTCCATAGTTTGTTTGTTTTTTTTTCTTTCAGAATAATACGTTGAATAGTACCAAATAAATTCAGAACGGTTCTTTGCGAAAATTTCTCGAGTGCTTCTTGGAGGATAAGTCCCAGGAAAATATATTCCAGGAAAAACCAGGTCGAACCCGCCGTGGTAGAATAACGCTTAACTCGTTTAGTTATGCATTTCATCTCATAATCTAATACCTCGAGAGGGATAACTCCAGTGGAATAATGTACAGTGTTACCCGGATATAAGAGAGTTATCGGGACCGGAGAAGAAGTCTCTTATATCCGTGTTTGGTCTATTTTGTTTACATTAACACAGGCTCTAATTTGAGACCAGATAAAATCTCTCTTATATCCGTGTTTCTCTTATATCAGGGTCTCTTATATCCGGGTTACACTGTACATTATAGTGATCATCATATCTATATGCATATGGCTGTGCGAAGACAAGTCTATCATAAAATTGAACGAGTTTATATAGTGTATCAATATGTGATCTAATTACTCGTGGTAAATTCTTTATTTTGGAACCAAAATTTATTTTGATCTCTACATAAGATTATATACTGTATTTACTTTATAATATTTGTTGAGTGATTTCCAACGTATATTCTTGCAATACTATGCTTAGTGTCAATCAGTAAACATAAAGAAACAAAGTATTGAAATGAAATGTTATCTCGACCGTTTACCATATGTTATATTGGAACACACCTATTCTATAATTAATAGATTCTCCCACCTATAGTAAGTAGTAGTAGTAAGAGTAACGAGGGAGTCGCTCAGCGAGTTGGTCAGTCAGTCGAATACTAAAGCATCAGCGACCACAACTAAATTACTCTGCGTTATACATTTTATATCAAGTTCCTAACGTTTTGTACGTCGAACCTATTTTAAGACCGACTCAGTACAAAATACAAGCATCCACTGTGAAATCACTCCATAAGTCCATAACAGTGAATGCTGGCAAATCTCATTACAGACGAAGACGAAAATTAAGCCATAATTGATGTGGTTCTACACGAGGAGGTTCATAATGCCTTAGAATGAATATGTCAGCAATGAAGATGTTTTAGGTAAAAGTGAAAACCAAAATGACCTCTATTTAGAAATAGAAAAGTTTATATTTACATATACTCGGTATTGACCTCAGTGTTCAATTTTATATTTACATACACTATAACACTGGTATTAAGGACGTTCGTTCATGAATATTTTCATCTTTTACAATATGAAAGGTGCGAGGTGTAAATTTTCGCCATTTTATATTTTTAATTTCGCGCCTGCCCGTTTTTGTTTTGTTTCTAATACAGAATATAGTAGTGTCAGTTGGGTATCGTCTGTGAGAACAATAGCACCATGAAGCAAGTCACTCCGCCAGAAATTTGGAAACGGCATGCTATACTTCTTGGCATTTGCACCGGAAGCTCTAATACGAACATTTCAGAGGTTTATGTGAATCTGGGCACAGTGAAGAGGATCTGAAATGTTTTTGATGAGTCTAATGTTGCTCACAAATGTTTTTAGATGGCGAACTTATGCCACTATTCAATTCCCTACAGAGCCTCAGGCTAAATACGGAGGCCTACCTTGAGTATGTACCGCTTCCCAAGGTCAAGAGGGTGACTACTGGAACACCCTATCTCTGGCAACAGGTCCCTTACACATACCACACAGGCAGAAGTAGCCAGTCATGTCTGTCAGACAGTTTCTGCGTATCACCCCTTATATCTAGCCAACTCTCTCCAGAAACTGCAATTTGATTATAATCTGTGGGGTGCAGTTGAAGGAATAAACAACGAAACTCCTTGTAACACCAAAGATGAACTGAAGGCAAGGATTATGGCAGCATTCACCAACTTAAACAGGCAGGAAATTCCGAAGCCCTCCGGAGTACGTGGTTAAACCAACGACGATTATATTAAATAAATTTATCCTTTAGTATTGCAAAATATTCTTGTGTCATTTTGGAGAATATATCGGTTAAAATGAGATGTCAGTTTTGTTTTCATTTTGCATAATTCAGACGACAAATTACCCATCATGCATTGTATGGCTGTGTGTGAGAGAGAAATATAAAGTTTGAATAGCTCACTGAAAATTTTATATATATATATATATATATATATATATATATATATGATGGACTCTCCAGTCGGTTTCGACGTGTGAGGATTGTGAGATGAGATCACCGCTGACCGTTTGGATCTTGTTCTCGCTTCTTGAAGATGATTCAGACAAGCAGATTGAAAATTGCTGAGTCCACTCAAACACGTTCATCTCCATTCTACCCGCTTCAAGGTTGTTACGTGGTATATTGACTGCTGACAACACTTGCTTTTCAGCTTGTTTTTGTATCCTAACCATGAGCGTCCTACATTCCTGTAGCCCTGATCTAACTGGTTCTACATTAAGATCTTGGGTATCCTGTTATCAAAAATTCTCAAGACATGGCCAGTCAAACGTAACTGAGACTGTATGATAAAAGTTTCGATTTCTCCAATATTACCACTGATGTAAAGATAGATAAGTGTGTAGATATGTTTTGTTCGAATCTCAAATGCTAGCATCGCTATCTAGCGACCACTTATATTAAAGAAAGTATAATAAGCGATTTTAAGGTGAAATGGAAGCCCAACTGAGAGTTATACTTTGGAATTTAAAAAAAATATTTGAAGTGTTCAGACGAATGTGCGTAAGAATAGTTGATATTCGAAGAAATATTGAATGCAAGTAACACTGAAGAAAACAGCTCAAAACCTTCCTAATGAGCTTTCAAAACAATGATTAGGAGAGACTGCAAAAAAATACCCAGAGCTATAAACGACAGGAGATTGTGGAAAGCCGTTATCGACCACACGTCCGGAAGGGACATTACGAATAGGAAATTTACATATGTATGTGTGTATTTCATATCGAATCTTCCCTGCTTGAATTATGTCACAATACTTGAAAAGACTCATTTCTTCACAGAATGACATTAATTATAAGCAATATAAATGCAAATAAAAGTGATTAAAATCTTAATGAGAATGTTTCAGAATTTAAATATTTCGGCCAGCACATTTTAAATAGTGAGCCTGCCAGTTTTTAAATAGGCTCTCTCCCTGATATTGGGCAGTTTTTAGCCATCAATATTGCACAAGTTAAAATATACTTATTTTCATCACATTATATATATATATATATATATATATATATATATATATATATATATATATATATATATATATATATATATATAAAATGTTGGTCTGAATAACAGTCTGAAGTGAGGAACTAATGGTCAACATGAAATGATTGCGGTTCCCACATTGTGGCTATTTACATTCTCTCTCTGATTTATTCACTCTTTCCTGCTTTCACTTTTTCTCTCTCTCTCTATACAACACTAGTCCATTGATCTGAAGATAGATAGGTATTGATCGAGCATCAAAGTCAACCAAACGTTAGTATAACTATCTAAACTAAAGAAAGTTTTATATGCGTTACATCTCTCTCACACACACTATCACACACACGCATATATATATATATATATATATATATATATATATATATATATGTGTGTGTGGACTTGCTTGAGTATTCACAGAATTTATGCGAGACGTAAATAGGAATGTCCTCACAAAAACATGACCAAGTCACCTCGATCTTGATGTCCGTAAACGTCTATGGCTATATGTTCAAGAATTTTATCCTGTCTGTCTCACTATTACATATATATATATATATATATATATATATATATATATATATATATATATATATATTCCTATCTTGTAACAACGCATACATGCGAATGCCGATACATATCTAGTACTGCCCAATAAACCACTGTACCGGAAATCTATTTCCAGCTTTATCAATACGAAGTCCATATTCTCTCATCTCCTCAGAGGCCTTGTTATATTGACAAGGGTACTTGTAAGAATTTCGAATATTTCTTTCTGTGAAGACATTCTGTCTGACCACGTTCATTTAAAACTAATTCTGGCTCTGTTTCGTTTTGCTTTGCATTTCATTCTTCCTCTCTTCAGTAGAGATTATTATTTTACTTATATTTTACTGGCAGTTCCATTATCGTGATCAGCGTTACTAACAACAACAGTTGTACTAAGAATTGGTTATTTTTGCCCGTTTCAGAACAGTATTGAAGATGATGATTAGAATTTCATGTTGGTTGGTGCCTCTTTTTTTTCTTTCAGTCTATAAAAAACGTTGCATTAAAGTAATTTTTTTCCATCTTGGCCATTACCCGTAACGTTAAATATATGTCCTTCTCAATGGGTAATTCAATGAAAGCACTCTGTAAGTATCTTTATGACGACATATTCAAATTCAGGCGCCTGCCATCAAAATACAGTCACAGGCTCGCTGCTGTACAGAGAAAAAAAATCGCCGTCGCCGTTATAAAAATCGTTATCACCATAGAAATATAGAAAATGAATCGACTCTACGATACAATATACACAAGCCTTCAAAATAATCGCACACACTTATACCGACATGCATCCCATAATATAGACCTTTTCTAGCATTAACATAGTTAGAACCAAAGCACAATAATAGTGATCCCTACGAATATTTAATTCACATCGAAACTATTTTTATGGCCAAGGATTTTCTGCTATAGGTGTACATACCTTGCAATAATAGACATATACGTGTGGATGATAAAGAACTAGGAGCAGACACATACATACATAACGATGTAATTATCGTTTTTTGACGTATTTTTAACGTCAAAAAACGACATTATTACGTCATTATTTTTGCATATATATACCTTGAAGGATTCCCTTTCAGCCAAGATTTTTTCAAAAGGTGGATGTTGGCGCAATTAAACCAAAATACAGAAACAGTTACAAAAATACCGAATGAGGAGAGGTAATTGGAACACGATTAAAACAATGTTTAATCATTAATAATTGACGATTTAAAACATATATTAAAGCTTCAAAAGAAGTATAAAACAGAAGTTTACTCATACTCCATTAAAAAAAAAACAAGAAATCAGACGAAATTGTCCTTTACGCTGGGCTGATATATCTTGATATTTACAGCTTCGAAAACGCTAAGGTAATAAGAAGTGACAGATCTATGTAAAACAGAGAAATCTGTTATCATATTCTGCAGCAGAGTCAGTGTTGTCCAATATGTGTTGTTCAGTGGACGAGTCGTGTATAGATTGGACCTTACTCAATGAAGGACTCCGACTGCTGGATTGTATTAGGTTGGTGCAAAAATAATGTCGTTTTCTCACACGTGTTACTATGTGAGAAAACGACATTATTTTTGCACTAACCTAATAGATAGCCAGACACGTATTATGCAATACGGGTTTCCAAACTTTGATTGGTCCGTCCTATTTATACTGCATATGCTGCATACATACATACATACATACATACACACACACACATATATATATATATATATATATATATATATATATATATGTGAAGATGTGCTGCATATATATATATATATATATATATATATATATATATAGGCAGCACATCTTCATTCATGTATATGTAATTGAATAATATACGCATATTATGTCTATTTACTATGATACTTATGCTTTCTATCTCTTCATTAAGTTTCTTGATGTTAAGATGAAATTCATTAAGAGAGGCGCCGTAGTTTTTTCTAACGCAATAACATTTCGATTTCCTTCTAGATCATCCTCATTGATGCGTTACAAAAAGAAAATATCGTAAATTTGATAGGTGTGATGGTGAATTTTTCTAAAAACACGTAAACGCGCTCTCTTATAATTTTTTTTAAATTTTAAATTTATCGGCTGTACCTGTGGAATTTAGCAAAACACTGGTCCCAATATGAAGGAACTAAACAGAAATTCGTGGAAATGCAAAATGGCATTAAATGCTGGTCAAATGCACCGTAAAACGTTGCTGACACTTTCGTTATAATTTTGTTTTTCAGCGTTGATTTGTTGCTCGAGAAGTTGAAGTTTAATTTGTTATTTTACTGGTGTAGTGTATTGGTGCTGTCCACAAGTATTTCCTGTATTATGAAGGTGTACAGAAATGTATATTAAATGTTGTACAAAAGAACTTGTAACCGATAAATGAACTGTAAAATCTCTTGATAATATTGTGTTCGTCATATAAACATATGTTCTTATATTTTTGTCAGAGATTTAAACATATAAACTCATATACAACGTTGGTAATTAAAAAAAAAATCTAGGAGACGGTGGTATTGCGTATGATTACGTTGCCTGTGTTAAATTTAGTACAATATTTAATTCCTTGATGAATTTCATCTTAACGGTATTAAAAGGGATTAGAAACTAATTTCATGAAATTGTCACTTTGGCAGGAAGGATTTTGTAGCTTACATTCTGGCTTACTTTTAAACAATTTTTTTATAATAGATGATCTTAAAATACGATACAGCACTCACTGCAAAGAAAAACTCAAAATTCCAAAAGACATTAGTACCCAAGGAAACAACTCACAAAACATACGCAAAATAGTTTTTCATCATGTAAGAACCATTTGATACATACGTTTTCCGTGTCGTCAAATTCAATTTAATATTTACACATTAAGTCACAGTTCACTGATTCGAATTCCATTCCCGAAAAGAGCCCGAATATTGACAACAAAAAGATGGCTGACTCATTGACAACATCCATTTTTTGATAATGAATGAGATGGTCGGGAGTAAGTTGAAACAAAAATTATTTTGACACTTTTCCTCACTTTTGACTCTAATGTATAGATTATTCGATAATTGGAAAAATGCAATAACAAATTAAGATGACAGACTTGAACAGTTAAAGTTAATTTCTTTGCCTACACATACGCACAGAGATACACATACATACATACTATATATATATATATATATATATATATATATATATATATATATATATATATATATATATATATATGGTTAGGAAAATATGACAAACCTGTTTTTTGGGGTTTTTTTTCTGACGCGTTTCATCCACTGGGATTTTAACGGATTGGGTTTGTTGACATTGCCACGTCTATACATGCGCACGAAATGAGAGACGCAGGTATTTTCAAAAGTTCGTTTCATGTTCAAGTATAGACGTGGCAAACCAAGTGCGATGAAATCCTTACGGATGTAAGTACATATGATAAAATATAGTTATAGGTTATGCTATATTTATGGGTTAAAATGCTCAATATCAAGGATAGAGTGTATGCAAATATAAAAGTGAACATTGAAGGCAACACCCAGAGGCGAGTGTTTTCTTATGCTAAACTCATTGTCAGGCAACTGATTTGCGTTTAGCGTGAAACAGATTTTCACCTCTGTGTGTTGACTTCAATATCCACACATATATATATATATATATAGAGAGAGAGAGAGAAAAGCTCATGCCTGACCCTGTTTCATGAAATCGTTATTTATCAGTGATTAAACATTAGAAACTGATTTTGTTGAAGAAATTTTCAAGACCCTCAATTATATGTACGTAAACTGATTTGCGATATATATTCATTCCAATCAACAGTTGTTTACTTTTGAACAAACCTTATTGATTATCCGCTAAATTCTTTTTTATTCCAAGTGAATTCCGACCCGACCTAATACCAACAACTATTTTACAGGCACATGAAATATGATTAACCAAAGAAAATCATTCACAAATTAAAATTAAAAATTTCTTTCTTCAGTTTCTCGATATCTCATTCTTTGATGAAGGTTTAATAAAAGTGAAACAAGTTAGATTGATACACCTTTCCTGTTTGTTCTTTATCTCTACAGTCACTCTCTCACACACACGCCGTCGCCTCTCTCTGTCTTTTTTACAAATACTTTCATGGCAATTGCTCCGAGGAGCTGCATTCGCTGGTTCCCAGACATCATGAGTTCAAGCGCCCTACGAGGCTGGCATCCCGCTCTCACCCTTTCACTGTCGAAACTCCTCAATGTAGCTGTCTCTTCTACTCCAATAGCTTCATGTCTCGCACCTCTCGCCTGTGGAAATCCCTTCCCTATTCCAGTTTCCCTGAGAGCTATAATCTCCAACTATTCAAATGTAATGTCAATCGACATCTCCTGTTGCCTTGATCTATCCTTCTCCTCATCCTTTCCTCTATCACTCCTATCTGATCTTGCTCCAAATCTTCTGTAATCTTTTACGTCCTAGTGGCTTCTGGCCTTGCTTGGGGTGAAACGCTTAAAAAAAAAAGATGTTATGACTCCAAGGTACCCTACAATATTACAACTGCCTTTATGCTTTTTTTAACTGAATTTCAGAAAAAAAAACTCATACGAAAATTAAATTGCTACATTAAGAACATTTATATATGAATTCCGACGCGATTATTGGTACTACATATTGCGTGGCACATACAATTGTCTTTACTGTTTTATATTTATAAAAAAATGTGAAGATTAAGTATTCTTTTATGCAACATAAACAGGATGTAAGTGATAATCGCTTAAAGTGTTTTCCTGTTTTGTATTGCTGTAACATCTGAATCGTCACACTGGGTCTTTGTCAATGTTGTGCCATGCCTTCACACAAGTCGTTAAGTTGATCAATCACTTCTTCTTTACCGTTGTATATGACTTGTGTAGAATGTGTGGTTGATAGCACCTCCGAATGAGAAATCGGATATCCGCGATTGGATTCCAGTCGGATTTTTTTTTTTTTTTTTTTTTTTTACATAGATTAAGACCGGGTTCAATTTCTGGGGGGTTCATTGCATTCACTTACGTGCAAATATCCTGGATAAATGTAGGAACCCATCTCTGATCCCCCACCTATCTATGAGTTGAATAACAGGATAGATAGCGTCCTGTTGCCTTGGTTGCCAACCTGTCCAGCGTAGAAAGAAACGGCAACCTGCTGGAAAAAATATTCTCGAAAAACATAACTCGAAAAAAACATGATCACCCAAGAATGTACCACGTACAGGTTTTAACTAACAAACTATGGGAAAAAAAACACTTGCTAAATGTTTAAATCCATCACATCTACCCTAGATATGGGTTAAATAGTAGGATTCTACTTTCATCTAAATGTAAAATTATGCTGGTCATTTCCTCCTTGTGTTTCAATAAATTCGTCTGTGATATTGTGTTTCTGAGTATAACTAACCTTGGTGTTTCTTTTTGCGTTTATAATTTCTCGTTGTCCACAACATGTATTTACTTCGCACAACTATTATTTGATTTTGAACAAATCGTCTGTTTTTTGTTTTTTTGTTTTTTTCGGTACCAACTTTCTCGCTCCTAAGCAACTAACAGCATTATAATTTATTGTTTCTTCATGTTTTTTATCTGTCTTGCAGAAAAAAAAAAACGGAAATTCTCTTATCTTTCGTCCATAGTAGACTTTTCCTACAATAGGTCAAAGAAAAAAAAATTGCTCCTTCGGTATAAACGAATTTATAATCCAGAAAATAGATGGGACGAATATTCAATCAAAATGAACTCGAAGGCTTGTAGGCGGTGGTGGGGAGGTGCGTATATCTAAAGGAGGAAACCACCAGCGTTATTTTTTTATTTCTTTATTTCACTTAACATTTTTCCTTCTTCCTGCTCGTAAAATAACAGGAGACCAGCCGAAATTATTTTTACAACGGCATCGTCTGCTATTTAATTTTTAGCAATTAAAAAAAACTTCATATGTGTGTGTGTGTGTGTGTGTTATGGGACCTTACCCATAATAACATAATGGATTATTCCATACGTAATAAACACTGCGCCTCAAGAGGAAGCAGGGAGTTCAGGCTGAAGTCGGGCGACCGGCTGACCGGCTGATCAGTTGAACTCTCTGACTTCGGGCGGGGAGGAACCCGAACGAGGCTACGCAGAAGGGCGGAGTCTCTTTCGGGGAGGTAAACCGACCCTGAAACCGTTTATACGGGTTCAAAAAGCATATTTTTGACCAAGCCCAAGGGCTCGGAGATCCCACGTTAAACTGGCCTTGTGCCACATGATACCCTCGTGGTGGGGTGACTAAATACCGTTCTTTCTGAAGTCTGGAGTGAGGTCCGTCAGATGTCCGTCAGGAGTGTGTCAGTCAGTCAGAACGAGCGAGACAGTCCGAAACAGAGTCGCGTTCAAACAATTACTACTAAACCTGATTGTTCCTACTAACACTTTCTACTTCTCTGTATATATTCCTGTTTGTAATATATCTGTGTCATTCCATATACGTGTTCGAGTTCTTCTTTATTGGTTCTACTTTGGACTATCACCATAGTACAAGGAACCGGACCATAACAATATATGATGTAGAATATAAATAAAACACTCAACATCAGAGATTTGGCGTATGAAAATATAAACTTTACTACCCATAAAGCATCACTGAGCAGCATATATAAATAGTCGAGGCAATACATAACACACACAGACTGAAACAAAATTGAAGCATGGAACAGTCTGTCGCTCATTGGATCTTACATTCGTGTCCAAATGTACATATATATATATTTATATATTAAGAAATGGACAAAGTCCGACAATTTATTAAAGACATTTTTATGTTTAACATTCTTTTTATAGATACAAGTATTTAAGTAAATGCTCTATTTATGATATACAGTATTAAATAAAATTTACTGGCCTGAATGTCCGAGAAATTTTCATAGAAAATATTCGTCCTTTGACAGGATTCGAACCTGCATCCGATACGGAACCGTCATTTAGCTTGACGTGCCTAACCGTTTACATTTGATACGCCAGAAGCAGTTATGAATGTACGATATTCATGGAAGATTGAAGTTTATGAGCAGTAAATTCGACTTTGCCGACCAAACGATCCTTTGTGGCCAAGCGGTTAGGCACGTCAAGGTAAATGACGTTTCCGTATAGGTTCGAATCCTGTCAAAAGACGAATATTTTCTATGAAAATTTCTCAGACATTCAGGCCGGTAAATGTTATTTAATACTGTTTATCATAAACAGAGCATTTACTTAAATACTTGTATCTATAAAAAATGTTAAACATAAAAATGTCTTTAATATATATATATATATATATATATATATATATATATATATATATATATATATTCTTCTGTTGTTTCGACATATGATCAAACAGCTCTGTTCTTAAAACCAACAGCCAGACGACCTGCACATATTTGATTTTAGGTGTGAAGTCTTGTGCAGAAGCTACCACGTTTTTTGGAAGAGCCGAATATAGAGATCCAGCCCACAGTGTGAATTCAGAGTTGTACTTCTCATCGACCGAATGTGTGTGTGTATATATATATATATATATATATATATATATATATATATATATATTACAATGAATCATTCATACAAAAAGTAGATTAGTAATGTTAATCATATAAAATGGCGAAATCCCAAAGCAAACAAAATTTTAAGGGGCATTTACCTACAAATCACTCGATTAATGTTATGATCTTTGTTTTTTTTTGTTTTTTGTTTTTTTTTAATTATAAGCTGTATAAGGTTTTTCTTTAATACGGAAGTACTTTCAACTGTGCATTCAGTCATCTTCAAGCATGGAAATAAGTTTGTTTTTTTGGTAAAATTCATGTAGCATCCGAGATGAAAAAATTAAATGCGAATTGAAAGGTTTTGTTTTTTTTTTTTAAATGTGTTATTGTTAACAGATACAAACTTTTGGAGCGTTCAGTTGCAAAGCTAAGGTTGAATTTTTTGAAAATTTAAGAGAGTGTGTTTTTTTCTTCCTTTTTTTTTATTAATATGGGAATTTGAGGATATTTTTTATTTTTTATTTGTTTTTATTTGTAGGTTAATGCAACTTTAGGGTTTTGCTGCGAAGGGATTTCACCATTTTATATCATTAAATTTCATAATCTAATTTTTGTATGAATGATTCATTTAATATAAATGGAACTGCACATATTTGACACACACACACACACACACACACACATATATATATATATATATATATATATATGTAAAATATTAGAAATTATACAAGATTTTTGATGGGGAATCATGATTATTAGCTGAATGATTTTGAACAAACATATGTACTAAATTATAACAATTTTGGCTTTTATTGATATTTAAATGTTCTTCATTTTAAACAATTTTTACACCTAATGTAATATAAAATATGACTATATTTACTGAGGTTTCCCTGATTTGAATTACAATGGCTATCACAGTTATAAGTGTATAGATTTCAAAACTACTCTGAATATATTCCAATGTCAATACTGATAGTCATTGATTTCTTTGACAAAATGACGTAACTGCTATGTATTTATATCTAATCCTTAAAAGCCAATGTGTTTTGAGAAGTTCTTATGAACGCATAGTTTATTTTACAACTCTCTCCGCTTAAATGGCCAAGGGCAACAATGATGAAAGCTAAGTGAAAAAAATTGAAAAAAATGGCGAAAATTTGATAATGACAGAATTTTATATTACTAATTTTTACAATCTGAACGTTTTACGTCGATTATTGCGAGGTATAGAAAAATAAATATCTGTCTATATTTCTGAGATGCGGTATTATGTACATTATTTACATTATTTGGACTATTTATTTATCACAACGTTTCGGCCCTTGTACACTCCGGCCTTCTTCAGGTGGTTGGAATTTCGAACTGAACCCTTTATGTCGTTCACTGGGGTAGACTGATCTAGTTCCACGTGCCATGTTTGATGGATGTCAGTTATCTCCTAAAGTTCTCCACTGCCTTAACCGGGTATTGAACTCACACTGTTTGGGTCCGGTCACTGGATATAACCAACGTTTTTATCCACTGTGCCATGCGCAGGAGATAACTGATAACTGACATCCATCAAACACGGCACGTGGAACTAGAACAGTCTACCCCAGTGAGCGAAATAAAGGGTTCAGTTCGAAATTTCAACCACCTGGAGAAGGCCGGAGCGTGATGAAATAACTTTGTAATACTAAAAATCGTATATCGTTCACCAAAAATTTGCAATCGCGCTCCATTTACTGTTCCGTTGCTCATTGCCACCGAACTGATGAAATTGCCCATCAGACTGGGAAACACTGTTACAGAATATAAGGAAGATTTCAACGTTCTCACAAAAGTATCATTAAGACGGAACATAAACTAATGAATAATCACTATTAGTAAGTGATGAAAAATCTTTAATTCCATGACTGTAATTTTGTTAAGACGCTAATGATTATATTTTATTTGCATCTTAACCTTATCGTACTTAATGATAAGTTAATGAAATCGTGTATAGCTGATCATATATGCAGGTAAATTGTAAACAACAGCTTCTGTGGAATTAAATAAAAAATACTATGCTGAGACGTACACTGGACAATCGGACGTCTAAATGAATCAGCGTATATACTAACCTGTGAGGGCCATCAGTATGATGGCTAAGGTATAAATATTTTAGGGGGCCCGTTAATAAGAAATAATAAAGAAAGAGAAATGAATGTACGCCTTCGACAGCGCCATTTAAAAAGAAAAATATTTGTGAATGAAGTCAAATGTGACAAGCATCAGCAGTTAGAGAAAATGTCAGCAGCGGGCGGATTAACTTTTAGACCCTAAGTTCTGCACAAGGCCTAATGGATTAAATCGTTGGCTCGTGAAATTAATGTCTTCCTATTTATGAGTTAAATCATTGGGCCGAGTTGTGCAGGCTTAAACTCAGTGAAAACAGAAGGCGCATCAATGGGATATACCAAGAAGGAATATGAAAACATGAACTTTTTCCATGGAGATCAGAAGGAAAACTATGTATGCCGTAAAGAAAATAAAGGGTTCCATGAAGGTTATCCGGATCGTGAAGTACCTGATTGATGCCGAATGGAACAACGGTTCTGATAACAACAACAGAAGTGAAGATAACCTAACACCATAATGATAACACTTCATACAAAAAATTCACACTTAAATGATTCGTTTACTAAATTCTATCAATTTAAGGTCGGCTTACTTAAAAAATATTGAAGTCTTTTTAAAAAAAATTGATCCCTGTAATATAAAAAATAATGTAATCTGCAATAAAAAGATGTAGATATGAGTAACTTAGGGTTAATATGAGAGCTTTCATCTTTTGATTCTCATATGATAACTGAAGTAAATCAAAGTCTATCCTGGTCATTACATAAATGGATGACCGTTTTGGAGTATCAGATGCTGTAATCTTTGTTGTGAGTATGATATAATAGACAACGACAAGATCTTGAAAATTGGAGAGTTCAGTGTCAAGTTTGTTATATTTATTGACGCGCATAAAGCCTGGGGAAAGATCTGAATCCAGTTCTTAGCCCCTCCCTCTATGGGTTAGTGAGTTAGTATGACTTATATCCGTAAATCCTTATTATTATCAAAATATTCTTACAATCAAAAATATTTTATGGCTCATATCCGTAAAAGCCAAATCAATCAATTCTTGGATCCGAAAGGTATGTTATTGACATTAATTATTCATCTATTCGATCGATTTCTTAACAGTATGGCTAGGAATATACTATATTATAATTAAAAATGACAACTATTATTTGCTTCAGGAGAATTTTCATAGCAATCTCGTCAGACATTCCCAAAGATAGGTCGAGTGATATTCTTCCTTCGCGAAATTGTAAAATCTTTTAAAATTTGCGAATGTGACTCCCAAAAACATCATTTTGCTTTCAATTCGAATGTTTTAATGTCTGTTTTTCCAATACAGTAAGATCTATTTACTGGACTTATATATATATATATATATATATATATATATGGGTGTGTGCATATGTGCGTGTTCGTGTGTGTATATATATATATATATATATGTGTATGTATACATATATGTGTGTGTGTGTGTATATATATGTATGTGTGTGTATACATTTATATATATATATATATAGACACGTGATTGTATAGAATGGTTTAACGGTTATGATAAAAATAGATAATGTTCTTTTGTGAAATATGACATTAAGGAATTTTACCCATCTATTACGAAAAAAAGCGGTGGATAAGGCCTTAATGTTTTCGAAGGAGTACTTTTCCATATCTGATGATGAAATCAACCTCATTATGCATTGCTGCAAATTACTATTATACCATAACGACGTATTAGATATTAAAAAAGAGGTATCGGTAATATTGACAATTCCATGTCACCCTACTCACTCTCATACCTTGGAGCCGCTGCATGCGAGTTAGTAGGCTGCTTCCTATTAAAGACATTAAATGTTTATTGAGCCTAGTAAACATGGTCTGTACAGGTAAGACAGATTAATCATAATCGATAAATGTACCCACCAAATAAGCGACGTAATCTGTAAAAAAATACACTGGATATTCAAAAAAATTCGGATCCAAACAAGATATACAAAATAATTTAAAAGTCACTGAGTTGGTGGACGTTACCCTCAATCTGCCTGATAACACAATTTCTCCATTTAAGAAAAATAACCAACAACCGCGTTATATCGACGTAGGTTCTAACCACACTAGACATGTTTTAAAACATATACCTAACGGAATTAATCGTAGATTTTCCACTAATTCACCGAATTATAATATCTTTAACAAAAAACAAACATGATTATGAAAAGCTTTTACAAATAGTGGACACAAAAGCAAATTAATACATGTTACCATAAATGCATTGTATAAAATTTTAAATAAAAACAACTTTAAATTAATTTATAGTTATAAATATGACTAAGTTAATTAGTAAGTACAACAGGAAAAAAACTCAACGACAAACCACACACCATCGCCTCTAAGTGTAACTGTAGAAATAAAGATGTTTGCCCACTCGAGGCAGGTGCCAAAAGGAGTGTGTGATTTACAAAGTTGACATATCTATAAGTAAACCAAATAACACTGACAAGAACCCCAAATCTTATATAGGGTTTCACCAAGGAAGCTTCAAAAAACGTTATTATAATCGTCTTAGTAGTTTTAATGACGAAACCTATAGACATACCAGATTGTCCACTTACATATAGGATAAAACCAAGAAGATAACAATAACTCCATTTTGAAATGGGAAATGTTAAAAACACGGTATAAATATAAGACAGGTGACAAGATTTGTTTGTTATGTATGGAAAAAAATTAACTATCGGCACCCATAAGACACCTAAGAATTTATTAAATAAAATATCCGTCATACTTAATAAGCGCAGGCATAGGAGAGCCTGGTTATTAGAATAGTGGTTTGGGTTTCTTGTTTCTCTCTCGCTCTCTTCTTTTGTCAAGTGGAACGGAAAAAATAAAATAAAAACAAATAAATATACTAATAAAAAAAATAACAATAAAAAATAGAAATAAAACATAAATAAATAATATGTTACTTAAAAATCGAAAACCGAAAAGAGAAAATATACAAGTAAAATAAAGTGACCTAAATTCATCCAAATAAATAATTAAACAGACCAATCCCAAATAAAGATAATCAATTAAAAACTGTTCCCGCCAAAATAATACTTAGAATGAACTACAACAATCAACCCCAAAACTGAACAAATAGCTTTAATTAAATTCCCAAACCAAAACAAAACTGTTAAATAAGTGATATAAACAAATTTTTACTACGTTAATAAATAAAAAATAAAATAAAAATAAAAGATAAAAACAAGCAATATAATTTGACCCAAATAAATAAACAACGACTAAAATAACCGCCATAATAGAATACCCACAATGCACCACTAACCCGTATATATATAAATAGCCGAGGAAATTAACAGCATATGTGGCCTGACGATTGCATATAGCATGAAACAGACTGTCGCCTCTAAGTGTTGACTTCTATGTTCACTTTTATATATATATATATATATATATATATATATATATATATATATATATATATATATATATATTGAATATAAACAGACCACTTTAAGGTTCCATGTAATAAGTTATTTCACCACAACCCCTTTAAAAGGCTTCTGGATCATCAGACTTTACTTCCAAATGTTGAAATGAAAAATGAAAAGAAATTTACACATTTTTGGCGGACCGCACCCAGTATATTTAAAATCAATGAAGTGAGGAAGTGACGTTGGAGAGAAGACATGAGTGAGTTAGACGTACCATTTTAATTCTTTATCCTTAACCCCACTCTGTTTAGATTAGACGTCGCTTAAACTTAACGTGTGTTATCTCTAGATATAGAGGGGTAAGGGTTATTTCGCATTACTTTATAGGGCATATTTGGGGTTACAGTTTCATATAAATCTAAATGTCTAAACAATCTACGAATAATTTAATTAGAAGTTTGTAGGAGGTCTGGGTATTTTCTATGAAATAGTCGATTGGAAAAACTCATAGAATGTATATTGGAAAAATAATCTATTTTATATTTAGTAATCTTTTTTTATATTTCTAAACTTTTTTCTTATTGATTGTTAAGTTGACATCTATTCGTTTGATTTTTGTTCATTAACTAAATAAACTCGTGACTGTTTTTAGGTCCCTAATTGTCAAAGGTTTTTTTCCAATTTACATAATTATATCATCAATAATGATTATTAAAGGGTAATATATTTCAATTTAAATTAAATTCTCAATTTAAAGCTTACGACCGTATTATTTATTTAAACTCTCTTCCAATTGGAGAATATTAGAGGAGAAAATTGGATAGAGGATTACTAACAGAAAGTTAGTTCCTTCTTTTACAATATTCTATTTGTCCGTACACATACCTTTATCTAGTTGATTATCCAGTTGACATCTATTCGCTTGAGTTTTGTTCATACATTAAACTCGTGACTTTTTTTTAGATACCTACATAATTATCAAAGGTTCTTCTAATTTAAATAATTTTATCGTCAATAATGATTGTTAAAGGGTAATATATTTCAATTTAAATTAAATTACTAATTTAAAATGTACCTCCGTGTTATTTAAACTGACTTCCAATTGGAGAATATTAGAGGAGAAATTTGGATAAAACATTACTCGGAGACAATTAGTTCCTTCTCTTACAATCTTTTATATATCCATTCACATACACACCACTACACATATCCGAACACCTGTCTATATCCACATACCTATATCTCACTATATACCTATGAATTCTTATATACACATGCATACAAAAACTATATGTATATTCCCTGAAGAGAAATACATACACACATATATACATACATATCCACACTTACACATATATTTACATATATACATATACACACATCAAGTCATATGCATATCTATATACATATACATTCATGCAATACACATACAAATACTCATATATGTATATCCGTACCTATGCATATATACACTTACACATATATACATATACACACATACACACACGCATATATACAGACATACATATACACATACACATATATATACACATACGCATACATATATACATATATATATATATACATACATATACATACCCGCACACACATGTATATATATACACGTACACATACATACACACATATATATCCCTATCCCCATGTCCACACATACACCCACTTATGTTTGCCTTCGAAGACTATATGAATATCAATATGTAATTACATTATGAATACCCAAATCGTATAATTATACATATTTTTTACACATATATTACCCGCTCTTCCATATGTATGGCAAGATATATAAGTACCAATCTAATTATACACATCCACACTCACATAAAAAAAAAACCTTGTATTCCTCTCTTTCCATATAAAAACATATACATGTACACATTAAAAAGGGCATCAGTGTTCAAGTACAATACCATAGATATATTCATAGTCATGTGTTGGCGCTCATGCGTGCATAGTAACATTTCCAAGAGCAAAAAAAACAAAAGTCATTCAATATTATTCTTCCTATATAGTTATTTCTTGATGTATTTACTTCATGATAATCAATAATGGTTTTACTAGAGGAGAGTTTATTTATTCTTGCATTTACTGTATTTGGAATTTGTTTAATTATTGATTTCGGGTGATTAGAGTAGATACTTATATATATATATGGGTGATTGGTTCTTCTTTTTGGAAGGGTTTATAAGGGTTATTGTTCAGATTAAATGTAACGTTTAGGAAGTTTACGATTTTTAAGTTGGAAGAAATCTCTATTTAAAACGCTAGAAATTTGATGGCCTTAATTATTTTCTTTTGTAGTTGGGATGTTAAAGGACCATTGGTATCAGGTACAGCAACTAATCCGTCATCTCAGTATTGTCCTATATTTTGAGGGTCAAGAAATCTACTTAGGATATCTAAAATGTATATACCTATTAGGTCAGCTATTTCAGCTGAATCAAATGATCCCATTGTGACATCGAAGTTGTCTCTGTCTTTTTTAATCCAAGTAGTGTTGTTCAGTTTTAGTATGGACTGTCTAGAGTCCATTATGATTTTTATTTCTTCGTCAGTAATATTAGTGTGGATTTTGGCAGAATTTAAGCTATTTTCTAATAACTCTTTAGAGATTGAGGTGTAGAAATCGATAATATCCAATTGTATAAAAGTAGTTTTATTTTTATGTTTTATTTTTTGGAACCAGTTAATGGTGTCAGATGAATCTTTCCAAAGGTTTAACGGGTATTTTGTTAATATAGATGTGTTTGCTCTTTTTAGGATGTTTTTAGAAATTATTCCTAACTCTGATTTGGAGGGATTTATTAGTCTGGACTATAGATTATTCTGAAAGTTAGGTTTATGGTCTTTAAACAGTAGGTAGACGTCTTTGAGATGAGTTCTACCCATTCTATCAGCAATATTATATTTAAATGCTAGTTTTGAAGTTTCTTTGTGTAAGGAGGATAAGTGTTTAGAGTTGTTGTCTTTTTTATAAGAACCAGAAACTTTATTTTGAATCAGATGGTTGTATTCCAAGGGATTCATTTTGTAAATGTTTTTAGATTTATCAGCTCTGATCCATAGTTTTTTTGAGTTTTTGATATTTGTAATGTCTTTTTTAAGTTTGGATTGGAATGGGTTGCATTTCTTTTGGAAGGATATTTTCTTGATTAACTCAATTAGATCTTGTTCAAAAGGTTCTAATAATTTATTGTTTGGTGGAGTGTTTTGAAATTTAAAGTAAAAGGCGACATTAAGTTTTGTGGGTTTGTTACGGGGATCAGCGCAAAATTATACCTCGAAGACTACTACTACAATTACATTAGTGAAAGGCACACTGTCAGCTGCCCCTGATAATTCATTTGGTCGCAACTTTCTACCAAATAACCATTAGACCGAACGTATCCCAATAATTTAAATGTACTAAAAATTAAAACTGCAATATTACCTACTATAACTGTCCGCAGTTTATTAAATAACACCAGCAACCAACATAATACGTCGGATGCTTGCATCTACCAAATCTCATGCAACAACTGTGACTTAAAATATGTGGGTGAAACATGTAGGTCCGTAAAATCTCATGTTTTCGAACATAAACGAGATGTTCGCCTCCGTAATTTAAACAATGCTTTATTTGTACACATAACTAAATTGATCATAATTTCGATTTTGATTTTCTGAAGATTTTTTATTATGAATATCTTTTAATATATTCATAATAAAAATCTTAAACGGATTTATGAGGCAGGCATAATATCTATCTCACGTAAGGTGAATACTAGACCTGGCTTCTTTAATATTTCCCCATTTCTGGCAAAATTCATGCCTACTTAGAAATTTTAGATTAAAATAAAATACTTTCTCATTTAAAATATACTCTATTTTAGGAATGCCTTTTAACAACATCGCCCACGTGACGCCGACGTGATCGTATTGCGAAATGGAACGCTGATCTTTTAAAAAAAATCAGTTTTTTTGTTTTGATTAGTCGTATGTCTATCGTCTTTTCATGTTGACTTGAATATCGTCTTATTTTAATTATGTTTAATAACTATGTCCTGGAGAAGGTCTACTAGACCGAAGCGTCTGACGTCGACATTGAAACAACAGTAAAACAGCATACTTGCATATTCGTATTTTTGTTTTTCCATATTTTTCTTCATACCGTCCGATCTATATCAACATATTTGCTTATATATATATATATATATATATATATATATATATATATATATATGTATGTGTGTATATATATATATATATATATGTATACATATGTGAGTATGTATGTGTACATATATGTATATGTCTCACATGAAAAAGTATATGATAAAAATTATTATAAAAAATGTATAAGCATAAAAATGTCTTAAAATATGTGTATGTATGTATGTATATATATATATATATATATATATATATATATATATATATATATATATATATATATATGTGCCTGTTTATATATATATATATATGCTTGTATATATTTACATATATGTATGTATATATATATATATATATATATATATATGTGTCTGTTTATATATATATATATATATATATATATATATATGCTTGTATATATTTACATATGTGTATATATATATATGTATATGTATGCTTGTATATATTTACATATATGTATATATGTGTGTGTATATATATATATGTATGTATATGTATGCTTGTATATATTTATATATATGTGTATATATATATATATATATATATATATATTTATGCTTGTATATATATGTATATGTATGCTTGTATATATTTACATATATGTATATATGTGTGTGTATATATATATATGTATGTATATGTATGCTTGTATATATTTATATATATGTGTATATATATATATATATATATATATATATATATATATATGTATTCATGTCAGTGCCGCTGATATAGATGTAACTTTATCTTTACTTATTTGCGAATAATTACGAACATTAAATATTTACGCAACAGAAGAAGTGTAGACGGAAATATTGTGTCTGCTGAAATATCATTTAAGACGAGTCCATTTCATTTATTTGACGTGTAAATTGTTAGCCACATTATTCATGAATGTATTGATTAAAATAACTATTGGAACAATGATTTTGTTAATGTAAGGATTAACTTTAAGGATGGAATTTATATTCAGGTACATGCACAATAGAATTTAAATTAACGTAGGATATCCTGCAAATTATATAGGTAAAAATGAACGATTTCATGAATACGAACAATTCTCTGTGAATAAGATCTCATTAAATAATAATTATATTCACTTATCTACTGTATATTTAAAAAGTACTTCAGGCTCTGTGTTGGGTTAGCATCTCAGTACAATCGACTTTCAAATAAAGAATATGGTTTCCATTACTCTCGTTAATATTGAATTTCTCTACCAGTCTTTGTACAGTGAAGCTCGGACTGTGGCTTTAAATATCTCTAAAGCGTTTGACAATGTTTTGCATGCTGGCTTTTTTCATAATCTCCAGTTCTATGGTGTTTGTGGACGAATAATTTTAAGGATGAAATCCTTCATAAAACGTTGAGAAAAGATGGTGCTGTTGAACGAACACGTTTCTAGATCATTTCACATTAATGATTTGGTGCACCCAGGACTGAAGCTCCATTGTTTCCTATCATCATCAACGACATTCCTGTTGTCCTCAGTTCCCATCTCGGTATTTGTGATGTTGACACAACTATTTTATCCTGACTTAATAGTAAAAGCGATTGGTCCGACAAAGTAAAATTGGCAGCTTGTCTCGAAAATGTCGGCCAGTCAGTTGTTAACTGGTGCAAGAAATGGCTTTTAAAAGTTATCGCCAGGTAAACGAAACTGTTACTTTTTAATCATCATAGGGAAGAATTTTTACATTCCATCGTCATGGCCGATACTATAGGGCTCTGATATTTACCCATAGCTGGAGCAAAAATATGGATTCATCCATTTCCCATAGGTATAAACACGTAAGGGCGTGCAATGAACTCGACTGGAATTTGAGCACAATTCCCCGATTCCTCAATCTGAGAAAGCCTAAATTACTTTAAAAAAATTGTATATTTTTTTTATATTCGGTGCTTTTCGATAAAAGTGACTCAACCTATCTTTTGTATTTAGCTCAACTTTCGTTTCACCGGAGGAGAGAACATTATTCCAGTCTTCTACGGTGAAATGTTTGCAATCGTGAGCCTATTCAAGTCTGTTGGCTTTGTTGGCTTTGCTTATTAGCGGCTTAAACCTTTGTGTACAAGATTTGTAGACTTGTTCTAACAAGATTTATAACCTTGTTATGACGGACTGTTCAAGAGACAAGACTAACACCTTGCTCTTCGGTTAGACTGGCAATTTCTTGGATAGTTATATTCCTATTCTTCGCAACTTCTCTCTTGATTACCCTGCCAGTTCTATCATCAATCTTTTTTTACGTTCCCTTGGAGTAGGAGTGGCATCATTATGTGCCCTAAGCACTCGAGAGCCAGTTTATTGCGAGGTTATAGCAATTTCTACAATTTCTCTCGTAGACTTGCCTGCATTTGAGAGGGTAATAATAAATACCTTAAGGGGTTCTGATGCGTGATTGTACCCTTTCATCTGGTTAGTAACTAGTGGCTATTTCACACTGTTTTTATACTGGATGAGGCTTTCTGGAATATTCTAGATTTAATTTAAGCTGTTCTAGAATTCCCTAGAATATTGTTCGGAATGTATTGTAAAATAGTTTTCAATATTTTGTCAAAAGTTCTTTAAATTTACCAGTTTAATCATTAGAATGCGATATCTGAGTCACTTTTTTGGCATAGAGTTTTTTTCTTGAATCTCATTTATATCCAAATTTATAAGTATCTATAGAATACCTTAGGGTAAATAATCTTTTTTCGTAGGTTGTCGGGAAGAGGTCTTTATATTAGTGAGATTAAAAATTATTTTACCCCCCCCCCAAAAAAAAAACAATAGACCATTTTTTTTTAGTAAAAAACATCAGGTGAGTCAATTTTATCGAACAACACTGTACAATGATTGTTTATTTCCACTGAGTTTGGAATCAACATTGAATGAAAATTATACTTTCATTGAATTTACGTCCTTGTCTCGAAGTCTCACAATTAAACAGAAAATATTACGTCCTTCATTCTAAGTAAAAGTCTGTTTTTTGTTTGTTTGTTTTTTTAGTGCCAGAGTATTTAACACCCAGAAGAGCAACTCATTGCGAATTCTGAGTATCACGATTTTCACAAAACTGAAGTAGAACTGTGGTAGTTGATCAACTGCCAGGTTTTCTGCTAGGACAGTTTGTTCACTGGGTTACACCAGGAACTTTCGTTTTGCTTCAAAATCGATCTTACAAACCTAACTATCGTCAGTAAATTGAATATTACCTTACACGCTGTGTCCGTTCATTTATCTCCACAGTTCCCTCACCATTGTAGTACTTTGTATTTTCCATATAACTTTTTTGTTGACCATGTTCACCATAGTCTATGAATATAGAATACAGCGCAGTACGTAATCTCTTCAATGAAACAACGTTATAGATTAAAACTCACTACTCTACTGAATCTGACTATATCGCCAATACCACCAGCAGCTGTTTTGTAATTCTTCAGTCTTCGATATCAAAGGCTGGCAGTGCATATTCGGGAAAAAACATGGCCGCCTTTATACACGTCGCATTGGATATTTTAAACCTCCTGATTGGTTAACCCTTCTATTGGTGAACTATAAAATGAGTCAGCTCATTTTGGCTGGCACACTAGTACACCAGGGTACCCAAAAATTCCAATATTTTTATCCCTGTTTTCCCAAACATTTACACAAACTTGTTAGGTAGGCTAATTACTGCTTTGCTCTTTCTGTCTTGACTTAAATATGCCCTGTTAGTGTCAGAGTCTCTAAAATTCTTTTCCTCATCATGAGCCTTAAACATTTCAACCATCTCTTTTTAATGTTAATTATGCGTTACCTTTATATCTGAATTTTCTCTAAAACTCATTTTTCTCACTATTGTATTCTCGGTATCTTTCTATAGAACCTAATTTCTGTTGGCTCAATACTCTCCTTCATCTCTGGGGATATTTCTGGTTGCATGGTTTTGTTTAGCGACATGTCAGCCTCTATCGGTTATTTAAGGCGGTAATTTAAATATTTTAAACAATTTTATGGCTTCAAAAATATATATTTTGCACGAAATCGTATTTCAACAACAGAAAATATATTGTTCGACATTTTTTTAGATAAAAATATATTGCTGATATTTTTACTATAAAAATCTGTTATAGTGTTTTGTTTGTGTTGCGGCCATTTTTGTCCCACAGCTGTGAATCTAACAGTTGCTACCACCACGCGTCGGGTCGGGCCTGGCAATAACGTCGATTAAGACATGTTACCACTCTTCTCAAAACTTCCAATTACATTGCTGCTGGATGTAGTTTATCGTTATACCCAGAACTAATATGACGAGATTGTCCAGCATTCACTTCCATATAATATAGGAGGACCGATATTTCATAATAGTTTAGTACTCTTTTCTGTATCAAACGAATTTTCCCTTTTCTTAATCCTTTGCTTAGATTTTGAAAGGTACCTTTCGCTATCCCCGCGCGACTTCGGATTTCGGTGTCACATTTCTGTCTTCCTAGATTTTGGCTACTCAACTGTTTTATTTGGCTCTCGGTCTTTTTGAAGACATCCGTGCATTTTGTCATCTTACAATTTATGGTTAGTCATTTCTTCTTGCTTTCCTTTACTAAGATCTGTAGTAGTTCCTGTGGATTTCTTCCTGTGTCTGCTATCAACAGTGACATTTGCACCTCTAATGATGATAAGATTAAGGCCGCCAATAATAATTCCGTCTAATTTTCTCTCAGATCACCACGGTGTAAAAGTTAAATAAGTCTGGTGAGAAGACACATCTTTGTCTTTCGTCCGCTTGTTTTTTTTGTATGTTTGTTGAATGTATTTTCTATCCGTATACAGGGGGCCTGTATTATTCTATACTTCTCAAATATAATAAAAGCCGTTTGTAAAAATAAAAAAAAAATAGCGTTGAATAATAAACATTGACACATATTTCCTTAAAAATATCACGTTCACTCAATAATTGCTGGCATCTTCAGTAGGATTATATATATTTAAAATTTTTTAAGTGATTTCAATTATAAACAAATATTATGTTACAAATTTTAAGTTTATCTTGAAATTGATCTTCTGTCAGGAATGTTAAAAATACTTGTCACTGTTCGAATATACATCACTCAAATACTTATTCAGTCTTTAAATATTAAAATGACTATATCGCCGTAGTCTCTGTACTGATTTGAATATTCAGACACACAGGAATTCAGTAATAAAAGAAAATACGTAAATATAAAAATAATAGAATATAAATAGATAGTCAAAATGACAAAACCCGACGGGGCTAGATTTTAAGAAACCGTTTTATATATACTTGTAAGCACGCATTATTTACTGTGCATTGTTTTAAAAATAAACAAATAATGAATCTGATATAATCGAGTAGATGAAATTTTACTGGTTTTTATCTAAAAGGTTAACCCTTTATCATTTTAATTTAGCACCAATGCTGATACATTGACGGCTAAGCCATTAATCGTTTGTAGAGAGTAACATATATATAAAACCGTATTTTTATTAAGTGCGATATCATTCGTAGTAGTAATTATGCGGTAATCATTTATCTCGTATAATGAGAGCTACATTTTTCAGTGCGCCCACGTGGCTACCGAGTGTATCCCAAAGGTTGGTTTAAGGTGGGTTTAACGGAAATACCGCAAAAAAAAAATAATAAATAATAATAATAATAATATCTCAAGCCCCCTAAACATTTGCACATTTTGGGAACGCTTTTGTCGCTGGGAAATAAACCAAACCCCTCCTGAATGAGAATTACCGCCTGGGGCTCGAGAGAATATTATTGACAGAAGAGTGAATTGCTTTTCCGTCAGTAAACGATACTCGCATACCGAAAGTTGCTCCACGTTTGCTGCTTGGGTAATTATATAATAAAGGGTGTTTCAATAACTTGGACTGATTCTAAATGTGAATTAAGTTTAAAATAGGTCAAAGTTATTGGAACACCCTTTATAAACCTTACTTAATTCCGTATGTTATTGAGGCAATCATTTACATATTACTAGACCGATATTTATTAAACCTATGTATTTATTTTGTTTTTTTCTTTAATCATTTCACCCCATGCAAAGCAATAAAACCACTAAGACGGAGTTACCGAGGGTGAGAGAATATGAAGAAAATACACTATTAATGAGAGAGAACAATAAAAGAACATGAATTAAGTGGGCAAAAGATAACAATTGACATGGAATTTAAATATTTGAAGATCAAATTAGATTGGTAATCAAGAAGTCGGAAGACATTTCCACAACGAAAAATGAGATATCAGAAACATAGAACGTATGGTTAAATTTAACCATTACATCTGTAACAGGATCTGGAATTAGTGGTTTTTATTAACCAATAATTCGTGATTAAAACAGTACTTATATTTTTATTATTAATACTAGATTTTTCGGAGCTGGACATTAATGGGTGAATGTCATCAACCTTCAGAAGGAATTCATGTTGCAATAGTGTTTTGGTGTAAACATTAAGTCAACTTCAATTGTACAGACTTTAAATCAAATACACAATAAAACCTAGAACGTGATTAAAATATTTTGATCAAACCTTGGAGGAGGGTAGATTTAAGTAAGTATCTGAAATTTTTATTAAAATAGGAACATTGATCATTTTCACCGAGGTCGAAAATGAAACAACTGTAAAAGTTTGTACTGACTTTTAAACAGTGAGAGTTTGGGATGAACGAGGGCATTTATGTCTATTTTAGAGATTAGACTATAGAAATCACAAGCCACTGACGGTAGAACATCACTGAGTGAGCTGGAAATTTCAAAAGAAGCGCCCTCTCCTGAGTTTGTTAAAAAAATAACAGTTCTCGGAAAGAAATTTCCTGGGTAGATCTTGTTCTTTATCAAATTCACGGAAGGAATTGGGATGAGTTGACACTGAGTACATGGCATGGCGGTGTCTCTCTGTGAATATCTGAACTGGTGGAACTAATAAAGGAAACCCGTCTGCACATCTGACATATTAATACCGAAAAAAAGTATAGCAACTTTTACTCTGTTGGATAAGGGTTACAGAATGGAGATTAATTCAGCACCGCCAAGGCTGCGTAATCGCCTTTGAAGTCTGTTCATTCTTAATTTTTGAGGATTTGGCTACAACATCCCAGATATGGCAGCAATACTCCATTCTTGCTCTGCTGAAGATAGAACATGGCAGTAGAATTTAAAAACGATAGAAGAAATCTGTCATTCTTCCAGCGGTTTTCTTTTACGATGGCACAAATAGACACATTTCGTTTGAGATCGAGAGTGAGTTTTGGAAGCAGTGTCCTTTCAAAGCAATTATCCCTCATTACATTTGGTGCAGTTTTAGGATTAAATAAATGACCGTTTTTGGACTATATGACATGGAAGTAAAATAATTCTAAATGAAAACAGATATCTATATAATACGAAAAGTCGGTGATTCGTGCCTATGTCGAGCGTCCAGCGCATAATGATTTAAGTTTCTTTCCACATCTCTTTTGACATCGTTCTGTGATAGCATGCGTGCTTTAGTTAAGTCAATAAGATTTAAAAATACGAGTTTTTCACAGTAATTATTTTTATTTTAACATTCTCAAAACAGACAATTATTTTTATTAAAATACTTTAAGTTAAAGAGAGACACAATGAGATCCCGCTTTTCTGATTCGTTTAGTCGTTTGTAGGGTAAGTATTTATATTTCAGCTTTATTTACACAAACAATATTTGAAATATTTAAAGGAATATTGTTTGGCGTATTTAAATTTATTTTTTTCCAGTGAATTAGATTTAAAATATTTTGGCATATTAAGAATATTTTTAAGTCAATCTGATTTAAATTTGAAATTTATACCGGTAGTTCGGTTCCTATTAAATCCTGAAAACAACCTATAAATCATTAAACATGATTTTAAATGGCCGGCCAATAATGACACAGCCCAATTTGAAAATTTAACTGAATCATAATAAAATTATCTTTCATATCAATCGAATGATGAAATCAACTTCAATGTTTTATAACCCGAACAGTGATTGACTCGAAGTGTTACGGGTAGTTTCGTATCTAATAAAGTTTTGGGAAAGATGGACATAGGAATTTTGTGCAATCTTAAATAAAAGTAATTGTAAATTG
>OZ010584.1:69144945-69219945 GCA_963932145.1 Acanthosepion lycidas
CATCAGACTTCACTTTCAAAAGGTGAAACAAAAAATGAAATATATATATGTGTGTGTGTGTGTTTGTTTGTGTGTTTGTGTTGGGGGAGAGATAGACCCTTATTTCTTGTTAGGACATATCCCTAGAGGAAGGAAAACTGTTGTTGGCGTTACCTTCTATTAGGATCATTGTGTTATTCCGGGATTCTGATTGAGTCTGTGCTCCTACTTTGGTTAATGATACGATGTTTGGGAGAATCTTACCCGCTAGTGCATGTAGATGGCCGTAACAATATAAAGCATGACAACAATATAAGAGACCCGAGCATGAAAGGCTCTGGAGCTATCAAATACCAGAAAACGTAACTAATGTTGTGACTGGTCATGCTTGCCGAGACCGTGGAAAACAATAAATATCATTGGCCAAGTTTAAGAGTCATGTCCGTGCGTAGCACCGTTTTCGGTGTTTTTTGATGACCATGTTCGATAAGGAAAAAGCAGCCATCATTATGTATGCATGTATATCTGGGTTAGAACGTTCTTTTTCCGCCCACGAGTCGCAGTTGTGAATATCACAAAGATTGATTTGCCAAGAAGGTTTTATCGGCTTAAAAAGACGATCCTAGTATGCAGTCCCTTTGAAAAGAACCTGAAAACAATATCACGGTTTGATGTAAGCCTTGTGGGTGAAATTGTGTCGACGGAACTCGCATTCTTGTTCAGAAGATTCTTGAAAGCACGGACGTACTCGAAGATCCCTATCTGCTGATAGGAAAATAGAAAAGTCAATGAAATCAAATTCGACACACGTCCCAGAAATCGCTCCTAAAAACTGAAAAAAAAATGGTATCGTTCTACCCTTCATAAATCGAGAAACAGGTTATTAGTATGAAAGGACATTCTTTAATTTAAAATTTGCATAATCCGAAGTAACAGCTGAAAGATATTGATCTCGAATCAAGTTTCGTAGAAACATGCTTATTCCAATTCAATCGTTTTTCCCATCTATATACTAAACTATTTGTATTGCTTCGTACGTATGGACTTGTGCCAAGAATGTGTCCAAAGTGAACTTTGTAAATAAAATTAATCTATCTTTAGAATACGATTAGAGTAGGCTTTATGTTATTATAATGTCTATATGTCATTCTTAAATTTTTTCTGTGTCAAACTGTAAGTAGGTAACATGTATGGTAGGGCAGAAGAGGACCAAACCAAAATGTGTGTTACGATTTGGAGGTGTCAAAATTAAGCAAGTAGAATTTATCGGGGATGTGCTTAAATAAATGACTGAAAAAGTAAAACTGAATTTCGAAAACACAATAAATTATCAAGAAATAGGAAAATAGAAAAAATAAAATATTGCCAAATGCTATGTAATACATATCATGCAATATGACAGAAAATGCTGGATAATTTATTTACAGTTTAAAAAAGAATAATAATTTCACTTCGACTAAAGCATTAAAGCCACTGAGACGGAAGGGGTTACTGATTGGGAAGGAAAATGAGAAAAAAGAAAAGCAGTATTAAAGAGAGGGATAAATAAAAGGACAAGAATTAAAGAGACAGAAGGTAACGATTGATATAGCATTTAAATTTTGAAGGTCATATTTGCCTAGAAAACAATAAACCTGAAGTGATTTTCAAAAGCGAACAGTGCAATAGAAGAAACTGCTACCAGAGAACTTACAACTCTATCTAGCAATTTCTATAACAAAATTAAAAGATCTGCTAGCCAATGTAGTATTGCATTTAAATTCGAATTTAAAGAAGCTGAAGAAATTTGAGGAAATAGAAAAATGTTTCCAAAGAGGAATTTTTCTAGTATCTACTAAAAATAGAATCACATAAAGAGCCGTGATCGCTCACTTCATTAACATACACGGCACAGAAAATATAATTATGTAAAAATTATTCATATGTGTTGAATGTTTTAATCGAAAAAGAAACAAAATGTCTTCCTTAACAGGTCGTTGTTACTTACAAAGGTAGCCTTAGCCCCAAACCGCAATTCCGTGGCATATAGCGATGAAAAACATCACTATTCATATGAAATAAATAAATATATATATAAATATATATATATATATATATATATATATATATATATATGACTCGTTACACCGCATGCCAGCCAGCAAAGTCACTAAGATATAAGGAGTGTGGAAGAATTAGGATCAAAATCATTAATAATGAAGAGGCAAAATAATCACAAGGACAGTAGATAGCGATGGACATTGCATTTCATATTTTGCAGATTAAAGTCCGTTGGAAGGCATGAAGCCGGAAGGGAGGTCCACAAGCGAAACGTGCGAGAAATTAATTTGTTAGCATTGGATCTACGGTTACATCTCGTAAGACCAACTGGTGAGATTTGTGAGATCTCGGTGCCAGGTTAGTACTGCTCTTAAATTCAATATGTCTTGCTTACCATAGCAAAGAGTAACATATATTCTTAATTACAAGTTGCAGCAATTGAAAAATATATGAATTAAGATAAATCTAAACACAGGTATAAAGGTCAATATTCAAAGCTTTAGTAAAAATACGTCGTATTCGCCATGTTATACAAACATTTGGTGGCTTTGAAGAACTTTAAATATTTTTTTTTCTTTTCTCTGGGAATTCTCCGAAAAGTTACCGAAGGTACACGAGCTAAGGAACAAGTACCCTAACCAAATATTCAATAAAGGTCTGTTACCAAAAATTTTGACTCGATGCAGAAGACAAAAATCGAGAGACAGAAATTAACACGTCTTTATGGAATACCGTAGGGGATAAACATCACTTTACAGCAGCAAAGCATTACAGGAACCAATCTATTCATATCTAACCTAGGAAAAATAAAGTTCGTCACAAGTCAACCTGATTAAATTTCTCGTGACTCTTAAAGATTTTTACTTTGCATCTCGTAGCGAAATTATTTCTGAACAACCAACTGGAAAATTGATAAACTGCTTAAATCTAAAGAGAAAATCCAATTACTCGCATTACGTTTCAAAACATTGCAGAATATATGTTAATCCGGCGTTAAGATGAATTTGATAATGATAAAGTATTATCAAGGATCATATTACTAGAGTATTATTTGCTAATATTTCTCAAAATCGTCTCGACCTCCTGTGTCTGCGTACAGGCAAATATCACTTGAAATATAATTAGTGGTGAGATTGAAGATACTGACGCTTTGCTAGAATTGGAGGCTAGTGAATCAGAAAGAAATACCGATGTTATGAAAATAACATAACGGGTTTGTGTGAAGTTACGCTAATATAAGGCACAGGAGCCACTCATGTTAGAGGGTTTCTGAATAAGGTATGTAATATGAATTTAAGTGAAAGTAAAAGCAGTTGAAAACTATGAGGATGAAGAGGGTAGATAGCGTTTGATACTTGATAGTCATCACAGAAGCATCTCAGTGGGAGCTATAACCACAGATTAAACAGATCTAGAGGAAAAAGTTATCTCGAATATTGAAGAATGTGGGTGATCCGACTCTGGGGATGGAACAGGGTGAGTCTTATCTATGGCAGAGGTAAAATGAATCTCGAATTTTATCGTGGAATAAGCGATAGTGTAATTTGTAAAGTTGTGTTTGTAGGAATGAAGCTGTAGAGTCGAACGTAACAAAACAGATAAAAAGAAAATGGTGATTAGAGAAATATTATTAAGTGCGACTGAAGGCATCCAGTTACAGAGATCAGTGAGTTTACATGTTTTTTAAAGCGATATTGTGCATAAAAGACATTTGTGGAATGTTCCCATTGAGGTTAGTCTTGTATTTACTAAAATCTTTGTATCGGGTCCCTGTACTGCTCCAGTAAATACCTTACAGATCATTATATCCTCTAAGTTTATAAGTTCCATATCCAGTTGAAAATGGAGCGTTGTTGTCATATTGCGGCGGGATCTGCTCAGTCGATACTTTCAAGTCCTGGGAGAGTTCAAAAGCGTCTCCGAGACCTTGTTGGAGGAGAATTATTTTCCACCCTCCAACCTCTCACACTCGCAATGTGGCGAGCCTCTCACTGCAATATCGCTAAATCCTTGGATAATGATCGATTGAATTAAATTCCTTTGTTCCGCCAGGTTTAACCTTCAGGCCTAGGATTCGCCAAGCCACTTACATAGCAGTAAGCCACGTACATCCCCTCCGTATTCCACCAGGGAGAAGTAAGCCCCACTCAAACAACTTCATCCTACCAACCCCTGCCGTGTATAAAAAGATCTCTCAAGAAGATGTTTTGCTCATCACTACAATCTTAACCTGTTCGAGTCAAGAGTTAACCGTTATATTCCCCATCCTCTCCATATAAACTACCCCTTAACGTAACCCTCTACCTCGAGTAACCCCCGCGCCTTGTACACAGTTATACTTACGTAAAGAAATAAAATAAAAAAAGAAAATTGGTTGGGATTAATCATGTTATTCTTAGATCAGTGGAATACGACGATTAATTTCACTGGAATAGGGATATTCAAATAATAAGGCAACAATCTAGCTAAAAAAAAAATTAATATTGTTCGTGCGTTTTAAAGAGAAATATATTACGGCTTCATTTTGTTGTAGGTAAATTCCCAGCTAGACTATACCCTTTGGAATCATCTATACAAAAAATTAGGTATCTGTCTGTCTGTCAAAGATGGGAAACTACTAGCATATTTCAGACAAACGTGACAGGCTAATGGCCTGTAGCTGGCCTTGGACATGTAAAATATATCTAGATCAACTATGAACTTCATGAAAGGTAAGCATGATAATAATTTCAACGAATCTGTTTCTCATGGAAGTAAAAAAAAAAAATCCCTCTTAAAAATATAGCGGTAAGTGATATAGATAAACATTTGACAGAAAATTAATGCTTGGATACTTATACGACTCACATTTATGATCTACAGTGTGACCCGGATATAAGAGAAAACCGTATATAAGAGAAACATGGATATAAGAGAAACCCTGGTATAAGAGAGACTTTCCCTGGTCCCAAATTAGAGCCTGTGTTAATGTATATAAATTAGACCAAAACCGGATATAAGAGAAACCTGGATATAAGATACTCCTTCTCCGGTCCCGACAACTCTCTTATATCCGGGTTACACTGAATATGAATAAAATGAACTGACTTTTTATTTGGCGAAAATTAGTTTTACGACCAACACCGGGCGCTAGATATGAATTATTAGGTTGTTGCAAAAGTAATGTCGGTTTCTCACATAGTAACATATGTGAGAAACCGACATTATTTTTGCACCAACCTAATAAAAATTGTCTGTTGTTTATTTCAGTGTTTAAGTGTGTATGATTGGAACTGCTGTAAAATGGTTTTCTTTTGTTCTATGAGGGAGATCTTGTTCATATCGAGTGTTGCTTCTGATGGATTTGTTCTTAGTAAAATAGTGACAGCTATAATAAAATAACCAGCATTTTATTCCACTAGAATGTTTTTGCAACAGTATTTAGTATTGCTGAAATTACTTTTGTAAACCAAACAGTGAAGTCTGAATAAATTGTTTTTTAAAAGAAATACTTCAACAAAAAAAAAAATACTTCGGAGTTTAATAATGTCTTTAATTTAAATTAATGTTATAGGACTTCATAATATACAGTATTTTTAAGAATTTTTTATTCATTTTTAACGGTGAAGAATAAATTCTTATGAGTTCTTACTCTTGAGTCACAACATCCAACTGTCCATGCGTAAATATTTATTTCTGGAGCCATATTCCAACGTTTTGAAGCGTCTGGCTTTCTGAATTATTCATAGTGGGTGTATTTTTTTTAATTTCAATAATAGAACTTTTAATTTTTCCCCACAAAATATTGAAAATTTATTGAACTAAGATACACTCGCTAGTACTTTGCACCCTCATACCTGTTTATAAATCTCACCAAAAGTTGGACTGAATTGGTCAATGGTAAATTTTCATTTTAACACCCGAGCGTTATTCACTGAGGAACTATTTTCTTTCTGAAATTAGTACGCGCTTCCGTAAAGCGATTTTTTGTACTTAATTTAAGAAGAAAGTTAACTTTCAACTATATTTACACATCGACAAATAAAAGAATAACAAAAGAAGAAAAAAAACACCTAACCCTAATTTGAAATTTAACTTACTTCTAAAAAAAAAAATAAAAAAATAAAAGCATTAAAAAAAAAATAAAACCACCTAACCCTAATTTGAAAGTTAACTACAAGGAATTACCGTGAAGGAAATAAATAGGCCCAAATTGTATACGTCCAGCAACAAAATTCAGCACTTAATTACTTATTAATAGGCCGGTAATGGCTAACGAAAGACCAGGAAAAAGTCCGATTTTTTTCGGGTCGTTAACATCCAAAAAGTTAGTTTTCTTCAATATCTAATTGTTGATTTGAGTTCAGCATATACATTTGCACTATTTTGAAAAAATTTAAAGGGATATTAGCGCTCGGGTGTATAAATGAAAATTTACCTGGTCAATATTTAGATATTTTAGAAGGTAGGACGGGCGGATTAACGGAAGCCACAGAATTTTATATGTAGATTTGTATGTTTGCTAGTACGAAGCGTAGTCTTTGTTTAGAAATTTAAAAGGTGATTAAATTGAAAAAAGAATAATTTATTTACACGATTGCATATGAAAAATAAAACGCTTTGAAGTAAATCTATAATTAAATAGTGAATAAATCGAAAAATAAGATAACTCTATTTTCGTAGTTCTTATCCTTTTTCAGATTCCCCCTATAACTCCGAGATTTAAACACTAAAAATCATTGCGTGAATACACAATATTCGAGGTCTACCTATACAGAATTAACTATTTGGTACTAATTGGGTTAAAAAAAATGGTGTAATATAATAACCTGTCACGCCCATGAGGGATTACACTATTGGCAGTAACTACCTATAAGTAGATACTTAAATCAACGGACTACAGAGACTAGCTGCGATCGGTTCCAGCTCTCTGCCTTCAGTCAGAGGGAAACCCGGACGAGGCTCTGCTGAAGGGCAGAGTTTCGTTCGGGGAGGTTGACAAACCCGACTCCGTTTATGCGGGTTCTACGGGCATTTTTTGGCCGAGCCTATGGACTCAAAAGACCCACGTTAAAACTGGCCTTGCGCCACATCTACTCTCTTTGGCTAGTAAATACCGGCTAGCTGCGATCTGTTCCAATTAGACGGTCGAACTCTCTGCCTTCGGGCAGAGAGGAATCTGGACGAGACTCAGCCGAAGGGTAGAGTCTATTTCGGGGTGGTTGACTGACACTGAACCTGTTTATACGGGTTCGAAAGGGAATATTCTTGGACGAGTCTACGGGATCGGAAGACCCACGTAAAACTCGGCCTTGTGCCACATGTACCCTAGATGGGTGTCTAGTAAATACCGACTAGCTGGGACCTGTTCCTGCTGTGCTTGTCAAACTCTCTGCCTCCAAGCAGAGAGGATTCCCAGACGAGGCTGTGTCAAACAGCAGAATTTCGCCTCGGGAAACAGCTATGCTGTCCCGTTTTATACGGCGTCTACGAGGAATTTTTGACCGAGCCTACGGGCTTGGATTTTCCCACATTAAACTCGGCCTTGTGCCACATCCTACCTCGTGGAGAGGCTCAGCTAGGATCTGTTACTCAGCTCTTAGCTGTTATCGAACTCTCTGATTTCGGGCAGGGAGGAACCCGGACTAGGCTATGGTAAAGGGCAGAGTTTCGTCCAGGGAGGTAGACAGTCCCGAACCCGTTTATCCGGGGCGTACGGGGAAATTTTGGCCGAGCATACGGTCTCGGATTGCCCCACATTAAATTCGGCCTTGTGTCACATCCTACCCTATGGGGAGGTTGGTAAATATTACTAGATGGTATCCGTTGTACGCGAGAGCTACCGGCCTTCTAATAGTAGCACTCACTACTTGGTTGACTTGCGACGATCTTGTGCATAACTGTTACCTTTATTCTTATTGTACCGGTTTTTACAATAAACTTTTTCTTATCTCATCCACCTTGTTTTCAAGTATATATTTCTATTAGTACGGAATATAGCAAAGAAAAAAAAACTCAACACTCACGTTCATATGTATAGATACTGCATTTTATATGCTAGACAAAAGAAAACTACTATATTAGATCAGCAAGTTCGGTACGTTCGAATAAATACTGCGTTACTTCAGGCAGCTGTTCAAACAGAAGCCATCAAATTCTAAAGTGAAATATCCTGGACGAATTTCTTTCTTCGACATCGTCTGATTCCCGACCCGCCTACCGTACATCGAAGCCAAGTTCTGTAATGATTTTCTTGGCACTGTCGAAAGCACTGTCCAAATGTTGACGCCTTCATCAGCACTAATGAAAGTCCCCGTGGGGCACTTTAAACGGGCGGACAACGTGCTTATCTGCCGCAGAGGGTCCTAACATTTTTTCTGAATTTTATCATGCGAAGTTATTAGGGCTTGAGGGTAGATAATTATATACCCGGGGGGGTGTAAAGATTTTTCTGTGTAGAAAAGGAACTGATTAAATTGGACACGATGATGTGAAAGTATTACCTAAAATCAATATTGTCACACGGAAGTTAGTTCCTTAGGCTCAATCATTAGCACATTAATCCAGCGGAAAATAAGTGGTTTAATAAAAGTACAATGTTATACGCCTATGAATTGGAGACAAATCAGTCTTTCAAACATAATTGTTTATACCTTAAAAATACTCTGTGTCAGGAAGTAATATTTAATAGATTGTTAAAATAAATTCATTTTTTCCACAATTAGGTAATATTTTTTTCTCTAACCCGCCGTCAATTGTCAAGAAAGGATTACGCGAATCGTCATGACGTATAAAGATTTACTTAAAGATTAAGACATGATTATACATTAATATTTCTGTCACTCTACTGTCAAGTACGGAAAAGTTTGTAATTATTTCGAACCACGCGGTTTAATCACATCGGTAGAATGATGACACTGGATTGGAGATGGAAATAAAATGACTGAAATATTGTAAAAAGAAATCCAAATAATAATTTATAGTACTTCATTTAAGAATTTGAAAGTGTTCTTAAATAGAGTTTTATAATTATTCCATATTTAATTTTGTTGCAGTAATGGTAAAAAAAAAAAATGATAACGTCATTTTTAATAGTAGATTTTCTGTCAACCTTCAATTGATGTTCGTTATTACTTCTATGCAACATGACATCTAGGAAGGTTAAAGACTTGGTAGACAAATATCCAAAGGTAAAATTGTGGCTTCGACGTTATTCATTTTGTTGATATGGTTTGGTACAATTGTAGTTTTGGGTATATTAATAGACAATCATCTATGTATCTTATATAAAACAATTATTTAGTAAAATAATTTTGAAAAGACCACTTTCCAGAGATTCCAAACATAGACAACCAAAACGTCACTAAAGCATAGGCAATATTTCTCCCGGAATGATCTTTGGACAATTCCTGACGGAATTTCCTCCTTCTCTGAGACGGATTATTCGGAATTTGGTAAATTCGATCAATAAAATTAGTCAATACAAAATGTCTGTTCCCATTAATTACATTTGGCTTAAAGAACATTAGCTGCCTGAATACACACACAATATATACATTAATAAAATAATAACGTCGAAGTCATAGTAGATTTTATCTGTGAATATCTGTCTAACAACACTTTACACTCCCTAGACATCACTGTGCTTGTGTAGCATGGTACAGAGTTCTGTTTACCAGACTTCGGTCATTCCAGCAGACACAATCTTCACCCAGACCAGCACTACATCCTTTAGTTACTTGGTGTAGGCCTCCTTGTTGTGACTGAACACTACACCAACGATTTCGGGCGGTCTTTGCTTATCAGAACGATCACAGTGAGTCTTCCGAGTTGTCGTACCTTCGTAATCAACATTATACTCATCCAACTCTTTCCAAATCCTCTGCACTGTTCTCAGATTGACACCCAAACACTCTGAAATGTGCTTCCGGTGCATATGTCAAGCAGTATTGCATGCCATCTCAAAATTCCTGGCAGTATGAATTGTATAATGATGGTCGTTTTCTCACGCTGTCCAACTGACTCTATTATACTGTGTATTTGAAGAAATAAAAAACAAACAACGCGCATGCGCAAAATTAAAAATATAAATGGTTACAGTTTATACACCGTACTCTGTACATGTTTTGCGGATGCCGTTTATAGAGGATTATTCAGCAGATAAAGGATTCATGTGTAGATAAATAAATAGCTAATGTAATAAAAAGAAACTGTTGTGTCATCTTTCAAATGCTCTTTTTCTAAACATGATTTACTTATTTTGATTTGCATTTTTGCTTCTCCAAATGGTAATTAAAATATCTTGAAGAAAAAGAAAATGGATATACAAGATTAATAATGCACCGAAAAAATAAATATCCTATCTGCGATCAGAAAGAAACTCAAACAAAGGAAACGTTATAATATGATTTGAGAATTTAAAAAAGGAAATATGGTATTTTTTCTCTCCGTGTTATAGAATACAAGGGAACATCTGTTCACGAATTTCATTCGTTCCTGAACGCTGTTCGTATCTCGAAACTATTTTTCCAATAGAATTCAATGTGGAGAAAAAAGTCACAGTACAATAAAATCGGAAAAAAATCACAACATAATACACAAATGTATGCAACAGATATTATTCAGTTCAGGTTCAGCAATGTTGTTCGAGAACCGAAATTTTGTTCGATAACAATTTTAACATTTTAATCTCGAATTTTCTATTCGAAAACCGATTTCTTCGGCATGAGAGACGTTCGAGAACCGAGGTTGTACTGTATTTGATATGATGGAAAATGCTTACTTTATTTCACAGGTAGAGCTTTATCTAAAATGAAAATGCTCTTTGACATTCGGTTGGTTAAATCTAGAAAAAACAAAAAAAACAAATGAAAACAAAATACACTCTGGATACAAAAAGGCAATAAAGTCTAGAAATAGATAGCATCTAGCTGGAAAAGAAAATCGTTGATCGATTGACCCTCAGATACATATTTAAAATCGATCAAGTTGCAGTGTTATGGTATTTCAGGGTGAATTTTTGAACTAATTAATCTTTCTAATTATATCACGAAATGAAAGTTGTCCTTAAAGGATACTCTTCAGAATGTGTTTTAAACTAAAACAGGTGACTGTCAACTCTACATACTTGGAACGACTTCGTTGGTAATTTTCATCAATGACCTTTCCTGATAACATCATTTCTCAACTTGGTATCTATGTGGAAGCCACACCCATTTGATCTTGTCTCGATAGAAAGTTTGATCAGATCAGTAAGGTCGGATTGACAACAGATCTAAATAATGATCTCTTAGCTGGGACAAGGTTTGGCATGTTAACTTTAACGCCTCCAATGCGAAACCGTTCTTTATTAATCATCTAAGGGACTTCTTGTTGCTTCTCATCCGCATAACTAATGTTAACCTACGAGGAAGTGGCTCATTGCGCCTTCTCAGAGTAACATTCTCAGTTGACATGAAGATGAAAGCTTATATTGAAACTATTGTTAGTTCTGCTGCTAATATAGTTGGTTCCGTATGTCGTTCTTGAAACGACACACGGAACCAAAACTGCCTTACATTTGATGTCTACCCTTGCAACTGACTTAGAATATTGCTGCCACATATGGTCCGCTGCTCCTGCTGTATAGTCATAGATTCTTGAAAAAATCCAAAGAAGTATCGGCAATATTATTGGTTCTGATCTAGCGTCTTGGATTCAGTCGCATTTCCCCTGCTCTAAAGGATCTTCCTTGTGTCTTTAATCGAAAATACTGACGTGGTAATTGTTAGGATTAATTTAAACATGGTACTTGATTGCCAGTAATTTTCCAGTTGAAATGGCTAGATGTAATCTTAAATTCTATGCTAACAAGTCGATCACTCGCACGTCTCACTTGTAGAACTCTTCTGGCTCCATGTTTGCCAGAGCACTTTGATGTTCAAAAATTTTATTACTATATCAATCGTTATTTACTTCTTGATTACTGTTCTCACTCTTTAATAACATCTATCGTTTTTTATATTATTTCATATTCTGTGTTAAATCTAGCAGACTATTATTTTTTAGAGAATTGTATTCCTCTTTGTCTTCCTTATTCTGACCTTTGAGTTCAGATACGGGAAAACAAAGGAATTCGATTGTGATTGGCTGAAGCTAGCGGGGGAATGTTAGATAAAAAGTGATTTCAGGGAGTTAAGTTTTACACGTCGAACAAGGTAGATACGATTAAATCGTGACTGTAAACTGCTCCGCAGTGAGGAGAGATAGCAATCCCACTGGCAAGTCAGACGATGTACCTGTCGACGTGGTTAATATAATTTCTTTGTTGAAGTTCTCTTTTTACCGCCAAACAAAACAACTGGCGTTCAGCAGCCGAGAAAGAAGGTAATGTCATGAGTGCATTGAGACCGTCGCCCAAAGTCTACCCCCAGCTTGAAATGTTTATACTATACAACTGTAACCCCTTGTGTCTTTGTGGCTTTACTGCCGTGTATGGAGTGAAATGATTACATAAAATATTTATGAAAATATTGGAAAACATACACTCGTTAAAATAAATAAACAAATCTACAGAAAAGTACATGATAATTATTCTTAACTTTGCTTTCAACCTTTTTCTTTAATAAAATAAAGTCTATCAAGAGAATGAATTGCATTAAAAAAAGGTTTTATTTTTCGCTTGACGGCTGTGTATATAGTTACACTGATAAATATTTAAGCTTGCAATCCGTCCTATCTGCATCGGCAGGGGTCAATATTGTTTTGGAGACAGAATTGTCCATTTCACAGACTAGTAGTCAACCTCTTATTCACTGCTATATATTTCATTAGATGTGGGAGGGATAGGTTGAAAACATTGAAAGGATATTTGTAAAAAATATATCAGTGTAACGAACACGACCTGAATTCGAAATCGTGTGGCCTATTTTCGTTTCAAACTGCTACCTATCATTAATTTGTTTAACATGGCACATCGTTTCATGTCATGAGCATTCTTGACTTTCCACAGACTCTTTTCATATTAGTCAATTGCCATGATTGGCGATCAAAAAAAAAAATAGAATGTTTTTCCAGTTGCATTTTCATTGTATTTATATTCCGAGAGCCTTTACTTCTAGATTACATCTCCTGTCCAATTTATAAGAAAATTAAGACCTGCTATTTAAGCAATGGTTGAGAGGGAAGAATACTTAATAACATTATTATAAACGAAGAGTATAATTTATAATGCAGCATACAAAGCTACTGATTTAATGCATTCATTAAATGAAATGTAATTCCAGTCACCTTACCTCTATCTATAAAAGGCAGGATGTGTGTGTGTGTAACGAATCCACAGCCGCAATTTTCAACGGCTTTGCACCAAGATTTATATACATATGCTCCAAGTTAGCGAAAAGGCCAAGACCGACTTTGCATCTCCCAACTCCCATCGATAGTGGAAATAATCGATTTTTTCATGCTTCTACGGCAATTTTCATGTAGTTTGCGTCCATTTTCTACTGGCCAGATTGAGGGCCTATAGCTGGTTGCCACGATGGGCTGGAAGATTCTATTGTCCAGCGTGAGAGCCAACAGCTGACTGATACTAATGTTAACTAGCATGCTAGCATGCAAAAAAAATCGATAGCTGCATTCGTCACAAGTGGGAAAAATTTAAATCTGCATGACACTTTACTCCAATTGGCTCATTCGCTTGCTTAAACTCAACGTTGATTCTGATTCCGCAGAACTGGGTAGGGCGTGAAGAAATATTTGTTGTTAACATTTTTTTTACATTTGGTTTTTCCAGTTGCGAGTCCTTTTTTTTAAAGCTGATCGTTTTGTGTTCATTTTGTTAAGTTAAAGCGTAACAGATTTAATGTATAGAGCTTAGAAAAAATTCGCAGTGTGAGATAAGCAAGAAGTAAGGCATGTAGCAACATCAGTCCGGCAAAGGACACTCCTTTAAAGGCAAGGAAGGGCAAAAATACTTTAAGTCAAGTGATCGCTATTGCTGTATGAATCGTACGATTTTTGAATCAAGCACGGGCAACGCCGGGCCATACTACTAGTATAGTATGATTATTGAATTTTCTATGTAAAATAAAGAAAATAATGACAATAGAAATAGATTAAAAAATGTATAGACTGAATCGGACTTCCTGCCATTTTTACATCCTATAGGATTTAATATTTATTTAAAAAAAGGATCCATTTTAACAATCAAGAATTCTTAGGATTTAGTAAGCTTGTAAAGCGTCTTAGCTCTGCTTCTGATAAACAATATTCAATGTACATTTCTTAATCATAAAAGGAATAGACATCCCGGAACATGTACAAACATTCGATACAAATATTTTCCATACATTTTTCTCTCTCAGTTTCTGTATCTGAGACTGTATGTGTAACTTTCACTTAATAATCTACTAGTGCTTGCACTTGCTTATGCTTATGTACATAAGTAGATGTGCATAAATTTCTTTTAATTCTGAAATTATATTTATCCTCCATTGTATGTATGCCTCGTGTCCATTAACCGCAGAGGCAGCAATCTATGTGAACAAATGTACAGCAGAAAACAAAGACAATGCTTTAAACGTATTTTAGTGGAAGCCATAATAAAAATAGAAGGAAATCATTGTCTGACTTATAAATAACTAAAACAATATGTGTCAGTTAAATATTGCAAGAATACAAAGATCAAATTTCTAGACATACAGCGGATATCGTTCTGGAAACAGATTTCTTTTGATAGTTTCTCCTACTATTTAGCATTCAGTTACGACAGGAATCAAAACCATCTCGGCGTACCTGTGAATTATTTTTCACCCTACAACCTCACGAAAGAATGGGGGCAAGTCTCTGGTTATATTCTTACTAATTCCATAGAAAGTGCTCAAAAGAATGACATTCTTTAGTCGTGCCAGTTCTTTGCTTCACGGCAAAGACACACAATGCTATTTATTGTAGCGAAGCACACTCATTCCATTCCTGTTCAATTAATGATATTAAAATCCCACTCTAAATCTTCGTCCGCTGAACCGCTACTTTGCGCATCCAACCTCCAGTAGGATGCTTCTCCATCATCACAATATTAACCTATTGAAGTCTGGGGTTAACACTTATCTTCCACATATTTTCCCGATAACATAAGTAGCTCATGTGCATTGTAAAGGCTAAATGTTTTTTTGTTTTTTTTTTCATTTATATGTTATAGACATGCATAATTGTTATGGTGATCTATCTACATTCGAATGAACTCTTCCTCTTTCATAAATACTAAACTTCGTGACTTCCTAGGCTGGCAGTCGACCCGCAGTCTCTGTGTGCGACTTCTGTCAAACTCTCTGCTTTGGCAAAGTTTCGTCCGGGGAGGTAGACAGATCCCGAACCCGCTCATGCCTATTTCTACGGGAATATATTTGGCCGAGCCTACGGGCTCGGAAAAACCCACGTTAAACTCGGCCTTGTGCCACGTACATTCCTCGTGGGGGGTCTGTTAAATATTGGCAGTCGACCCGCAGTCTCTGACTGTGTGTGACTTTTGTCGAACTCTCTGCTTTGGCAAAGAGAAACCCTGACGAAGCTTTGCTGAATGGCAAAGTTCCGTCTTGGAAGGTAGACAGACCCCGAACCTGCTTATGCGGGTTCTAAGGGAATATTTTTGGCCGAGCCTACGGGCCTTGTGCTACATACATCCCGCCTCGGGCTACTGTTAAATATATTCCATTGGTACGCTGTGTAATCCTGAAAGTTTGCACGGATATTTCTATCTGCTACTCATAAGCCTCATTTTTGTATATATGTTCTGTTATTTCAATGCACTTGTTCAGCCTACCTTCTTCTTTCCGTGTCTTTCTTTCTTGCCCCCTAACAGGCCACAACAATAATTAATCTTAGCATTCGAAGAAAAATGATTTAATATTAATTCGCGTGTTGTCAGAATCGTTTGGACGGATTTCAAATTCCAGATAAAGCATTGCGTGTGTTTATATTGCTTTAATATTCATGTTAAATGTATCCCTTCATCGCTTTCACGTCCGGGTCGAGTTATTGAAAATTACCCCACTTAATTCAGAACAGATTCAGGTTTAGGTTTTTTTTTCATGGAAAATTGTTTACTCAAGTCCACCAGTGGTTATCCTAATATTAATGAGAGTTTCCTTGCAAGCATTTTGTTCATGGTAGTGTTGACTGTCAACATCATAATTATGTCCTTATTTTTGTTTTTGCTACATTTACTCTCCAATTTAGTTGCTGCTATTTTAGCGGATTTCAATTGATTTATCTTAGTTATTTAGTAAAATTCTTTATTCGTGACTCGGTATCGCCATTATATAAGATCTGATGAACTGTCTTAAAGCATAGACTTCTTTAGTTTTCTATAAAACTCTTTTACACGTTTCGTTTTCACTGACCCAAAGAATATCATTGAAGAACCCACTGATATTTTAAATATCTACGTGGCCAACTTCGTGATGAGTTCATTTGCATGCCTGCCGATACTCTATACTTATTTCTGTGACAAATATCCAAATGGACTGAAATCTTTAGTGCCACAACTTCAGACGTTTACATCAAGAATGTGAAATCATTTGCGTATCAGAATCGCTATCCTTTCATCTATATTCCAAATAAAAGGAGACTGGTTCACTCTGTCATATTTTTGAAGTCAACATTCTTAAAATCTTCAAATCAATTCTTTAAATATCCCCCTACTTTCAATTCTATAACACATATTTAGTAAGACTCTAGCTTGAGCTGATCCCTGTTCTTTTACTGGGGGAATTCTATCTTTAATGTAACTATCATCCTCTTGGTTAATGGCATGTATCTGTTATCAGAAAGGAGACGGAAATTGTCCATGGAAGTCCTGAAGAAAAAGTTGTTATCCAGCGACAGACTAATTCTTTGTTTCTACATTATTTGTTGTTATTTTTTGAGATTAATTTTGGCTCCGAATTCACATGATCAGAATTCACATGAGAAACTAATTTAATTTATATTAAAACACAAGATATTCCTTCTAAGATATTTTCAATCTAAGATATTCTATCGGTATTCTCGATCCAAGATATTTTCATATGCATGATTATCTTTAGAATTTGTCACTATTTCAGGCAATTCAAATTGGGCGTTCGTATATCTTAACAAGAAGAAAAAAATTAAGAAACTTAAAGCGTTTGCTAAAATATACAACAACTAGCTGCTGTAACTGCTAAATAAACTTGACATAGTTAAGAAGAATATTAGAATCATTCAAAACTTATAGTGGCAGCAAAAAGCCTGTATAGGGATAGAAAATGAATTAAGTTAAGAGTCAATATACGAAAAATAGAAATGGCTCAAAGAGAATGATGTTTATTCAACCCATGGATAGAACGTTCATATTCTGATCCAATGTCCACGGTTCGAATCTCAAAATGGTCGATTTGTCAAGAATGAGACTCCTTGATGTTATCGGAATAGAGGAGTCGATCCCAGCGTTCTGCACATTTGGACACTGCCTGAAAATCATACCACGGGTTGACCCATGCCTTATACGTGAAATTTGATAGACGGGACACTTGGGGGCCGTGGATAGCTGTGCTAGTACGAAGTCACATGTCATCGTCCACGAGGGCTCCAGAGTGTTGACCTTTTCAAACTGATGATCACGCTAGATAACACGCTCTTTCCCAGAAACTGTAACTAAGGTCTGTTCAGCATTGTTGCAGTATAAACCATAGGTGGGCTCTGTGGGTTTTGAATAAACACAAATAAACTACAAGAACCCCTACAAGAATATAAGGAAGGAAAGAGTGAAGAAAGGAGTAAACATCAATTACAAGAAGACAGAATGCATTGATGATAGAAAACGAAATAGTCCAACATCCATGTTTCAAATTTGAGATCTGGTAAGTGTTTTAAAAGAGGACGTATGTGCGACATGGAAATACAGAAGCGCATGGGTATATCGAAAATACCACCCAAAATTTAGATAAAGTTATAAAAAAAGACGGAAACTTCGTTAGAAGCAAAGGAAGGTTACCTGAACTGTTATGTTATATCATTTATCATAATGTAAGAGAATGATAAACAATCTCCTCGGAGATGTAGAAAAGACATGAATCAACAGAAATGTAATTTTACAGAAGGATGCAGAGAATACCTTATTCCGAAATTGGGAGCAGTAACGACCTTTCAGAGCAAATGGACATATAATGCACACGTATAATTAAGACATGAAAGAAACTTCTGAAATTTCTAGGGCGCATAATGAGGAAAAATGGTTTGGAAATTTTGATACTCACAAGACAAATTGAAGTGAATTGAGTCAGAGGAAAAGGATGAATTATCAATTATCTATCAATTACCTAAAAGTCCCTTTCCCGCTTCCTGTTAGCATGTCTGAATCTAACCGCTGACATGAAGTGGAAATATAATATTGGATTCATTCCTACGTATGGTTCGTGCTGTGTTGTGCTAGAAAAATTGTATCAGCAAAAAATCTTTTAAATATTTATAAATCTACCATATGTATATGCTTTGAATATTGCTGCTATATATGGTCCGGGGCTCTTGCTGTATATTGAGAGATTTTTGTTTTTTTATAAAAGCCAAATAATAATGCTGTGTTATGCTAAAAGAATTGTCTCCCCAAAAACTCTTTTACATATTTATAAATCTGGCATCGTCTATGCTTTGAAAATTGCTGCTGTATATGGTCCGGTGCTATTGCTGTATATTAAGAGATTTATTTTTTTTATAAAAGCCGAATAATAATCAGCAGGCTCCTTGGTTCAGACGTTGCATCTCATCTTCAGACACTTCCTCACAGCCGTAATTCATATTCCTTGTGGCTTTTATATAAATAATTTCATGTTAATTGTTCGAATGAACTCTTTGCTATTCTACCTAGACGCTATGAATTTAAGTAGGGTACTAGATTGGCGACAAGGTCTTATCAAATTAAAATTAAATCGGTTAGATGTAACCGTAAGTTCTATCCTGGCAGGTTCTTTTCTCGCTCTTCTCTCTGGTAGAATTCTCTACCGGTTGCCTGCATTCCAGCCAAATTCAAATACACTGTCAATCGTTATCTACTGTTATCTTGATTACTCTTTTATTTTTTTGCTCCTTAATACCGTTTCTCTTGTTTCTTATTTTTTCACACTCAGTAACTTCTCTGTTTTAGCGGGTTAACTACCTTTCATGGGGAGATATGATTAATACACGAACACACACAAATATATATATATATATATATATATATATAGATATATATACATAGACACACATATATATGTACACACATATATATATATATATATATATAGTTATATATATACACACATATATATAGTTATATATATATACACATATATATTAATATATACATATATATATTAATATATACACACATATATATATATTTATATATATATATACGCACACATATATATACGCATATATATATATATATATACATACATATATACACTTATATATACATGTATATATATATACACATATATATATATTTATATATATATATACACATATATATATATATATATATATATATATATATTTATATATATACACACATATATATATATTTATATATAAACACATATATATATATATTTATCTATATATACACACACACAGACACATATATATATATATATATATATATATATATATATATAACATTTGAACCAAGATTTAACGATTGTAATGATCGGGAAATCATCCTCTCGGGATTCTTTTCACACAGTTTCATTATACACAACCGCGTTGTCGCTTCTGGACACATTCAAGGCTAGAAAGTGAGCACTGAGCAGCTCCAGCTTAGGTATTTCTTTTTTATTTCTAATATTAACTTTAAAGCTTTAAATTTTAAACTATTAAATTCCAATGTTAATTTAAATTCCCCCAAAGCAAAACTGCATTCTTTTAATCGTCTGAGAGAAACTTTTTTGCCTTGCACCAGCTTGGCTGATGCTAACCTTCAGAAATGTCACTTACTGCGCCCTGTTAGTTTTCCGCTGACATGAAGTGAAAATGTTATATTGCTACAATGTCTAGATCTGCCGCTATGACAGTTAGTTAACTGTCGTAAAAGATACTTTTTTCTCGTCAAATATTTGGTTTTTTGTTACTGCTATGTATTTATAGATTTTTCATATAATCTAAGCAAGAATCTAAAACATTTTCGGTGCCTTTTCCCATGGTAATTGTTCTGTTGTTTAATGATTTTGGTATGTCAGTTTTAAGAATTTCCTATGAACAGTCTCTGCTATCGGACTTCTCGCTTTGGGAACACTTCCGGTTTATTGCTTTCTAGTCAACTTTGATCTTCAAAGATTAGAAATGTATTGCCAGTCCTTATTGTATCTCTTCTTATTCCTTTTGTTTTTGTTTTTCTCTATCTTTTTATAATGTTTTACTTTTCCCCATATTCTTTCACACACGGTAACCCCTTTTACCTTTCCTGCCTTTCTTGAGCTGAATGGATAAAGAAAATATTTGGTCTGAAGTGACTCTTGTAGAAATGCATCATGGCAGGAATGATTGACTTATTTGGCCGTTTACCGTTTATCAACCATGCGTTTGAGAGCAGAAAATTTCAGATACTTGCTGACATTATACAAGAAGCCGACCATTTCTCAACCATATTTAAGAAAGTCAGTACAAACCGGCATTTTTATTAAAAATAGTAATAAACTTAATTAATTCTTATTCTAACAGAAATTAATGTATTTTGTTATTTTAACTGACGAAAATAGTATTTGTACAAAACAAAATATCCATATTAATTTAATTTAATACGTTGCGGAATATCCTTTGAGTTCAACAGCTACCAGTCTATTCCTGTACGTCTCAACTAATGATTTGCACACATTGAGTGGTATTTTGTCCAATTCTTCTTGGCATATTGTCTTCAAATTCTTGATATTTGTTGGTGCTCTTTTCCCAATTTAAATTTTAAAATATCACCATAAATTTTCGTTTGGGTTCTGAGGACTGAGTTTGCCATTGCAAGACATCAATGTTACTTTCAGCTAACCATTTCCTTGTAGATCTAGCGCTATGCTTAGGATCATTATCCAGTTCGAAAACCCAATCATGAGGTAGCCGAAGTCTCTCAACAGAACGCATGAAATTGTCTTGCAGGATTTTCTGGTAACTTTCGGCATTCATCTTGCCATCTATTATTGATATTCTGCCAACACCTTTTTGCAGAAAAACAGCCCCAGATCATGATACTGCCACCACCAAACTTTACAGTTGGCAACGTGTTCTTTGGTAAGAAGGCTTCACGGTCCTTCTTCCGCACATGATTTCGATAGTTTTGACCAAACAACTCTATTTTCGCTTCATCTGTCCCTACTACTTTTTTCCCCAAAACAAATATTCTTTATCCTTATGCTCTCTAACGAATTTTAGCCTAGCGTCTCTCTGTCGTTTCAAGAAGAGTGGAGTCTTCCTTGGGATGCGTGATTTCAGATTGTTTTTGTGTAGTTCATTACTTATTTATTGTACACTTGGTTACTTTAATCCCTAACGCATGCAGATGTTCTTGCAGCTCTTCTCGGGTAACCTGACGGAGTTTGTGTGATCTAACGTCCTAATATCCTTGCTGATCTTAGAGAAATCTTCCTCGGAACACTTATTCGTCTTTGGTTTTCGACGCTGTTACGAGTTTTAAACCTTGCAATGAACGAAGCAATTGTAATAAAAGGAATATTCGGGTTGTTAGAAATCGTTCTGTAACTGTTCCCATCTTTCCAAAGAGAGAAAATGTGTTGCTTTTGTGAAATAGTCAATTCTTTACCTTTAGGCATTATTAGAACCTTCTTGTAAGATTAGAAATTGTAGAATGCCCAGATAATGGCTAATAACGTAAACTATAATTACTGATAACATTACTGGAACATTCTAGAATATACTTTTTTCATAATTAATTGAATATTTTATTCTAATAATTGATTTGTACGAATACTTTTTTCACCAGTTAGAATTTAAAAAATGCATTAACTTCTGTTAGAATAAGAATTAATTAAGTTTATTATTATTTTTTAATAGTATGTGTCTTTATACATAAAATGTGCTGAGATTTGTTTTATTTAAGGCTTTTACATTTATAAAAATACAATTTTTCAAGTGTACGAATATTTATCCCCCCGCACTGTATATGTGGCATGAGAAACATTTTTCTACAGAGGGATGTTGACGCACAGACCATGTAAACAAGCTGAGCAGACGGAGATGTGAGTTTTGAACCGGGGGCGGAAGAAACAATCAAGTTGAGAATTCTAGTGACGTGGGACGTTTTTTAACGGAGCATTGAGTATACCGGGCAGAAATAGCGAAAATACCTTTTAAAATTCAAGAAAGAGTATTTGGAATCGGAAACATGTTAAAAGAAATAAGATTATTGAAATATGAGGTTGCAACAAATTTTTTACGAAACAACGAATAGTATTCTGTTGTGGAGTCGTTTCACAGTGGAGGTTTGTATTTTAATAAGTCGTCCTAAATTAGCTTCGACGTACAAAACGTTAGAACTTGGAAATAAGAGTTAAGGACACAGAAATGTAGTTGCGATGGTTGATACTTCAATGTCCGATATCGTCTGACTTGCTCAACACCATCTAGATATTTATCGATCCACCCACGTGAACCGAATGTGGCACAAGGCCGGGTTTAATGTGGGCCTCACCAAACCCATAGGCTCGGCCAAAAATATAGCCTTTGAACCCGCCTAGACGGGTTCAGGCCCTGTCTACCTCTCCGGACGAAACCTTGCCCTTCGGCAAAGCTTCGTCTGGGTTCCTCTCTGCAAACGCAGATAATTGGACAGAAGGCGTCCGCAGTCAAAGACCGCGATACGCCACCTAAGTATTTATTAATCCCCCCACGAGGATCAAATGTGGCACAAGGCCGGTTTAATGTGGGTATTTCCGAGCCCGTAGGCTCAGCCAAAAATATGGCCTTTGAACCCGCCTAGACGGGTTCAGGCTCTGTCTACCTCCCCGGACGAAACCTTGCCCTTCGGCAAAGCCTCGTCCGAGTTCCTCTCTGCAAACGCAAAGAGTTGGACAGAAGGCGTCCGCAGTCAAAGACCGCGAGACGCCACCTAGGTATTTATTAATCCCCCCACAAGGATCAAATGTGGCACAAGGCCGGTTTAATGTGGGTAATTCCGAGCCCGTAGGCTCAGCCAAAAATATGGCCTTTGAACCCGCCTTGACGGGTTCAGGCTCTGTCTACCTCCCCGGACGAAACCTTGCCCTTCGGCAAAGCCTCGTTCGGGTTCCTCACTGCTAACGCAGAGAGTTGGACAGCAGGCGTCCACAGTCAAAGACCGCGAGACGCCACCTAAGTATTTATTAATCCCCCCACGAGGATCAAATGTGGCACAAGGCCGGTTTAATGTGGGTATCTCCGAGCCCGTAGGCTCAGCCAAAAATATGGCCTTTGAACCCGCCTTGACGGGTTCAGGCTCTGTCTACCTCCCCGGACGAAACCTTGCCCTTCGGCAAAGCCTCGTCCGAGTTCCTCTCTGCAAGCGCAAAGAGTTGGACAGAAGGCGTCCGCAGTCAAAGACCGCGAGACGCCACCTAGGTATTTATTAATCCCCCCACAAGGATCAAATGTGGCACAAGGCCGGTTTAATGTGGGTAATTCCGAGCCCGTAGGCTCAGCCAAAAATATGGCCTTTGAACCCGCCTAGACGGGTTCAGGCTCTGTCTACCTCCCCGGACGAAACCTTGCCCTTCGGCAAAGCCTCGTCCGAGTTCCTCTCTGCAAACGCAAAGAGTTGGACAGAAGGCGTCCGCAGTCAAAGACCGCGAGACGCCACCTAAGTATTTAAGTATTTATTAATCCCCCCACGAGGATCAAATGTGGCACAAGGCCGGTTTAATGTGGGTATCTCCGAGCCCGTAGGCTCAGCCAAAAATATGGCCTTTGAACCCGCCTTGACGGGTTCAGGCTCTGTCTACCTCCCCGGACGAAACCTTGCCCTTCGGCAAAGCCTCGTCCGAGTTCCTCTCTGCAAGCGCAAAGAGTTGGACAGAAGGCGTCAGCAGTCAAAGACCGCGAGACGCCACCTACCCCAAACTGGCGACCGCTACTGCTACTTATTGTCTCTGGAAGAGTCCATTACCATAGAATAGGTAGTATAACATATTCTCAAACATCAATCCTCTTATACTTCAGTGAAGGTTCAAAAGTCTATGGATGAATAGGTATGGAGGAAGAGGGTCCACAATGCAATAGAAATATGATTCTACAGAGAGATGTTGGTGGACTGATCAAGTGTACAAGCTGAACAAACCTGGAGGCACCAGAAACAATCAAGTTGAGAATTCTAGCGATGTCGGAAGTTTTATAACAGCTGATGGAAAATATCAGACAGAAATATAAAAATGATATAGGAATAGGAATAAAGAAATATGCTTCCCAAAATTCGAAAAAGAGTATTTGAAATCAGAAACAGGTTAAAAAAGAAGAAATGATAACTGTAATATGATGTAGCACGTATTCTCTCATATGGTAGTTAAAGCCGATAATGAGAAGACTTGAGGCAAATGAGATTTTCTTCTAGAAAATGATGCAGGGAGTAAAATTAAAGGAACAGGTTAACAACGAGGTTGTTTTAAAGAAAATGTAAACGGAAAATTCACATGCTGTTTGAATCAGGAAGGAGAGCAACAGAACGGAACAGAAGACAAAGTGAAACAGAGAGTAACTCTCCATGCAAGTATATTTGTATATGGATGGCAGAAAAAAAAACGAGAGCCGTGTATAGTATAGAGACAAATATTGCTTATAATAACAAAGGATAGTCGAGAGTCATGCTCGTCCACTTTCGAAAGAAAGTGGTTACTTAAAAAGTATTAGTTATCATTATCAATAACAAAATTTTACTGAATTCGATAGTTAAAGTATTCAAAGTCTATTACACCTAAATATTGCCAATATAATATAAAAATAGTAACATGTTCTTAGAGATCTGAAAAATAAAGTGTATATTTAAATGGTGTATGTAATTCATTAGTATTAGTGTATCGCTTGTGGTGAATTATTTTGGTGTTTTTTAATAAGACGCTCCAAAAGCTCGCCGAGGAGTTATTGTTTATTTGCTAAATAAGATGTTTTAATATAAAAGAAAGTCTATTTAAAAATTAATAATGTTATTTCTTTGGAATTTCTGTTAAGTTTTGTATTCACTTTTGAGGACAAGTCGCTTTTTTAAATTATTTTATGAAGATCTAAAGGACAGTTTTGTTATAATTCTTGGTTTAGTCTTATTTCTTTTTACTCCCCTACAATACTGTGCTATATTCTTTTGCGCTGTTTCAAAATCTATAATGTTCTGGTGAACGGAAGCATATTTAAATTGGAATGTTCTATATTGGCTCTGTTTCAAAGACAGTTAAACAGAATTTCTTTGATTAAATCATCTTTGTAAATTATATCCTATTATTATCACTAAAGTTTTTAGTAATATTTAAATAATTTCCTTTATAAAATCTATATGTAATATCGTCAGTATTCACAATAAACGGTGATAATAATATTGTAATATGTATATATGTAATAACGTTGTTTCAATACTGATAATCCCTAATAATTACTGACTGTTGAGACTGATAATTATAAAGCAATCCCTCATTATAACAGTCTGTCTGTTTTAATTACATAACTCCTAATATTTATTCAATTCGCCACTAAACATATCTTGTACAATTTGATAAAATTTTTAAAGTTAAAAATACGTAGAGAAATAATTAAATTACAAATTAAATTATCAAAAAAACATAATTAAATTACAAAATATTAGTGAATTTGATCTTTTAGGAGTAAAGGAACATTGTTTTCTGATATTTCATAGGACGATTATATAACCAAGTAATTTTAACAACAGAACGCTTTTGTTTATATATTGTTTCAGAATAAGATTTTTAAAAGACACAAATTGTTTTCAGCTCATACCCCCACTCGTGTACACTGACCACTGAAACCACTCAAATTCCAATTCCTAATAACCTTTTTAAGAAGTCATTTTGATGTAGAACAGACTGCGTAGTTTTGGTAACATGCGGTAGATATAGTTACAATTTAATGTTAAAATATGTTCGATATCCTCGCGAAAATCAGACATATAAAATCTTACCATAAAATCAATATGTGTTTTGCAAATAAACAAATATATAATCGATAAGTTTGGACATTTTCAAATTACGTAATACCTAGAAATTTACTATTATTATATAATTATACAAGCACACACACACACACACACACACACACACACATATATATATATATATATATATATATATATATACAGAGAGAGAGAGAGATAAATATTATAAATTTTAAAGATTTACAATAAAAAGGGCATATTGAAATTATATACACCCAATGACGTTTACAAAACTTTATTAATGCAATAGTAATGGTATATTAAAATTATAGTTCAGTGGAGCGTAAATTGTCCAACCCGTTCGCCAATGTATTTCAACCGCTATTGGAGATCTATTTATTTTATTGTATTAGGTTGGTGCAAAAATAATGACGTTTTTTGACGTCAAAAAACGTCATTATTTTTGCACCAACCTAATATTCAGGATACGTTTACATTTTCTTGCTTCTATCACAAATTCTCTCTTTGACTCCGATTATAAATTTATGTGATTGGTTCCTATTAAGCATCTATTCACATGTATCCCACCGTTGAAAAACATTTGATATCTGGCATCGGGGTCATTTGTCTCTCGCCGCAATTTTTGGAGGATCTCTTCACTGGCATTACCATGGGACCTGTGGAATTCAGTTTTAACAGTACGATATGAAGAAAATGACAGGATTTTTAGGGTGATCGATATTGTCGTTCGGTTTCATGAACATGGGCATTTTGTAGAGTTTGGTTTGGTTTGTTTGTTTTTTTACGGCATATCAACCTCAGTGGGTTATTTAATGTCGACAACATTTTTTGGGTAGTTTACTATCAGTAGAATATGTATTCTTTGCTTTTGATTGGTTTATTTTGTTTTACGGCATATCAACCTCAATGGTTTATTTATTGTCGACAAAAATTTTTATTGCTGGTAATCAGTTGTTTTGTCAAAAATCTGTTTCTGGTAATATTTTTCCTTCAAAATTGTATTAATGGTAATAATTTTCTTCAAAAAAGTATTGCTGGTAATAGTTAACTATTTGCCCACAGCTGTGACCTTAACAGGTGCTACCAACCTGGTTCAGAATGGACCTTGAAACACCGGCAATTAAGAGGTGGTTCCACGCTCCTCAAAACCTCCTGATCAGAGGTCTTGCTGTTGGATGTAGTTTATCGTCTTACCCAGGACGCGGATGTAGTTTAACGTCTTACTCAGGACGTGTTTGTTCAGTAAAAAAACATTGTTATCGCAGTGATGTGAGTGAGAAACACACGGAGGTGTTCATGAGTTGCTTTCTGATTTGCATCTGCCTTTCAGATTCACATAGAAAAAATAAAACATTATAATAATTTACTAGATCTATGTGTACACAGGTCAGAGACTTGTTTTCTGTTCTCTGTGTAACATAAGCCTGTCTTAACTGGATCCTATACCCAGTGGGTCTTGTTTTGTCCAAGGGAGCATAATGTTAACCTGATCAAGACACTGGTGCATCATGTCTTGAAAATTTGATCTCAATCTGAATTAAAATCGGAGATTGAGTGTCTTTCATGGGATTTAGGAGAAAATGATTACCCACATAATGTATTGTAATCTCGCATTTGTGCCAAGATAGTGCAATTTAATAAATCTAAATTGTTTCCTCTGATTAAGTGTCTTGTTTGATTTTGATTTCTGTGGATTGGTGACGTTATTACGATACTGCTAGTTCACGAGTGGTGTTTTCGTTCCAACGTATGTTGAGTTATGTTTGTAAGGTTGTGCTGACCGTACGTCATTTAGGCTCAGTTATTTCCAATTATAAAAGCCACTATGAAGTTGAGCACACAGGAAGAAGTAATCAAATGTTGGAAACCTGAATAGAGCATTTAAATGTTATTTTACTGGTATGAATTCCCCTCTGGAATGTTCCCTGCTCTCAATTCACTGCGAGAAGATTTACCTCGTAGGAAGTTCACCGTGAGAAAAGTTCAACGCGCGGAAACTTCATTGTATAAATTCATTAGATTTCATAATTAAATATTTTAGATTATATATTATTAAAACTCCTAAAAGTCAGCCTAGGTTTCACGTAAATGGATTATCAAGGTGGCCCATTTACCCTGAATATCCAATTAGCCCTTTCAGAAGATCAAGTTTGGCTCTTTAGGATTTTATTTTCTGCTCTACTCAGCGCATTGAGCACTTACGTTTCATCTTATTTACTCGATTGCTTTCTTTTCTTTGGACTGGAAATTAAGGCAATGGACGATTTTTTCGTCTTGCTCGGGTGTTTCTAGTTCTTTCTTTATTTCACATTTTTCGCAGATACCAATTTGTTTCGATATATTTATATTTGCGAATCACGTCATTCGGGTTTTTCACCAACCGAGTATGGATAATACGAGTATATATATATATTAGGTTGGTGCAAAAATGATGACGTAATAATGTCGTTTTTTAACTTTAAAAATACGTTAAAAAACGACATTATTACGTCATTGTTTTGCACCAACCTTATATATATATATATATATATATATATATATAATAGATTAAATCCGTGAAATATTTCATTATATTTTCTGTTTATACGATTTTTATGTATACACTTATTTGAGTAAATGCTCTGTTTCTTAATTAAACATAATTAATTATATTTGTCGGTTTGAGTGTTCCAGAAAATTCGTGCAAAATAAACGCTCTCAGACAGGTATTGAAACTGTATCCTATATACGGAATCGTCATTTAGCAGTAATTCGAGATTTGATAAATCATACGTCAGGTTAAATGATAAATTTCATAACACACATACGTGTGTGTGTGTGTGTGTGTGAGAGAGAGAGAGAGAGAGAGAGAGAGAGAGAGAGAGCGTGCTTCTGTATGTGTTTATATGCGTGGCTATATGTGTTTGTTTAGACTTCATTTTAACTAAATGTATGTTTGTTCACAGTTAATTTTTATCTTTACTATTCAGACACGCATACCCATGTTTTTGTGGTCACATCATCGTTTCATTCTTCTGCAGGTGAGTGTTAAATTTCTTGAATTGAATACAGACTTAGGTTTTATATGACAGGAATAAATTCGAAATAAAGCTGAATGTATGCTAATCCGAAGGTTTTTTCACTATGAACTTTCAGGCAAATATCATGCATAATTGTGTCCATGCATAGTGCAGGTCCTGTGACAAATATCAAGAACTCATAGGCCATCTAATCTCAGGATGTTCTGTAATTGCGCCAAATGAATATAAACATCGTTATAATAGAGTGGGGGCAATATTTACACTCGCAATGTGCAGAAACTTTGAAAACGATGTTAATAAACACTAGTATGAAGATCAGCCAGCACCGTTTACAGAAACAGAAGATATCACAATTCTATGGGTTTACACCATCTTTACCCACAGGAAGATTGAAGCAAATAGGCTGGACATAATTGTCAAAAATCGAAAAGAAAAAAAATGACTACTTATTCATACCGCATGCCCAGCAGAATCTAATATTGAAATCAAGGAATTTGAAATACTATCGAAGTATAAAAACCTGGTAATCGAAATAGTAAAGATGTTGAAATTGAAAAGAATATTATCAGCCATAGTAGGTGCGCTTGGAATGACAAAAAATATTACACAACAACACATTGAATATATTCGTTTAAAAGCCTAGCTTAAGTGAAATATCAAAACTTTTTTGATATGTACACCCACACATTAAGAACTACTTTATCCATGTAACACTAGTGATGATATGGGAGTTAGAAAAACATACCAAGAATTATAAATATAACACCATACTACTACCTATCTTAGGTCTTCCCGTAGACTTGGTAGGTTTTGCAACAGTAGCTGAATTCGGAGTATAATGAAAATGATAATAATAATTTAGTACGTGAAGCAAAATTTTAAGTAGTATTTTCCGATAAACAATACTTTTATTATGAATTTTTTATAGAATGATTTTATACACATTTTTTTTTTTGTAATCCTATTCAGTAAAATATTTCCTTGGCATCGGCAAGAACTAGAATGACTTGACTACCATGGAAACATTTCCTTGCTATTAGGTTGGTGCAAAAATATTGTCGTTTTCTCACATATGTTTACTGTGTAAGAAAACGACATTATTTTTGCACCAACCTAATATATCATGCATTTTTGCTTAAATGTACACAATATTTTATATCACAAACCGTATACTTTGAGGCATTTTTAATCGCTAACTCTACCACAGATTTCGATCTATGATGATTAAATGGTTCAGTCTAGAACTGAATCGTTAAATTATCCGCATTGATAATATTGTCGTTCCAGATTATGTCCCAACATCATGGAGGTAATAATATATCATATCAGGTCATGTTGACCCAGATAATGGCTGAGCTATCGAAGAAAGTTTTATTTTCCTGTTTGCATATTCCCTATTATGGAAATTATTAAATTCGCGATATAATAACACCATATTTCAAGGACAGAACGGATGGCTAAAAGGAAAAGGAATAGCAAATATGCTTTGTTCTCGGATAGAGTTTTATAATGCTAAGTCATACACAAAATTATATATACATTTGTTCCAGCAAAATATATATAACACATGTCTACACAACAAGCTGTTGGAAAAGAGAACGAATAAAGAGGGTTTTTCATGTAACAGGTAGATTCGTCAGTGTTACTAGGGAAGCCATAATGAAGATTTCAGATTCCATCGCGTCAGATTAATCTGCCATATCCCTAGCGAGGACATATTTCGCAAACGGGAGACAGTAAAACTTTAGTTATTCCGATTTGAAGCCTGCGACCGGGTATATTTTCCACAGCTGATAAAGATATATTTTTGGAGATGAATCACGCCATAGGATTGTAACCTGCGCCAAGTTCTGGAGGACGCCCGAGCAAAAAAAATAAAACAACTGCTCCGTTTGATTCCTGGAAGCTGAGCGAGTGTAGGACTGATTGACTGCAACTTTCATCACTATGCAGTGATGTAAAGTGAATGACGTGAACTCACCTCCACCAAAGAGAGAAAATCGCCCTTTGTATATCTACAATAGTATTATGGGCTTGTGCAGAACACGCGACACTTCTTTATAAAACGTCGGAGAGAAATTAGTTACATTGAGCATGGATGTTACCAAGGATATCACCACAAAATTGGTTTCAGAATCTTCCTTCTGAAGACGGATTTTCAACCAAGGCAAGAAAGGATAGTAACTCACAACTAGAGAAAGTGGACACGTGCGTATCGAATGAAACACAATCGACTGGATTTTGATTTCAGCTCAGCGATTTTACTTGCCTTTCCGAAAATTAATTTTAAATATAAGAATCCACACAAGTATGTAGTCAAAACAATTATGTGTACAAACACAGACACAGGATTTGTTCTTGAAAATGACTGAGTTGATCTTAAGTAGTTGATCGAAACGATAACGCGAAATGAGATTGGGACAATATGAACTTATTTACGAGGAGAACATACAACACCTTGTACAAAAATTAAAAATAGGATTAGGAAAATTAAGCTGACAGATCAGGTCACTTCTTTCCAAGGAAACGTATATATATATATATATATATATATATATATATATATATATATATACATATATATATATATATATATATATATATATATATATATATATATATATATATATATCTGTGTGTGTGTATATATGCATATAATAAGCTATATATATGTATGTGTGTGTGTGTGTGTGTATATATATGCATATAATAAGCTATATATATATAGATAGACAGATATATATGTGTGTGTATAATAGGCTATATATATATAAATGTGTGTGTATATATATATATTATTGTATATATATATATATGTGTGTAATAGGCTATATGTATATATATATATATATATATATATATATATATATATATATATATATTATCGTATATATATACATATATATATGTATATATATGTGTGTGTGTATATAATAGGCTATATATATATATATATATATATGTATATATATATATATATATATAATAGGCTATATGTATATATACATATATATAATTATTTATTTTTAAAGAAAAATAAAATTTATAACATAAATATGTTATAAAATCACTACAAAAATAGCCATTTTGTTTCAACACCTTCGGTGTCTTATCAAGTGATGACGTTGAATGTAAAATAAATGGTTTTAAAAGTTTCAAATTAATTAATATTCTACGCAAGGGGAAAACGTTGTTACAAAGGCTAGGTGGACCAATCAGAACACAATTACAGGAAAATTCAAAAAGCTCGATAACGAAGTCATGTTATAATATCTATTCAGATGTTTAGTATTAAAAAATAATTTATTCCAACGAATAATTACTAAATTATATGATAAAATTTAATATTAAAATTTAAAACTGCTAATTACAAAACCAAAATTTAACATTTATTCGCTATCAAGTTTACAACTATAAAATTACTGAGGAGAAAAGAAGAAATATATATGTTATTCAATTTATTTTTTCATTGAAGTTACTTTAGCTATATTTAATATCCGGTCTTTTTACAATGTATACATTTTAATCCTCATGATATGTAATTGGGGTCCCAAACTCACGCGTAAAACAAACGCAGTCAGATTCTAATACATAAGCACCAAGACATATACACACACAAAAAAAGGGACAAGACAGAGAACATCTCCACCGTCTGTCATGAAAAAAAAAGGGGGGGGGAATGGGAGAAGGGAAACCAACACACACGTACATACATACATAATTAAAAGTGGATGCACTTTCCATACACATAGATACATATAAATACATGCACACACATCCACAGACATTGACCCAGACAGTTGCATACCCCAACCGATAAATATTTAAGACAGAAAATGTCATTGCATGAATGTGAACAACCTATTGAAATCTAATTTAATTAATTTTTTTTTTCTTTAAAAATAAATAATTATATCTGCTCTACTTTGTATTGAGCACTCTTTTAAGAATAGTAATTGTTGGTTATTGGAATTTATTCCATATACACCAATCATATACTTGGGTATACATATATATATATATATATATATATATATATATATATATATATATATATATATTCTTGTATATATATATATATATATATATATATATATATATATTTATATAATAGGCTATATGTATATATATATATATATATATATAATAGGCTATATGTATATATATATATATATATATATATAATAGGCTATATGTATATATATATATATATATAATAGGCTATATGTATATATATATATATAATAGGCTATATGTATATATATATATATAATAGGCTATATATATATATATATATATATATATATATATATAATAGGCTATATATATATATATATAGAGAGAGAGAGAGAATATATATATATATATATATATATATATGTGTGTGTGTGTGTATATATAGGCAATATATATCTCTCTATATGTATGTATAGGGTATATCTATCTATCTATATATATATATATATATATATATATATATATAGGCTCTATGTATATATATATGCATATATAGACTATATATATAGATATTTATTTTTATATATATATATATATATATATATATATATATATATATATATATATATATATATATATTCTAATAATATCAAGATTAGAATAAAAACACAACAGACCGATAATGCCTACCATCTTGTCTCCTATATGTATCCATTGTGGCTGATCCGCTGTCCCGATCGTAGATGTAATACTCGAAATTTCCCATCTGTGTTTCTGAAATCTTTGATATGACATTATTAATATTATTATTAATATTTAATTTCTGGTATATACACATTTTTTTTTGCATGTCTCACACAGATACCTATAGTCCGACATGTCATCAGGGTGCATATTTTTTTGTGGGAAATATATATTTTTGTGCATATATTTTACCTAGATAAAGCCATTAATGTGGTGTCGGCTGTTCTTTTGAGTACAATGTTTTGTATTTCTTTGACAAGGCTACCAGGAATCTCTTCAATGAATATATTGGATTTTATTTTTGTTATTCATTATGCTACTCTTCTATGTTAGCATAGGATAAGTTAGGCTATTTGCATGTAACTCTGAATAAAGTATTGAATAATGAAGATAGAATACGTAAATTACAATTTGCAATCAAATTATTAGTCAGTCCCTTATATTTTTACGTTTATTTTCTATTTGAAATTAAAACGATCATTTGGATTGTGAGTATAATTTCAGTAAGACATAATTAGATTAAATGAGTTATATATTCTACAAAAAACGAAAATGATTAATGAAATAAGAATTAAACTCACTTTATTTACATAATTAACGTGAGTTCATTTCCAGTTTAAAACTTCTAATACGCATCGTTTAGAAATACACAGTGAAATATGACGGTGTTTCGAATATTTCTCTAACTGCTTTTTATCTATCTATATTATTTTTTCTGTAACTGCTTTTTTATCTCTCTCTTTCTCTCTCTCTCTCTCTGCTGAAAGATAATTGTCCATATATTAGATTAAGATTTAAATCGTTGTATCTTAGAAATGATTAAATGTATCTTACTGGAATTCTTCGAGGTTTTTATAACACTAATGCCCTCTACTTCAAGCAATAAGTATGTATAATTACTCTGCAAGCTTAAGGGAACAATCGTGATATCATAAACCATAAACGAAAATGACATGTTCATCATTAATTAATCATAGCTAAGGATCGGAAGCTCATGAGGGATTGAAATTAAGTTCATATATATATATATATATATATATATATATATATATATATATATATATATATATATATGTGTGTGTGTGTGTGTGTGTGATTACAGTATCATTTTCAACTCATTCAAGATGATCTTCGCCCGCTCTAACATTCTAATTTCCTGTACTTGAATAAAAAGTTATCTCACAGTTTTCACGTACGATTTCCCGTACAGGTGTTTTTTCACTGCTCTTTGCACTGAAACACCTCCCTCGCGTGCCAAATGTCTTATGGATTGAGTTCGATCTAATTGATCTCTTTAGATATAATTTGAAAGGATGATCCCTCTTCCTGTTGTGACCTTCTGATCCAGTTCTCATTTTGTTGTGGTAAACCCTCTTACAGTATTATGAACTCTTCCTCCCCTCATAATTACAAGCTGAGAGAGTCGGATGGGAGCGCAGGGTGTGAAGTGGAGTGGAGTAGTAGACGCAGTGCTAATCTACTTATTACTAACACTGTTGTTTTGTATATATTTCCCTATACTTTTTTCAACCGACCTTCGTCTTCCGTGTCTTTCTTTATGGCCCCTAAACACGCCACAACACATTTCTTCGGTTCCCTCTTTTTAAAACATATTTACCGTTCTTTTGATTGTTCTTGAATGGATTCTGAAGATGAAAGCCAGAGTATGAATGTTGCTGCCATTGCTGAAGTCATGAATGATTTTTTCCTCTTACCATTGCTCATTTGGGAAGACATTGGGACTGACACAAATCGATTTTACCCTGTTCTTTTTCTAGCTGAATAATTCATAGCGTTTTTCAGAGATTCTTACAACAAGGTGGCTTAACATCTTATCTGAGTACCGAGAAAAGTGAAAGTCAATTAGTTTAGTCGGTTCTTTTAGATATCAAACATTTTGTGGGCTGAACACTTATACTGTTACACGATTTGGACAATTTTGCTGTTACAATTGGTATATGTTTATAAGCAGAGAAATATATAATAATCGTTATTCCAAATCTGAGGAAAATCAAAAGAAAAAAAAACGAGAGAGAAAACAAATTTCGATATTTTCTTGTAGAGTCATTTTGAAAGATGAGGAAACTGTCAATGAAGATGCGGGAAATCCTTTTTAACTTGATTGATGAACGGCTTGCGATTTTTTTTTTCAAGTATAAATGTATGTAAATAAATATTCTATGTCTATTTAATATATCTATCATCTTCTTCCAGTTGTGTATAATCTCTCTCAAACTTGGCTGTTTGATATGGAAAAAGCAAATATTCAAAATCAAGGCCGTATGCAAGCATTTAATTCCCGTGAGTCATCTTCGGAGGCGGGGGAGAAAAAGTGAAGGAATATAAAGGAAAAAAATAAAAGAAAGTCTTTTAAGTAGCACTTTTTTTTATATATAAATATAGTCAAAAATCAAAACGCAAGAGATCTTATGAGGAACATGTAACCGGAACGTGTGTCAATCACATTGCAATATGTTCTGCGATTTTGACTTTTTCACACATGAAAATTATTCGTGGGTTTCAGATGGTTGTAACCATATTTGGTTTCGGGTTGTTTTTTCGCATTTATAGCAGCCAAGTATGCGGATGGTTATTTGCAGTTTGAGAAATAAAACGATGGATAACTTCAATAGACATGGAATAGCTATTCTTTTCGGTGTTGAAAACAATAATTGCTACCTACAGAGTTTGAAAATCCTTTCTCCTAAATATGAAAATCTGAAAACCTCCAAACTTCGAAAGTCTTTCAGGCGCCACATATTGAAAATTTCAGAAATGACTGGGAAATTTACAAGGTGATGTTGTAATTCCCCTCATCTTATCTGGGAGGGTTTCCCAACCTATGTAGCACACGTTTTGACGAGATATTTGTTAGCGATCGTCATAACAACACCTTCGTTTGTGTATTACTTATCAGGTGTTTCTTTGCTAAGTAAAGATCATTATTGAACATGTGAAAACGTATTGCATTTATATATTTTATCTAAGTAGTGATCAATTTGTATTCTATACGTACGGAAAGTACAAAACTTTATTTTTAAGTGAAATCTTAAGTTCACCACCTAAAAATCCGTGTGTGCACTTTCGACTTTGTGTCACATCTAAGTTACACTTAGAAAAGACTTAGGCACCTCGACGTGGTGTAATGTTTAGCAAACTGTGTGTCCTATACTTTCGACCTGGTGCTACATCTAAGGTACGCATAGGAAATGATCATTTCACCCCGTGAAATAATTGGATTATAGAAACCTCACATAGGTAGATAGCATACACAGACACAGACACACACACATATATATATAAGTACTACATAACACTAGCAACGTGTTTTTGTATGCATGCATGCATGCATGTATATATATATATATATGTGTGTGTGTGTGTGTGTGTGTTGCGCACGCGCGTTTGTGTGTATGTGTTATTGTCTTAACATATTAATTCGTATCTGTTATGGTCCAGGTTAGGACCAAGGAAGAACAATACGAACACAAGAGTAGAAATAACGAAGGTATATTATACGAAATAATAATACAATATGTGGAAGTTGTTAGTATGTATGGCAGTCTGGTTTGGACTGAACAACTATCGGCTCGAATCGATCCGTTATCTTGCCATCCCCCCCCACGAGGGTTGCATGTGGCACAAGGCGGAGTTTAACTTGCGTTTCCCAAGCCCATAGGCTCGGCCAAAAAATGCTCGTAGAACCCGTATGAACGGGATCGGTTTGGTCAAACTCGCCGAACGAGACTGTCCTTCGGCGGAGCCTCGTCCGGGTTCCTCTCTGCTCAGAGGCAGAAAGTTCGACCGTCAATCCGAGAAGCTCGGCTTTATTCGGTATCTAGCCACCCTCCCACGAGGGTTGCATGTGGCACAAGGCCGAGTTTAACGTGGGTTTCCCGAGCCCGTAGGCTCGGCCAAAAAATGCCCGTAGAACCCGTATAAACGGGATCGGGTAGGTCAACCTCCCCGAACGAGATTCTGCCCTTCGGCGGAGTTTCGTCCGGGTTCCTCTCTGCTCAGAGGCAGAAAGTTCGACCGTCAATCCGAGAAGCTCGGCTTTATTCGTCCCTCACTCTTGAGAGACGTAGTATACATAGTGGTAGGAAGAGTTCATTCTGTAGTTATAGGTAAGGACACATGAGTATTTTTATGTAGATATAAAATGAACGCGATCATTAAAAAATGATCTTTCAACTGTAGACTCAACATAAAGACTGGCATTATTGCAAATCGATGAAATTTAAATGGACATCTATACTTTGGAAACTTAACTTCTGATTTTTATGCTTACTTATTCAATAGGTCCCGTCTTCATAATTTATAAGTTACTCGACTAATCAACGACGTCACTTGTTCGATGAGACTCTACAAAGAATACTGATTTCTTTCCATTTCTCCACTTCAATTTCTTTCCTTTTGAATATCTTGTCAGTATCTCTTCAGACAATTCTTTATATGAGCCGATACATGTATAAACTCACTTTACACATAATAAGAAAATAAAATATCATGAATGTCTGAGATCATTGGTTTTGTTTACACATGTCCGTATTGGCGTATGATTTTCGGGTGATTATTTTGTTAGTTTTGGAGTGTATATATGGAAAATGGTTTATGCATTTGAATTCTATATATGCGGATATGGGTGTCAACCTATGTTTGTGTGTGTATCTATCTATCTATCTGGCAGGGTTATCTCTCTGTTGACATAACACAAATATGCCTGAACAGGCTTCTGCAACAGGGATTTGACATCCGCTGGAACAGATATGAATATTTGCATAGAAATGGCAAGCTATTTTAGATAGATACATAGATAGATAGATAGATAGACTGACTCATATGAACAGACCAAAAGAAAGAAAGTGAGATCAATAAATAGTTAAAAAGAAAATTTAACGGATAGGTAGTTAGATATGAACAAGTCGAGATAGATAGATAGATAGATAGATAGATAGATAGATAGATAGATATAAAATGACTGACATTAATAGAAATAAAGAAACAAATTCAACAGATGATAGTGTGATAGTAACATTTTTAATATATGACTAAACAGACAAAAAAGCATACAGACAAAATATGATACGACCTTGCCGCTAATCTAATAGTGCATCTAGAGTCATAAATTAAGTGCCTTTAGGTACTTGTATTGGGTGAGTATATATAGATAGAACATTGATTTGTTGTTTTTTCTTTTTTACGGTTTATCACATTTTGAGATATTATATATAACTATAAATGATGTTTAGCTTGTAAGACATTTTTAAGTTAATGACGATTTACTGACTAATTAGCATTTCTCTGGTGGTGGCAAAAGTTTGCGAAATCGTATTTTCGCAAGGATATTTGTGCGCAAGTGAATATAATGAATGCAACTGGAATTCTTACTCAGCTCTGTGATTTCCAATTCCGAATCATTATCAATTACACCACCTGCACATCCAAACTTATAGCATATTGCTTAAATTGGCGGATCGTACGAGAATCGGTGTTTCAACGTGATTTGATCGTAATCCATATAGATGGCTGGATGGATGAACGAACATTTACAAGCATTCTTGAAAACAGGGTAAATATCTGGCGACTTACACTGATTTGGGAAATATTTCTTTTTTTAAATATTGGTTAACACCTTTGCCAAGATGGAAGATTATACCTAACTGTTTCTTAACGCAAATATGAACATAGATGGTTAGATATTTAAGAAATAAGGAACAGATTGAGATAGATATATAGATAGATAGATAGATAGATAGATAGGAACAGAGATAGATAGATAGGAACAAAGATAGATAGATAGATAGATAGATAGATAGATAGATAGATAGGAACAGAGATAGATAGATAGGAACAAAGATAGATAGATAGATAGATAGGAACAAAGATAGATAGGAACAAAGATAGATAGATAGATAGATAGGAACAAAGATAGATAGATAGATAGATAGATAGGAACATAGATAGATAGATAGATAGATAGATAGATAGATAGATAGATAGGAACATAGATAGATAGATAGATAGATAGGAAGGAACAAATGACAGATAGATAGATAGATACTTATAAACTGAGATAGATAGAAAAAAGCAAGTTTAAAATAAACGAAATGATAAGATAAAGTTAACCTAAACTCTTCCAAAGGCCAGTCGATAAATTAGTAGAGGAAACGGTGTTCGCTATTCACGCAATCAATATATGCGTGCAAATATGTGGTGCCATGAAGAAAACTACTTAATTCAAATTATAATACAATTTTCTGTGAAATGATCTTTACAAAACACTAAACCATTTGGTGCACGACATTTTAGAAGAAAAGAAATAAAAAAAAGCTCAAGGCATTGTGTACATTGATTGCGCACATGCTTATTACCTGAGACTTGATTAAACACCTTTATGGCTGAAAAAATAAACGTTTTAATGAATTTTAGAAGGAAAGCATAATATATCTAATTTTAAATGGCTCTTTATTATAAGTATTTAAAATGTTTAGCCAACAAATCAAAAAACTACAAACCGTAATTTGGTGCATTCTTTTTTTTTTCTTTCTCAAACGCAATTACTGATATATGTTATTTGGTACTTATTGCTATAATTATTCTTTATTTTGAATGTAGTTGATTACCTCTTAGGTAATTATCTTAATGTTAATAGTAACATTAGCCGTGGCCTTATATGGCAAATAAATGTTTATTCGTAGACCGTATAGCCAGCTCTACTGCTTAGTGAATTATATAAATTCTTTCTATTAAAATAATTTTGCGGGAAAATTGGTTTCTCGACTTGACGAACATCTAATAATGTTTGAAGTATTGGTAGAGGTATCCTTCCTAACCTTTTCGTCCTGGGTATGCAGCAAGGGCTCTTATCTGGAGATTGGATGTATTTTAGGCGCGTGGAACCATCTACTGATTGCGGTTGTTCCACGGTAACCACACTGACCTGGGTGGTAGAACCTGTTAGGGCTAGAGCTATGGGCAAATAGTGAATCCACAAACAAAAATCGACAGTATATTTTTATAGTAAAAGGACTAACAATACATTTTTATCGCAAAATGACAATCAGTGCAATACTAAAAATATATGAAAATATATTAAAATGTAAAAAATTAAAATTGCCAATAGTATATGTCCTGGGTATGACAATAAGCAACATTTGCGTCCTGGGTAAGACGATAAACTACATCTGCGTCCTGGGTATGACGATAAACTACATCCACGTCTTGAGTAATAACGATAAACTACATCCGCGTCCTGGGTATGACAATAAACTACGTCCAAATCAAGGCCTCTGATAATACATTTTTGGAAAAATAATGTTGCCAGCTGTACGTTTTTGAAAAAATAATATTGCCAGATATACATTTTTGAAAAGATACTATTACGAGCTATACGTTTTTGAAAAAATAATATTACGAGATATACATTTTTGAAAAGATAATATTACCAGATATACATTTTTGAAAAGATACTATTAACAGCTATACGTTTTTGAAAAAAATAGTATTACAAGTTATGCGTTTTTGAAAAAATAATATTACCAGCTCTACATTTTTCAGGAAAAAAATATTACCAGAAATAAATTTTTGACAAAACAAAAATATTACCAGAAAAAAAAAAGTTGTCCGCATTAAATGACCCATTGACGTTGATATGCCGTAAAACAAAACAAACCAAACCAACAGTATATTTTATGTAAAGTATATACTTAAGCATACCTTTACTCTGAAATTATAAGATTATATACAAAATATCTGTAGTTGAAAGCCTAAATATTTAGATTTCAGCATTAATTAAATCGTTGATATACCGTCAAACAAAATCAATCGATCAAACAACCAACCAACCAAATAACGAATATGAAAGAACTTTCATGACATTAGTGCATATAATATCCTACAATTTCTCAAATAAAACTGTACTCCAGAATATATCTTGAAAAAAAATATAACATAAAATGCACAGAATTCTCGCTTCTAGTAATCATGTCCAGGCGGACTTGTAACTTTTGCGATGAGTAAATTGTCGCCATTTTATATTTTTAATTTTATGCATGCGAGTTTGTTTTTGTTTTGGATTTTGTCGATCGCACAGTATAGTAGGGACAGTTGTAAGAAAAAAGAGCACCCTGACGCAATTCACTACCCCCAGAAATTTTGAAATGACATGCAATACTGCCTGGCATTCGCGCTTGAAGCACCTATACCAACATTTCAGTGCGTTTTGCCTTCAATTCGAATGATTCGGAAAGAGCTGAATGAATGTAATGGGGATTACGAAAGTACGACAACTTGGAAAACGCAATTCGATCGACCTGATAAGAAAAGATCTTCCGAATTTGTTTGCGAGGGCCTCAGGCTCAACGCAACTGACTTGAGGTGTCAGTGATGACCTAGGTTAAGAGGTTGGCTGCTGGAAGATCTTATATCTGGCAACAGAACTCTGCACTATGCTACACAATCAGGAGAACACAATCATGGCTGTCAAAGAATTTCTGAAACCACATCACCCTATATATCTGGTCACCTATCTCCTCTGTTGCAACCTACTTGATTATTATGTGTAAGGTGCAGTTGAGCGAACGACCAACCAACTTATTTAACACCAAAGATGAACTGAAGGCAAGGATTATGGCAGCATTCACAAACTTAAACAAGAAGATCATCCAGAAGAGATAGAGGAAATTCCGAAGTCGTCCTGAGGTCGTGGCTGAAAGCCAATGGCGATTTTGTTGAATTAATTTACTCTATCGTATTTCAAGATATTTTTATGTCATTCTGGTAAATATATCTGTTAAAATGAGATATCAGTATTATTATCATTTTTGGGTTATTTAGACGACAATTTATCCATCGCACATTCCCGACGCACACAACCTGTGCATTATCTACCATGTATTCAATTGCGAAAGCAGAATAACTTACATCATATTTTTAATACTTCAAAACTCCCAATAAATTTAAATTACTCATAGGGACTTGATATACCGTTCAACAAATAAATCTATCAATGTAACCTTTTCTTCAAAGTAGTGTGGAAAGTTAACATCTTGATGATTACATTATTTTCTCTTTATCTTACATGTGCTAACCATTTTAATGGGCGCTTCTGGTAAAAGTCCTCAAGTTACATGGTTTCTTTTATTTGATAAAGTTATTCGTTTGTAGCACCAGTTTACAAGATTTGAAGTAATATGGTCCTCCCATGGGACCTACAGGTATTATACACTCAAAGCCATTTTTAAACATTAATCAAAGATAGCGTTATATACAGCTCTGTGTGTCATTATTTCTGAACGGTTTTGGCGTCGTTGATGACATCCATATACATGTCTTGATCTACCGAGAACTTGATCAGTGTTTTAAAATGCTTTGGCTTTGAAGTAATTTACGATGTTGTGTGAAACTACATTTTGCACAGCGTATTCTTTACCTTCCTTATAGCTTCTATTATGAATGTTGTATACATTCGCCAATTGAAGTTGGGGTGTGGAAGAACCATTGCTGTCTGTGAAAATGCAATGGCCATGGCGAGTTCCGACAACGGTTTTATTTCGAAAGAATATCTTTAAGAAAAGCATCAATGTGCATATGCTTGTCCACTGTTTCAGAGAGAAATGTCTGGTCACTGTCATGTCACGATAATTTACTGTGAAACAGCATAAAAAATCATCCTGCCTCCGATGCAAACAATTCAAAGTAACTAGCAAATGATCCTCCTTAGTCGAGTGTTTTTAATTATGAAGGAAATCACAAATTTTAAGCCCACAGGAATGAAGAGCTGAAGACATTTCAAGAAACCTTCGAATATATAAGGGTTGTGATAAAATGCGTGAATAGGAAATGATTTATACGCCATATTATAAAGATTCCTTGTTGCAAGGGACTATCTGTCGGTCTCGTTGACTTAGCTACAGAAAACAGAGTCACCACTGGTTTAAAGTTTCTCCATAGAAAATGAATATAAGTTCATTAAATCTGTTCTTGCTGAAATATTAACCATCGGAAAGAATGAGAAAATAACAGACTGCTGGATATTTTTGACCAGTTAATATCGAACATAACAGTTAATTACAATAAAATCCCTGAGATTGATCGCTGACATTTTCCACGCTATAAGATGTTATGTCAGAGACGACCTTACCTGGCTCGTTTCTCCGATAAAAATTTAATCAAAAGATTAGTCCTCCAGTAAAATTTACAATCAGAATTACTTTTTTTTAAAATCTCAAATGAAATTTGATGTTTTCTTAGTTTCTTCATTTTGGATTTTGACTTTTTCACTGCACAATGAAAATTTCACTATAACTTTAGTGTCTTACACTGTCTACAATTTGTTTATGTGGGTCAAGAGACACGAGGTAGGAACTGGTTTTAAGAAATCCGTCAAATATTTCATTCACTCTCAGGAATGTGTGTGAAATGCAGGTGATGTAACGGTTTAGTATAAATGAAACCGGTATTGTTTTTGATCTATGAAGCAAATCCCATGCCGTGGGCAACCATGGCTATCCAGAGTAATTTTCTTCCCCTATTTAAAAAAAATGATTTCATCACAAGAAACGCTACTAAGTTGTAAGGGATTACTGAGTGTAAAAAATTATGAGAAAGACGAAAACATTATTTACGAAAAAGTACATTAAAAGAACTGGAATTTAGCAGATTGAAAATAACGATTAATATGCCATTAAATCTTTGAAGCTCAAATTTCACTGGAAAGCAAGAAACCGTAAGCGAGTAACACAAACGGAGAAGTACGAGGAATGAAGCTGTTAGCATATAACGTACGTTTACATCTCGATAATGCAAGTGTAAAATGATGAGACCTATCTACCATACCTGTCTATATGAGATGAGGTATTATGATTACATACATTATTTACATTATTCAGATAATTATCCTCATCTGCATTGCGATATCCACAACGTTTCCTCCATTGAACACTCCGGCCTTCTTCACGTGATTGGAATTTCTAATCGAACTCTTTATTTCGTCCACCGGGGTAGGTTGGTCTACATTCACATGCCATGTCTCTTCTGAGCACAATAGTGGTGAACAAAAAATAAGCTTGGGGATTTGTTTTAAAGGGAAATAACTGAGACATCCGTAAGAGGCATGGTATGTGGAACAAAAAAAATCTACCACTGTGGACGAAATAAAGGGTTCCATTCAAGATTCTACTCACCTGAAGAAGACCGGACCGTACAACCGTCGAAACGTTGTGAATATGGCAATGAAGACGAGGTGTCAGTCCAAATAATATAAATAATACAAGTAAATTAGCTGCCAATCTCGTGGCACAGCGCTGAAATTCTTAAAATCGAGGTACCAATGTGGATAGTCCGTAAAAACGAGTACCATACAAATATTTGTATAAAAAGACAGGAAAGCTACGTTGATTTTTCTATAAATATTTTTAAGGTAAATTAACTACCCGCTTGGTTCGGAAGTTCTTGCGAAGTAAGTTAAAATCTACCCTTTTTTCTAAAAAGCATAAATTTCAATTTTCTTTTAGTTAATAACTATTTCCCTTTCCTTCTCTTTAATACGTTGTCGAACTGTTCCTTCAATTCGCCTTCTGAATTTGTCATCAACAATATATCTGTATATCTTAGAGTTTTAATATGATGTCCGCCGATAATATGTTGTTGCTCCTTTCGCTCTCTTATTATCCCTTTGTTGTTATGGTTTAATAAAATAATTTTTATAATTTTGTATATATATATATATATATATATATATATATATATATATATATAGGCATGCCGAAATTAAATTTCGTTTCAGACAGATTAGTGACCATTTTATATTAACACACTTATAAGAAAAGTCATGAATCTATCTCTTGTTAAGACAAAAAGAGCTTACCGGCATTTCTTCTTGGAAACCACTCAAGTATAACGATGACCTAAATTTCCAAGTCAGCAATCCCCCTTGGAAAAGTCGAATTGAAAATGAAACCGTACCAGCATACGTTTGTTTATGGAACTATGCTTCATAACGATTCGGCGATATTAAATATTTCTTACGGATAGGATAAAATGACTACTTCCGGTTTTACGAAGCCAAATGACAATCAACGCATTTACATAGTGGAATGAGAAAGCAAATTCCCGCTGGTTTCTCACAGAATTTAAAACTAATCCATCATTCGTGTACAGTTGTAGTCATTTCTTTCAACAATAAATTAAATATGTCTGACGATGTGGAAAAATCTGATAATTCATCATAGAACATTGACAATTGTAATCTAAAATCCGTTCTAAGATGATTTAAGACTCATTATATGCGATGTGCATTGAAAATCAGAAAATAATAACAATTGTATTTAATGAGAAAGTAAGAGAAAGTTAAACGTATTAATGCAATTTCAGACAAAATACATACCCGGCTTAATTAATTTACTGTTATTTCAAATATTCAAACGATCAAATAGATTCTTGCTCTAAAAACTCTTAACGTAAATTTGTATCAACTTTATTCTAATAAGGTCCATATAGCCAAATTTTCAGACTTTCTTACGTCCTAAATTTAAGTCGCTTTAGTCAATGTAGTAATCTAGACAATTTTGCTGCAGACCGAGCCTAATAATAACAGACTACATGTTATAATATTTAATATTGGAAAGAATATGATTTGTACCAACATTGTCCTTTTCTAATGAGTTTAAAACCTTAATGTTCCGTATGTGCTATAGGTGTTTAAGTTTCTTTTATTTTCATTTCCCAAGTACTTTTGATCTTCTTCTGAAATCATCTTCAAGGTTGCAAGTAGTGCAACATTATATGTTGTTTATTAGTACAAGTATTTATACAGAGGCAGGCGTTGTCATCCATTACCGTAATTTTTTCCATTATGCTTTTAAATGCAAAACAATTAACAATGTATATAACATAAAAAAATATAACACAAAGAAAATTCCTTAATGGATAACGTTTTCACGTTCTAATGAACAATCAACTGTTTTGCATTTGAAAGCATAATGAGAAAATGTCGGTAATGGATAACAACACATAGCTTTACTGCCTAAATACACACACACACATATATATATATAAGATGTGTGTGTTAAAATGTCATATCGATTATCTTTGTAAATAACGACAATATCAATAAGGACAAAAGGAAAATTCATCTTAACCGAAGCCTTTCGTCCGTGTGACATTATCTAGGCAAATTAAATAATTTTATTTGTCACAAGTATTTATATAAAAGAGCAAAAATGTTATTGTTTTCTCAAAGTTTTTTAGTTAGGAAAACACATAATTTTTTATTATTTGTTCGTTGAAACGTCAGACAAGCAATGGGGGACGCGATTTAATATGTAATAAATGAAAGTAAGTGATGTTCTGAAAAAAAATATTTTAAAGAAATTTTGTAACAGTTAGTATTTAAATTAATTTAGTTTTGCATTAAATTATGTGTTATCAAATTTGTAATTAATGAGGTTATGTGTTTAACCATCTACTTTTAATTTTTTAACATTATTGAAGTCATATTATCATGGCTTTAGAAAAGAGTAATTCTTTGAGGAATGGAGATATTGGAAAAAATCAGATACGCAGATTTATATTTTTGTAAAACGCAATAGCGATACTTTCGAGAAATTTCCCTATGAATAAGGAATTCTTAGTAATTATCTTTGGATAATTGTCGCGTTCTTTAATTTACACACACACACACACACACACACACACACATATATATATATATATATATATATATATATATATATATATGCATGCATGTATGTATGTATGTGTGTATTGTTTGAAATTTCTATATTTGTAGAGAAAGGATATTTGTGTAAATTCAAAAGGTATCTTACAGCAACAGAAGCAGCAAGAAAATGCCCTTTTGTTTCTGGAAATTTCAACGAGCCAATATCGATCGTAAAATTTATGTCCAAGATATCACTCGATCTGGACGAGCAAAGTTTGCCAATATTGAGAATCTACAAAATATAGTTGCAAAATGTCTAGAGCAAACTGTCCGAAAATCAACAGAACAGTTTAATGCAACTTACACTTCGATAAGAAAACGTAAGAATTCACAATATGTGTTACGTCATATATATATATATATATATATCAATTATTAACTATATATATATATATATATATATATATATATATATATATATATATATATATATATATGAGTATTGGATTTTTAAACTCAATTCAGATAAAAGCGGATGTGGATTTTGGTGCAGGTTGCATAGCAGGACAGACTCTGCTCTCTAGCCTTGGTTGGCAATCAGTTTCCCGCAGAAAGAAATGGCAACTTACTGCTGGAAAAATCTTCTCTTTATCGCAACTCACATGATTGCTCATGCGTTTTTCACGTATGCCAATTCACTGGCTGTCTGGTTTAAACGTATCACATACTCTTTTTCTTCTCTGTGCCGACGGCTTTTAGGATATAGATGATCATGGCTCTCCGAAACACATTATCCTTTATAATATTTAGCAATTTGTTCTGCCTATGATAAACCTCCCATCCCACGTTACGCCACCTACTCCAATAAATTTTGTCATCCCACTGCCTTACCCTATATCTCTTGTACTCGCTATATTCTTTTTAGGATTAAGATTTAAAGCCTTTCTTCCTCATTGTGAGTTCAAGAAATATGAGTCGACCCTTGCTCAGCAATTGTGACCTCATTATAAGGTATATAGTCGTCCTGAGAATGCATACTTTTCGTTGCCATTTTCGTTAAAGCGTCCTCTTCGTTTTCTCGAACTGTCCATGGAATTATCAGTATCCTTCGGAAGAACCACATTTTTCTTGCCTCCACAACATCACTTCCCTTTTGACTTCAGCTGGAAAGAGATTGTCTCTCATTCACCGAGATATAAAACACGGTAGTAAATAAGGTTTATGAAAATCCGGTATTAATTATAGGTTTTTCCCTATAGCTCATTAAATAACTCAATCCAGAAAGTAGAAGTTTAGTAGTAATCGATTATCTAAAATATATATTTCATTATTCCGTATCCAATTTTCTCAAATTAAAAGAAAAGTTGACATTTAGAACGTTCTCAAATTATATTTGTAATCTTTTAAATTCTTGACCGTCAATTATATAGTTTTATAACTGTGCGTTTGACTTTTAACTGGAAAATGATTTAAAAAAAAAAAAGATTTATTCGTTTTACTGACTAAGCCATTAGCATGTTTCTACTTACTCCCAGAAACTACAAGTATATGAGAGTTTTTAAACTCTATGCATTGATCTCACGTACAATTCTGGCATGAGATGTGTTTATCTAATCGCATTAGCTACATATATATTTTAGTAACAAATAATCCAGAATTATCATTACATTTATTTATATATTAGGCAAATAGTAAAATCGTTTCGCTAAAATTCCTGGGTAAAACTAGTGCATGAACAAATTTATGACTAGTCCGATATCACTTCCAAAAGCTGTAAATTAATAAACCTTTACTTTCTGCACACAAGTATCTCCCCAACGCTCATTCTCTCTCTCCCTCTCTCTATATATGCACACACACATACATATATACATACACATATCACTCTCTTCTACACACACACACACATATATATATATATATATATATATATATATATATATATATATATATATATATATATATATACATAATCCTAAGATGTGCTATATTTATGGGTTAAAGTCCATGAAAATATAAAAGTAGACATTGAAAATATAAATGTGGACATTGAAGTCAAGACCCAACGGCGACATTTTGCTTCTTGTAAAAAAGTAATCGACAGGCTGACGATTTCGTTTGAGCATGATTCAGACTCTTATCGCTGAATGTATAATGCCGAAATCTACATAATTTGAACACAGTTTTATGATTCCATCTAAATATATTTTGGATGCATTTGTATGCCTTCAATAGTAGTTAAAACTTATTGCTAGTCATTGTGATTTAAATATGCATCGTGGGTAATTTTACTATTAAAATGTATTTGCATACTTTCATAGTGTTTTTGTTTGGGTGTTCACTATTTACATATAACTAGGTGCCTAACTGGTGCAAGCACCCCGTGTGAAGGTGTCCTGGAAACAACAGCAATTAAGAAGTCCTTTCACTCGCCTCAAAACCTCCAATTTCCAAATCCGAGGACTTGCTTCCGGATGTAGTGTATCGTCATGGCCAAGATTTGTTAACAAATATGACACAAATATATTGAACATTTTTAGCACTAGTTTATTAATAACAATAGCACAGACATAAATATGTATGGGCAAACACGTTTATATGCATATGTGTGCGCGAACGTATACCTATATGTGCGTGCATAGATGTGTACGTGTGGGTATACATAATCGTATAAATACTGATATATGAGCATATATTCAAAAAATAATAAATAAATCTAATTATAAATATAAACTTTTGCAATTAATAATTATGATATCGCCAACCCCATGCCCAAAAAACGAATATCCTAGTGAAGATATATAATATAGTATCATATATATATATATATATATATATATATATATATATATATATATATATATATATGAGAATTTGTTTATTTGCAAATACATGTATAAAATATCGTAAAGACAATAATATCAGAATGCGGTACATGTGCTCGTAGAAAAAAATAGTTTCTTTGTGTCGGCTGATTTAAAAAATTATAGGCCACAGCGATTTTACACACACACACACACACACACACACACACACATATATGTATATATATATATATATACACACATACACATACACATTTGTATACAAACTAGGCATCCCCTTACGTCTCCAAAATATCATGGAAAATAAGTATCCCGACAAAAGTTGTCTCTAAACTATATATTATATGCGTATGTATTTATGCATATAGGCACAGGTATATATATGAGAATTATTCACACACACACACACACACACACATATATATATATATATATATATATATATATATATATATATATATATATATATATATATATATATATGCGTATCTAAATATATATATAACATATATATATGCGTATCTAAATACAATTATATATGAATATAGACATATTAAATAAATTGATATATTCATAAATCTCTCTCTTTATATATATATATATATATATATCTATATGCATATATAATTGTATTTAGATACGCATATATATATATATATATATATATATAGATACGCATATATATATATATATATATATATATATATATATATATATATATATAATGTATGTATGTGTGCGCGCGCGCACGCGCGCATTTGTATGTGTTCATAAAATAAATGACAAGAGGAAAACATCTTATGCGTCATCCCCTGAGGAAATTTATCCTAGCTAGGCAAGGAGCGAATCGCTTTGGCATAAAAGGTTTTTCTTCTTGTTATTACTTTTACTAATATATTCTTTATATATATATATATATATATATATATATATATATAACACGCGCATGCCAGCACACACATTTATAAATATATATTTCTATATTTCTATGAATAAATATATATATATATATATATATATATATATATATATATATATATATATATATATATATATATATATATATATATATAGTACATAGCAATATATAATATGCATTTACGAGTTATGCTGCTAGGGTCTCGTCCCATCATATTTCCTAAAACCTGACACTACGATCAAAACATAACCTTTTTTTTACATGTTCTTTTGTCGAGCCTAGAAATTTCCACACTCCATCATAAAAAGCAAACAGAAAGAATAAAGAGTCGAGATAGCGTGACAAGGAAACCAGCGAGCATTCAAGATAAGGAAAAAATCTTATGAAATTTTCGAAAATTTATGTATATAATTCAAAGCATTTTATTTTTTTTACGTGTTTTCATCGTTCTTTGAAAAAACAAAAAAAAATGAAAGAATGTATGCATAAAATATATGGAAGCAGTTTCTCTCAATACCACTGGAAAAAAAATAAACAATGAGGGCAAAATAAAATATTGGTAAAACATTTATTTATTTATTTATTTTGTTATGGTAAAGCACATTGGTGAAAGTATTTGTTTTAAAAAGCGTTGTAATGACTTGTTCAGCATTGATTAAGTTATTGTTAATAATTACCTAATTAGTCATCCCCTTCCGGGTTCATTATTTCTGCTTATTGAAGTTATCGATTTTTGGAAATTGGATTATTATTTTTTTTTTTTTTAAGTATTTTGATTTTATTTATTCAGAAAATCCGTTCACTTTTGGGATATTTTCGATGTCGGTTAAAATCAATACTATCAAAATTTCGAAACTTATTTTTACTTGAACTTTTATCAGTCTCACCTTAAGATGAATATTTTCAGATTTTTCTGTTATAACATATGCTGCTGAATTAATTTGAAAACAGTTGTTATAGGGATATAATTTCTTTGGAATGATTAAGTAAAGAACGATCTTATATAGTTCTGTTGAAAGATTGCGGTAGTGACAGCGACAACACAAAGAAAATCGTTCAGTAGTTAAATAAAAGAAAAAACTAAAGTCCCACTGATTGTTGTAACCGTTCCGATGATTCGGCATCAGCATATGACCGTATCAATACAGATTTGCTCTTTTCAACCATTTTACACCGTTTTCCAAACCCTGACTACATTGAATATGTAAATATTATAGAGGGACTATTTCGGTTCACATAGTAGCACATTTCCGATAAAAATTCCAACACTGAAACATTTCAAACCTCATCAGGAGATCGACAATATATTTAAATTTCTTCTAGCCTGTATATTGCATCTAGACAATCACAGATGCGAAAAGATGATCAACTAATATTCTATACCACATGTCAAATGAACCTGCTAAAGAGACAATGATGTGCCAATGGGATGAAAGCACCTACATTATATCTATCATAACAAAATGGTTAAAATGTCTTCAGAAGTATGACGTCTGTAAATCTTCGAAATATACCAAATAGCAGGCGCCACATCACTTGAGGACGTCGAAAAGCAGCATCAACTAAAATAGATAGCACGTGTAACTCGAAGAGAAAATATTGACATTATCAAGATATTGACTTTCCACACTATGCCCCCCCCAAAAAAAAAAAATGGAGGGAAGTTCCCACCGACAGTGGACAGAGCAAGGACTTTTGCTGGACTTGAGAAACTATTTTTCTGAAATATTGTTTTAAAAAGAAAAACTTTGTAAATTTATGTCGACAGTAGAAATGGTCATTGAATAGCGGATGTTTCCATTCAAAGAACACAAGCTTATCTCTTCCTATTATACTTATTGTATTTATCTATTTGGCCTCGTTTCTTGGAACATCCTTTCCTTTGTTCCATCATCTTTAGTGAATGTTCTAAGGGCACCAACAATGATGGCCACATACCTATCATATCTATGATAGAGCGTATTTAGTTATGTAGATTGAGAAAAAAACAAGTGGCAATCACTATAAAGTTGCAATAACGATTGAGACAAACCAATTACTCAACATTTCACATATTTATTATTAAAAAGGTTCTGGTTAATAAACTTGCCTGTCAAAATTGTTGTATTTAAGCTATTGTTCTGAAAACTGAGTTTTATATTCCTTGTTTTGTGCTTATTAAAATAGAACAAAAAATGGCATCTTACGGCCATTAGATTCTCAGAAATTGATAAAAATATTCAAAGTTGATGGGTGCACGAATAATTTCGTCGTTGACTGCAATTACCGATACTATTCGAATTGCAACCCACCTGCTTCAGAGTTTTTTTATTTTTTATTATACATAACTGTATAGCGACATTATTGCCACACACTATATATATATATATATATATATATATACTATTTTTAGTAATGTTCACCTATACATGTCCCACTCGAGGTAGATGATTTTTGAAAGAGTTTTTTGGGGTGGGGTGTGGAATTTGAGTGGTAAGTATCAAGATATAATAGGAACAGTTTATGAGGATATTTGCGAAAGATAAGTTTTAAGCGTAGAAGTCAACCCGGTCAAGAAGTAACTGTTTAAGAGGATCTTCTCACTAATTCAATAAAATGACTGGGTAATATTCATTTCTTGGTATAGCTGTCAGCCAGGGCGGCTAAACAAACCCTATTAGAGACGCCTGTGTATCATACTGCAGCTATGATGAGCGGACCGTAGTTAAAGTTTCTAAAGAGCGATCAAAATTTGGCGTGATAATATATATATGGTGATTGAAAAGAAGCCATCATACATAAAATAATTACTTTTCAATCAACCGATATAAGTGAACAGTGATGTCAGCACATGGAGGCGACAGTCTATTTCTTGCTAAACGCAATCTTCAGACGTGGCGATTACGTTTAAAATGAAACAGACTGTCGCCTCCTGGTACTGAATCCAATGTCCACTTTTATATTAACATACGGGCTATTACTTATATTGAGCACTTTAACCCATAAATATAACATACCTTAAAACTGTTTTTTATCATATATATATATATATATATATATATATATATAAAGTGCGTCTGTGGCGTAATAAAAGAAAACAAGGATGCTATAAAAATAATCCTCACATGCTCCTGCTTTATCCGTTTTAAAGTTTTGTATTGACATTTAATATCTCGTCAAACTTACTGACTGATTGATTGATGGCATCCTTTTCTACGGTTTATCAAGTCTTTTGCGTGTTAATTAAATCCGGACAATGTTTTTAGATTGTAAGAACTTTAGCGGTTTTTCTTAATTTAAATAAAGCCCCCCAACCCCGTCCCGCCATCTATACATGCAAAGCTGCTAGGTAAGTTGGTTGCTGTCTTCGCTTATCTCTCTTATTTTAAATATGCCTAGTGAGAGTTACGTCTTCCAAGTTTTCCTTTCAGACTTTGTGTCTAAGGAATTTCAGCTGTCTTTAACTGATTTTTTTGTATAAAGTGTTTTTCTGTTGCCATTTTCTTCAAGACTCCCTTCTTGGTTACTAGCTAATATGATTATAATGGCGATTATTGTTTGATATCTTTTGTAAGAATCTGTCTTTGTAAATGTGCGGTATACGTCAACACATTTTCATAAGCTTTACTTTTGTAGATTGAATTAATTTTTGCTGAAGAAATTTACTGTCATTTTAATCCCAAGATTATTTAAGGTGTTTAACATTCTCCCTGAGAATTATTCAATTTCTGGAAAAGCATAGGTTTGTTTATTTTAGGATTAGAACAAGATGAGCATGGGAAAAAATATCCGCTTGAAGAAGTACGCGATTAGGAGGGAAAAGTGAAAACTGTGTGTCGAGTTCAAATTTCGGCTGGTTTCGTTGCGTTCATTTTCGCAACAATACATTTTGTTTTAAAAAAAAAACAAAAAAAAAACGCTTGCTACAGAATGAATGGAGTTCTCAGCTATGTTACGATTCAGCAACCACACCGGATCAAGGGCCGATGAGAATTTAAATGTGTGTGCTAATTACTGGCTTCTACAGTGTGTATTAATTGGTTCCTTTGCGTTTTCTTACTGTGAAAAATTGAGGAAGATCTAATTATTTCTTTTTTATGTGTCCGCTTAAATTCCCTCGCAAGTGAGTCAGCCAATGCAGTCGTATTTTCATTTCTTCATTTAGTAAAGCCGCATAACATTTTTACGTGTTTTCAAAGGAAATCCACAAGGTGAACACTGAATACATTTTCCATTAATTTTACTGACCGCACTCATTTGAGAAACGAACATCAATTCAAAAACCTAGCGAAAGCTTGTTTATGAAATTACTCATTTGAACAAGGCAAATTGATAGGTTAGTTGACAATTTGACAGTGATATCGGGAGAAACATTGTTGACTAAGATTTTGAAGAAAAGAATTGAACACCCGTGACAATCTCAGTATGATGAAGAAGGGATTTTAAAATGAAGAAAAGAAACAATTTCGAAGAGAAAAAAAATGATAGGAAGTAAAGGAACCAAATACGCTACGAGACAGCCTGCATAGAATTTTCAAGAAATGAAGAAAGATTACATTATGTAAATACATTCCGACGATGTACCTCTTTTAATCCGGATCAGATTAAATAAAAACGATTAAATTTGGAAAGATTACACAGACTATTTCAATCACTTAAATCACATATCGTTTACATTTTATGATAGTTCAATGTAAGCTTGCAGTCGTCCATGGTGTAATAGAGATGTAGATATATAGGTAAGAGGTATACATCTGAAATGTTAATTGATTTCTCTTGATCAGGTGGTACTGCTAATCCGACCTTTTTTTCTATTAAACGATGCCGGAAAAGATGTGGTATACGCAGAGACATATAACTAAAATGTTATTATTTCATTCTTGCTGATCCTGTATTACTAATAATCCGATGTTATTCTCTAATAAATTATGACGGAAATTCGGTGGTCTATCTATCTATCTATCTATCTTCTTATATATATATATATATATATATATATATATATATATATATATATATATATATATATATATATATATATGTGTGTGTGTGTGTGTGAGTGTGTGCCTAATTCTGTGACTTCTGTTTTTCGTCTGTTCATCACACACACTAAAATAGCCACACATTGACGACTGAAATCAGATTTTGCGGAGAAGTAAAATCTGTCAAGTTTGGTCCAAATTACAGTTGGTTTTACTAGGGTGGGCAAAAACCGCCAAGTAAGGATTTGTTAAATTATTTTCCCAAACAAATCAAATTCAATTTCTATCGACTGGTTTGCGGAAATGAACGAAACGTAGATTTCGACACATGTTAGCGATAACGTGAACAATATCAAATGCTCTGAGAATTTCAAAAAAAATTATAGTATATGATACATAGCTGTCAGTTATTTTGTATATCTTACGAACAACAAAACGGGCGATCGTACCTATCTAAGTAGCATTCAGGGCTTCTGGCATCCCGACTTTAACAGTGGAATCTATTTATGGCAGATGTAAGGATCACAGGTTTCTGGACACGAAACAAGTAATTGGCCTCATTCTTCGACATGTCAAACATTCCTGCTACTGCAGAGCTTCATGTTTTAAATGTACTCTAAACATGGGAAGCATTTATGTCAGTCCGCGATGGCTTCCTTTTAATGTACAGGTACCAGATTAGCAAGGGGGCATCGAGTAATTGTTACAGGCTTTTGAGAATATGTGATGCTGAATGTCAGTCAAAATTCGTTTCTCCACACCCATATTTAATCCCTTCCCTCTGAACCTCATAGCAGTGAGTAATGTGCATGGAGAATGGTTCCACCTAGATATTATTAAATGCAAAGAAACTGCCAAGTCAAGGAGGGACATACGCGACATACCGGATGCAATGTACTCGACATTTCCCAAGAATCTCATTTCTGACTGTCTGTTATAATATGACGTGTATGTAGCGTAGTATCCCAAGTAAATTCGTTTCGGCAATGCGCTGTATTTATGTTGATTTTTGTAATATTTCTTTGTATTAGATAAAATAAACATTACGTTAGATTGATATGCAGTGTAATATAAATGTGATAAGTGAATGCAAATTAGAAGTGCTAGAGCAAAACTGTTCATAAATTTGAATTCACCAGACGAAAATTATGACAAAGACCTGTTCACAATCTTAACTCAGAGAAAAGAAAAAGTATTTTGTAAACCAGTGATATTACAGAATTTGCAGTTCTGAAAAAGGTGAATATATTCAGAAACTGATTAAGTAGTTATTATGTATTCATTATAAAATACTTCGCAATTTGATCCTGCATTCTCATCTTGGTTATCATGGTAACACCGTCTCGGTTCTTATACGCTCCGACGTTCTTCAGGTGTCAGTGGCAGTTGATCTCTCTTCTGACTTAGCTTTAACAACTCAATGTCGGGGACACTGTCTGGTCATATTCTATACGTTAGTCATTTAGAGATCCCTACAATGCTGATAAACTCTAAGAGTATAAGATCAACGGAACAGTTTGGAAAAATGAATATATAAAAGAATTTATAAAAGGAAGAAATATGAATACAACTATAGAAGAATTATGTTTTAACATCAACAAAAACATTTTATTTAATCGAATTGCTGCAAAAAGAATGGCATCCCAATAATTAAATTGTCTTCAAAATTCTACCCTCATTATTGATATTATGGGCCAATTTAACAGTTAGACACTTCCACTGACATGTTCGTTGAAAAGATCTTTCATTTCTTTGCTCGTATAACGATTTCCATGCTTACGGTGCAAATGACATTTGAGGTTTTGATCCGGACAATGTCAAATAAATATTTTTTCGTATCAACGGTACCTTAATATTTTGAAACTTCGATTAAAATAATAATTCACTAATACAGTGACTTCGAACCACACTCCTCCTGTCAATGAAATATTCTTATCTTGTAGTACGGGGAACAGTGTGTAAATTTTCGCCATTTTATATTTTTAATTTCGCGTATTCGCGATGTTGATTTTTGGTTTTGTCGGCTGCATATTATAGTAGGTTCAGTTGAGCACTGTCTATGAGAAACAAAGTACCATGATTCAATGGATTCCAAATTGCACAATGTTCAGAAATCTGGAAACGATATGCTATTCTGCTTGGCATTCGCACCGTAAGCTCCAATACGAACATTACAAATTGTTTTGGTGTCTTATCATTCGGAAAAAGTTATGGGGGGGATATCGAGTCAAAATCTTTGTGTTTGGAGTGATTGTTAGTGCTGGCGATTTTATGCCTCAATTCATCTTTCTGCGGGGCCCCAGACTCAATACGGAAGCCTACATCATGGTCCTTGAGGAGGAAGTGCCCCTCTGGATCAAGAGAGTGGCTGCTGTAAGAGGCTATTACAAGACTCTGCACGATGTCACAGAAGGAAAACTAAGTCATGGCTGCCAAAGAATTTCTGCGACTATATAACCCCATACATTTGGCCAGCTAACTCATCTGACTGCAACATTTTAATTGTTATATATGGGTAAATTTGAGCGTGAAAACACCAAACATGAACTGAAGTAAAGTGTTATGGCAGCATTCATCTACTTAAACAAAAAGACTGTCCAGAAAGAGTGCAGGAGATTTCAAAGTCGTATAGAGGTCGCAGTTGAAGGTAATGGCGATTGTATGGAATAAATGTACTCTTTCAAATCAAGATATTTTTGTTTAATATCTTCTAAAATGAGATGTCAGTGTTATTTTCATTTTCGCGTAATTTAGACGACAATTTATCAATCGCACTCTGTATATTATGAAAATATAGCATGTGTCTTGCGTAATGAATTTTCAGACGTTTGAATCAAATTTAATATCCATCAGGAATATTTCATCTGGGATGAGTCGATCGGTCGCGAGTCCTATATAAATCATTTTCAAAACCGAAGCTATGATCTGGAATTTGAATGAACGAAGTGATACCAACTACACTGAATCCATCATAAAAGACTCAGGATGAAGAATTAGTAAATACTAATCACTTAAATAAGTCGGCGTATCTATTAGTTATAACAAATTTAATAAGACAGAGAAATTGAAGATAAATTAGGCGGGGTCAGGGTTAGTTTCGCCCAACACATCAAATTGATACAAAACCAAAATATTAACCTGAAAACTCGAGTCATGTTCTTAAATAGCCTGGCCAGATAGAGATTTTCATATAGATGTCATATATGGTGCCAATACCGTTCAAAATATCTAAGCTCTCAGCTGTACACAACTGCTTTCTAAAATCAATGGTGAAAAATGTTTTGAGCGACTGAGGCCTGAGGCTTTTGGAAAACACCATGCTTCTTTTCATATTGTGTACTGGCGATACAGAATCCCAAACAAATAACTGTACCAGATAGCAGAAGCCATGTCTCTTGAGGACTATCAAATGCAGCAACAACTAAAATTTAACTCGGAAAGAAAATAATTACATAGTAAAGATGTTGATATTCAACACTAGGTCAAACAAAAGTTTAGGAAAGAAATGCCCATTAATAATGGAATAACAGTTGCTGGAAAACTATTTTAGTGAACATATTTTCTACGATATGTACAGCACATGTAACTCGAAAAGAAAATAATGACATAATCAAGATGTTACCTTTCCACACCACTTCAAATAAATGGTTCAAAAAGGAAACCACCATTAATATTAGAATCAACTTCAGCCACTGAGCGTGAGAAAACTGTTTTGTTAAAAAAGATTATTTTAAATGAAAGATTTTATAAAATTCAACCGAATTCGATATTGCTGCTAGGTCAACGAATGATAATGTTTTCTTGAAAGGAAAGGTATAATATTACCATTTCCATTAACATTAAAGGATGATAAATTATATTTGTACTCGGTGTCACCTCAGAATATTAAACAATTACTGTGTATCGATAACTGATCTTGATGTGACTAAAAAAAAAAGCCTCCAAGTGCAGATTCTGCTGTTGAGGGAAAACGGTGAGTGCACTAACATCAACAAGAACTTACAACTGAGAAGCCATAATTGCATGTGAAATGTCCTGTAATGCATTAGATTAGTAAGGGCGCCATATATACTGCAGCCATGGCAAAATTGGTATGCTTAAGGCAAGATAGGTGGAGGAGAGGTAAATCTCTTATGCTTGTTCTTGAATTCAGCCTTCTCATTCTCTTCGACTGTTTGAAACCTCAGAACAATAGTGACTCAGGCAATCTTGTTATATTAACCCATTGAAACGGGGAGTAGATATGATTTAGACTTTTCCCAAGAGCATTTATTTTCTGAATCTCTAACCATTAAACTACCCGCAAATCTCAATAGTTGAATGACTGAATACTAAAATACCCTTGTATGATGTATCAAATCATATTACGTTCCAAACCAACCTTGTCTTGATTATCAATTTGATAATAATGTTTATGTTTTTGTTTTTTTAATTAAAAGTTAAGATCTGATATGATCTGATATTGTGAAAATATATTGGACATATGTTGTGCCTCTTTGGGTTACATATTTGTCTTGTACATCATTTCCAAGAATATTGTATTCCTTGCTAGTTGTGCGTCATTTGTGCTTCGACAAAACACGAGACGAATCAAGTAACAAATGCCCTTGGTATGATTTCTGAATGAAAATGACGTATTATTTATATAACCGTTATAGAAAGAAAATTAAGTCAACCATCAAAGTAATTTGTAAGACATTTAAGTGTTCCGTGTTGTCCTTGAAGATGAGCTCTTCTAATACCCGACTACTAGCCTTAGTCGAAGTATTCGGAACTAAAATTCGGATTGCTGGGTTCCAAATCAATTAGGCCTTCTCTGTTTGGTGGAACATAATCTTCCCACTTATAAAACTATACTTCTCATTGTGTCGTTTTCTGTTTTAGGAAAACTGAAAAGAATTAAAAATAATAGCAAAACTGGAAATACGATATGAGGATGTATTAAATACTCTAAAAAAAGAATAATAATTTGGTTGCTATTACCTATTGACATATCTTTTAAAAATGCATTATTATTATTATATAATGTGAAAGGAAAGGGGAGGAAAATAACAATTATATAATATACGACTTACAAAGCGGAGACACCGCTGCTGATAAATTGTCTCCATCCTCGAGGCATCAATTAAACCACCTCTAATAAACTTAAGGTTCTTATCTCATGTCTGTGTCGGTTTTAATTAATTTGTCATTTTTATGTTTAAAGTCGAATTAATACGGCTCCTCTAACAAGATCATGATTATCAGGCATATTTATCTCGTGTCATTACAGTTTTTTTTATTATTAATTAGAGAAAATGGTTGTCAATTATATTATATTGCTTCTTTTCTGTTCGTTGAGAAAGTTACTTTTATAAATTTTGCATTATTTGAAAGCTTCTTAACGAGTTTATTTTACGACGTTCTGGCGCCGAATATATTTCTAATAAACAGACTTTGATCTCTCGCAGATTATTGAATATTATTGCAAAATGTACTGAGATCATGTCCTATCGCCGTAAATATATGTGTGTAGAATTGAACGTGTTTCCGGACTCAGAACTTTAAGAATAAACATCAAGAAGTACTTTAGAGCAAATTTTAATATTTTTACTGTTTATTTTCGTAAAATTAAACTAAAAGCAACAGCGAATAAATCTTCAATAAAATGAAAGGCAATACACACTTAATCAAATTAATTAACAGCGTTTTTCTATTAAATTAAACTTAAAATGTTATTTCGTATCGCCACATTTCAGCTTAAGTACAATTTCAATATGACGTGTCATCCTGGCTGACAGACTGGTCTAAACGCACTTCAATAGCCGTTGCATTTGCTAGCCGTTTGTCTGAAACCCTATTCTTCATTAAATTCGACACACTTTCTATGGAATTGAGGCTGAGCCTGTTGCTAGCCCGTTTCATCGTAGTTACTGTGAACTTCTTATGAGAGTCTTTTCAAAAATCATTTCACACCAAAAAAGACAATAATACGACTAAGATGCAATAGTTTACTGAAAATGTAAAGGGAATGAGCAGACGTTAAAGAGAAGGAACTAGAAAATCAATCCTGAACAAGACAAAAAACGATAAACCTCTTCTCATGTTCAAAAGTCGGGAAAGGATTGTGAACTGATCGGCTCTTTCTTTGGGGCAACATCATTGGTAAATATCCGGCAACTATTAGGTTGGTGCAAAAATAATTTCGTTTTCTAACATATGTTACTATGTGAGAAAACGAAATTATTTTTGCACCAACCTAATATTTACATGCAAACGTTTTAGATATTTTTTTACTATTCATTGTTGTTACAGACTCCAGGAAATATAAACTCATTTGTCTGGGAATCCGTTTCATAGTTTCTATGGTATATTCTTCCTAGCATGTCTTTCTTGGAGGCTTGCTGTCATAATGTCTGCGAATAACAAATATTTAGTCACTGTTCACTAGTCAATGTCCATGTGTCTGACGGAATGCAGAGTATTCTTTTACACTTGATCATTCAATCATTTTTTTTTTTTTTTTTTTTTTTGCTAGTTCGCCGGATGGTAGTATGTGAGAAACATTCTCCACCCCACCCCAACCTCCGATAAGTAGGGCACCACTGATATATTTGAATGGACTTGTCGGTGATCATGAGATGGTGGATGACGCGATCATCTCTAGGGATTTTGTTTAAGGAGCGTCTTAGGTAAGAATAAAATCCAACAGTTGATAATTGACGATAGCATTGTAAACTGCGTTCTTGCTACAACTCATTAGCGATGAGATTTCACGTTTTAAATATCCCTAATCCCTCTAAAATTACCATTTGGGTACTTTAGATGTCAAAAAATGAAAATTTTTCTCATCTTAAGGTATAAAATTATTTATTAACAAATATTTCGAACAACTTTCCTACTTTCACACTAGAGAAAAATCTGTTATAGTTTTTTAAACTTGGTGGGATTAATATTGAACTTGGTTTATATTAATTAAATGTGAAGGATTTAATATGTTTCAATAGTAGATAAATTTAGTAATTTGGTATAAAAATTTATATAAGAATTTTTAAATACGACTCCATTATAATTATATAAATGAGTAAATGATAATGGGTTTATAATAATAATATTCCGCTTGTCATTAAATGTGACTAAGTTTTCGACAGAATCAGAGTAAAATATATTCTAGATAAATCCGCCTTAATTATATTCATTGATTCAGTTAGAGCGAAAAAGCTATGTAATATTCTTAATAGGAAAGGAATTTGTAAAAGACCAGAGAGAAGAGTAGGTCAGAAAGCCAGTGATAAGGTAAAGAGACAATAAAGCTAGAAAAACACGTAAAGAAAACCAGGTGAATGGAAAATAAATATATGTAAGGTAAGAAGGAATGTCGAATACATGGAGACGAAAGAAAAGTCGAGATTGTCAGGCGAGCTCGTCGGGTATCAGATGCCAGACAATGATTGAAACGTGAAAATATTTATATATTAACAATCTTTATGGGGATAGACAGAGAAAAAGACAGATAGAAGTGTTTTATATGAATAAAGTGTCTCTGCCGACACGTGAGTATGAACGTACATCCCCAGTGAGCAAACAGAAGCGATCCCATTATTGAATAAACGTTGACAAACGTAACCATAGAGGAAACGCATATATGTAGGAAGTACCCACAGGATCCTCATTTCTAGTCTATCCTCTATGAATATTCGGACCGCTATTCTTTACTCTATTCACTATACTATTTCTCTATTCAGATCAATATACGGATTACTATCCGAGCGAGTATTATCGAATAAGTACTCTTAGTCCGAGTGCTATTCGAAGGCGTCTGACACCAGTATTGTGCAACAGCGTACTATAGTTGTATCTGTGATTACAAAGTCTCTGCTACAACGAGCATTACGAAAGTGACTACGAATATTTTGTTGGCATTACAAAAGTGAAAACGAGTGTTCGTTGAGATCACAAAAAGGAAGAAACGATGCAGTAGAAAAATACTCGTGAATTTCTTAATCCGTGTGTTTTGATAATCCATGTTTATACAGGGTTTCTCAATTCTTTCAGCACATTTGCCTGAATTTAATAAAAGGCGCATATTTCGCCAGGTCTAAACTTCACGGCTAAGACACTCCATGTTACATACATATAAGCTAACTACCCAAATTCCCTCTATATTTCATCCGTGAGAAGTAGGTTCCACTCAAAAATCTGCTTCCCCCGAACCACTCCATTATGGAACCGAATTCCAAGAGGATGTTTTACCGATCACTAGAATTTTAACCTGTTCAAGTCTAGGTTTTACAGTTATCTTCCGTTTCTATTTGCGTAAACTGCCTCTTAATACAACGATCTACCTCGTGTGACCCTTGGACTTTGTACAAAGCGAACCTCAATGTAAAGAAATGATGTCATTAAAGAAGAGATTTATTTGAAAAAAGAAATGGGATTACAATTTTGAAACACTTCTTAATGCATATTCTGAATGAATCCGATTTTGGCATCGAAGACTGCTTCAATACAAGGCCTGAAATGTAGACATGCCGCATCAGATGATTTATTTTGAAAAATACATTTGTTATGTGTGACTTCAGAGATATTATACAGTTAGGGGGCGTTGAATGATTTCCCTCTCGCCTAGGTCTTATATGTTTTAGTCAACAGATTCGGGCCTGGAGACCTAGGAGATCATGTAGATTACTTGATCGTGGAGATTTGAATTCATCTATTCTTGAGTCGTCTCAGCCTCATGAGACGGCGCAAAATCTTTGTGGTAGATGAACGATCATCGTATGCTCACTCTCACAATCTAAGGCCCCACAACCCTCCCCAAATCCTCATTAAAGTCAACATCAATTACTCTAAGGCCGAGAGGAAAGAGTCGAGGATGAACGATTGACAAAACCGTTTTAGTAGCAGGAGTCTTTGTACATGTCAGAACGTCATTAGTTTATCTCAATAAATATCTGTCATTCCATCGCTTAAATTTCGGTTTTGCTCAAAGTTTGATCTCATCAGAGAAGATAATCATTCGAGGTTCTTGATGTTTTAACTTGGGCAATAAGTGCATTGCGCAACGGTATTCTTTTGTCTTTGCATACATGTAAATGGCCTCTCCCCGCGGAATACGACGCTTATCGAAATTTGTGATGCATAATTCTTTCGATATAGTCCCTTGAAACCTTCAAATTCTTATAATGACATTAGTTGAATTTCTGGGGTCTTTAATGTTAATTTTCAGCATTCATCCCACAGATTTCGGAATTCTGGTTGTATGAGGACACTTAGAAAGCGTATTACTTTTGGCAACTATTGAAGAATCATCGTCAGCGGCATCCAGCAAATTGCATTCTTTTATAACAAACGACCATGCATTTTTATTTGTCAAGTTAATTTGATGCTTGTCACCATTTATCGGAAAAGAAATTATATCAGAAAAAAGATATGTTAGGCGGTTGTCTTTTGTTTTTTAAGCTATGAATTAGCCTCTCCACATCATGTATGATTTTACCAAATTTTCTCATGCAAAATAGAGTACCTTGAACCATACATCGCATTAGCAATGGCATAATTGACTTTCTCGGATACTTATTGATTTATTGCGTACAAGTGTGAGCGTTCTTATGGTATTAGAACACTTGTACGCTTTATTTTTAGCTTTTACTCTTTCAATGGCTAAGAGCTATTTGCAGAAGTTGACAACAATCGACCGTGCGACGTTTAGGATTCGAGCAATATCTAAATTATTAAGCATTGATTTAACGTAAGGATTAGAATGTGCATTTTTATTTGCTGAGTTCACTTGATGCCTATAACCATTTCTCTGAAAGGAAATAATAATCAGAATAAGTTAGAAAAAATATAGCTATTAAAAGTTATTTCGTCAAAAATTGAAAAACCATGTATATAATTTAGATACAATCGTTATTCAGCCTACAAAATTTAGTAATGGATAGTGGAGAGAATGGGGAACTGCTGTCAAAGGCTTATAGAATAACAATGTCATGAGATAATGGATAATTTGTGTTGTAAACAAGCATGAAATATCCATGGGTCTAGGTTGCCATTAAGTAGCAGTGATATAAATGACACATCTGAAATTACATACATGTATCGTTTCAGTTTGCAAATAGAAGATTTCACAACAAAAGTCTTAGCAAATTTTCCTGTAACACCTATAACATTTAATGCCACTAGCACATGGTATGAAATTACATATATTTTCTGACGGTGAGGACGCCAGATGAGTGTTACAGTTTAGGCAGAAACAGCTCGAATAAATAATGAAAAAGATCGATCATATTTGTGAAATATATTCTTCTACAATGTGACGGGAAGCTTCAAGATGTGGACAATCATAGCTCTCCATAATTTCCTTTCTATTGCAGCTCTGAGTTAAGTTTCTCTTTTTTTTACATCCCCCAATACCTGTTATTTACGACTTGAACAGTTCATTTAAACAATCTCAATAGATAGCTTGCGCGATGTTTTCTCCTGTCCAATGAGTTTCAAATTTTCTAAGACATCTGTCCTGATTATGTGCTTAAGAAATTTCATCTGGTTTATTCTAACACCTATAAAAATGTGCATTATGCTTCCATTTTCTCTAAAGCTTCATCGTTGCACATATGTCCATTGTGTTCTCAACATCCTTCTGTACAACCAGATTTCTGCTGCTTTAAGATTTTTCAGCTCTGATAAGATTGTCAAAAATTCAATGTGATGGCCTGATGCTACTTAAAATTTTACTTCGATATTTTTTAATAATTTACTTCTATTTTTTTTTTAAATAATTTTCTTTGCATTTAGGAAGTATCTTTTGTTAATACACCTTTGGATTTCGGTGTCGAATATTCCGTCCTCTTTTAAAATACTACCCCAATTTGTAAATCGCAGAATAGGATCTGCATTAGTATATATATATATATATATATATATATATATATATGTCAATTCGTTTTGAAATGACACCCATTAATAGCAATGTGTTTCATTTCAAAATGCCAATCCCTTTCTGCGAATTATATATATATATATATATATATATATATATATTCAGAGAACAACATCAATGCGCGATCAGTAAGGGTCCTAATAAGATTAAACTTCCTGGATCTGGGTGCAAAAGAATCCCAGGTTATGTAATGCCCAGAAACATGAGTTTATGATAAACACTGGTAAGATTACCTACAGGTGTTCTCTCTACCAGTACATACAAGAAATGAAGCTCATTATTTTCTTCTATCTCCATTGTATATTTTAGACAAGGATGGAGATTATTAAGCTGAGAGAAAAGCTCATCCGCTTTACCTAAAGATGAAGAAGAGGTAAAAGTGTCATCTACATAGCGGTAGTAGCAATAAGGTTTATTAATCTTATTAAATTGCTGTTTCTCATGAAACTCAACAAAAATGTTGGCCAACAGAGGACCCAAATGACTATCCATCTCTACTCCATCTATGTGCTGATATATGCAGGTATCAAAGGTGAAGGAGACATATTTCGTAGGCATCTCCATTAACTCGACAAAAACACTGTCAGAGAAACATGAAGACGTCACAGGGCCAGGATACAAAAAGTGCGCACAGATCTCAATTATTTACATTATTCAAAATACTGTTCTCAACATTGTCGGCATATTTATTACAACGTTTCGGCCGTTGTACGCTCCAGCCTTCTTCAGGTAGTTGGAATATCGAACTTAACCCTATATTTCACTCATTGTGGTAGACTGTTCTAGTTCCATGTGCCATGTTTAATTAATGAGGACATATGGCATAAAGGCGTTGGTTAGATCCAGTGACAGGATCCAAAGAGTGTGAGTTCAATACCCGGTTAAGGCAATAGAGAACATTCACAGGGAAATTAACAGGAGATAACTGATAACTGACATTCATTAAACATGGCACGTGGAACTAGAACAGTCTACCCCATTGAGCGAAATAAAGGGTAAAGTTCGACATTCCAACCACCTGAAGAAGTCTGAGCATACAGCGGCCGAAACGTTGTAATAAATATGGCGACAAAGATGAGGACAACAATCTGAATAATTTAAATAATGTGCATAATAATTAATCTCAGAAATATAGACAGATACAGATCTCAATTGTTTCATCCAGTGGGAGTCATATATATATATATATATATATGATTTCATTTCTGTAGTTTAGTGCTAGCAGCAAGCAGAAATATTTCTCCTCCCGATGATGGCCATTTTGGCCGAAACTAGTCGAGGAATCTAAATGGGATAATAATAAAAAAACGAAAGAATATTAATCTACAACCCAGTGTGTCTGGGGATTTTAATTTTTTTAATTTGTATTGCTCAAAATATATATATATATATATATATATATATATATATATATATATATATATATATATATATATATATATGTGTGTGTGTGTGTGTGTGTGTGTGTGTGTATGGTAATTGGTAGGGATAATTCCAAGAAGGATATAAATCCAAAGAGAGTTTTTTTAGTAGGGATAAATTCATTATTATTAGTATTATCGTTAATAATAATAATAATAATAATAATAATAATATATATATATATATATATATATATATATATATATCTTTTTGATTAAAGATAATTAAGGTTTACATTAAGAAATAAAGTTTTTCTTACACTTAGCTTCTCGTATATAAAGGAAATATTTATTAAATGACAGAGACATACACAGTGCACACCATGTTAATATTAATGTGTGTCACAATAGGTAAAATGCAGAATATTGAACAAAGCTAATTCGCTAATATCAGAACTATTCCAAGGAAAACTCTGGAAAAAATGTAAACCGAGCAAAAATTGCATAAAATAAAAATTATATTGCGTAAACAAAATCAAAACAATCAGTAAGCATATAAAATAGTATACGTTATTATAGCAAAAAATAAAACATGGAAGAACTATTTTCTAAGAACATGAATTGACAGACAGAAGTATATAATAGGTGAATCTAATGGAAACGCTGATTAAATGTTCAGAATAACAAAGAATGAGAAACAAAGCAGATAGATAGATAGAAGTAGAATGAAATTAATCGAAAATATATGAACAAACTGAGATAAATAGATAGCTAGTTATGAATAGATTGAAATAGATAGATTAGATATGAACAAATTTAGATAGATAGATAGATATGAACAAACTTTAATAGATAGATATATATGAACAGACTGAAATAGATAGATATGGACATACTAAAATAGATAGATAAATATATAGATAGATAGATATGAACAGACTGAAATTGATAGATACCTATATTTAGATATAAAATTCTAATAAAGAAAAATAGACGTTCCGCATGTCGCATGAAAAGGGCCAATACATCTTGTCCGTGTTCGGTATCCACGCGATAAGACCACTAAGAATTAAGTTATGAAAATAAGAAAACGTTAGTGCAGAGAAAAAAAATAAAAAGACATATTTCGATTGATATTGCATTTGAATTTGTAGAAAGAGCATACTTGCCACATGTCCTTTGCAGAGGGCCAAAATATATGTGTTCGGCAAATAAATGAAATGTTCACAGTTGATTAAGTTTCTTCTACACTAATTATCTCACTATACAGTATAGTCCGGTTCGTAATCCTCCACATTCTTTTGAACAGGATCAGAAATTTAGCCCTTGTTTCCTATTTAGTAGATAATTTCCGGTTCTTTCTAAATTTTTCTTCACCCCTATACATCTAACGAACGATTCCGTCTCAACTTTGAAATTTTATTCTCTACTTAAATCCTGACCTCTTCAAGCCTAGAATTATCTGTTATCATTCCCTACATAACCATAAGCAAGAACTTCAATTCTACTCTGACGCTAATAAATCTCCATACTGTAATCCTCTACTTTGAATGGCCATAGGGTCTTGTATGAGTTGAACATTAATATATATATATATATATATATATGACGATAACGTACAAGGAATATTTTTTAATGATTTTCATGCAATGTTTTGAGAAGTTTTTTTTTTTTTTTCGTTTGAAGCTAAATGTGTTGATGAATTGTCCGTAGTTTGTATTGTCCCAAAGGCCTTCGATTAATTATTCACTCATTTTAAAGGAGATATTTAAATTTGGGGCTAACGACAATTATTGGGAAAGTATTTTTGGATAAAAATGCTGAATCAAAATAGCAAATTACGGCTTAGAAGAAAACGTGGGCTGTGAATTATGATATCGATGGATTGTCTTGGATTATATTTCTATATATATGTGTGTATATATATATATATATATATATATATATATATATATAACAACCAAATGGCGGGAAGACTGTGACAGCCGCTCAGATTTTGAAGATTCAAGTCGCCTCCTTAACTCAGGTACATTATTTAGGCTAGCGAGAATTTCGTGAAGGGCAACGCCAAGTCGTCAGAATGCCTTTCCTTTCTATCTCCCACACGCTTCCTCATAGATACAATGCGGCTATGGCTCGTATAATAAAAAGAATTAAGTCTATAATGTAATGAGTGATCCGAAGTAATTAAATCAGAGACAGCATGGGAGGCAAAAACAGTTTTGTTGTTTTGTATTTTTTATACTGTTTGTGAGAATAGTTGTAATCTCATTCTTAGTTGAGTTTTTGTTGAAATAGAATAAAAATAAGGTTACCAAATATTTCTTGTGTGTCATATTGACTGATACATCTAAAACAGAATAGATCCTGCGCAAGTATTCTACTTCCGATTTCCAAGCAGTCCACATGCTATGGAACCTATCCCACCTGTGGTTTATTCTTCAACTATAAGAGTGAAGCCCATTCTGAAAGAACCTATAATCTGTCATGATCTACATTTTTAACAGCGTTACACTCAAATCCTCAGTAACGACAATTTATAACTTTGTGCTAATGTAGCCGTTGAACGGTCCCGTATAAGTAATTTGACTCACAGATACCGGACTACACTGTTTAGTGAGTTATTTTTTGTAGAAAAAAAATAATCGACAGTGGACATTTCACTTAGTTGCCAAACACTGCTAAGATATTTTGGCCCTTTGTAAAGGACATGCGGCAGGAATGTTAGCACCTTCTATTATTTTCTGACAGATTCCAGAAGAGCCGGAAGCTGGGATCGCATCTAAAACCCTCAGTATGTAAAAAAAAAAGAGGTTTTTATGAATTTTAATGCCAACCGTGTGATTGCATCTCCAATATCAATAATATATATTAGAAAAAAATTGTATCTGTGCATCTCACATGCACTACGCTCTCTCGTAGTTTGACTTGTTACTTATAGGAACTTAGTGAATTTCATCCACATATTGATCTGCACATTACGACCAACCAAAATTCAACTATCAGCAAATAGACAAATATTAGTGGATATTACAAAAAATATAGAAAGCAACAAAATCCAGGGTCAGATTGAAAATCAGAGAAAGTATTATTTGGCAAAATCTCCAGCCCACATTAAATAAATTATCTTTTGCCACAAGAGATGTCTGTTTGAAATATTTAATATGTCTGTATAAGCAAAAACAAAAAGGGTTTTTTTTAATACACTTTCGCTTCATTTGACCGATACACATAACTTAATCTTGTTTGGACTGATTCAATTTTCAGCTGTCTCTAAAATTCCAGGATGTACTCAAAGAAGTATTGCCTGGCATACTCGTTCTTGATAATGACTGTGGAAGTCGAATAGATTTTTAAAACAAACAAAAAAAAACCCTGCAGAACAAACAAGAAATTCTTACAGATAATTTATAATTCTGATCCTGCTATATAACATTGCATTCGAAAATTGTAAAAAAATGCTAACATACATGTATGCTCACTCTCTCTCTCTCTCTCTCTCTATATATATATATATATATATATATATATATATATATATATATGAAGGGCCGAATATAGAGACCTAGTGCACTACGTGCCACAAACGACCCTCCGCAGGTTTTTAATTAAGAGATGTCCTTCTCCGAGAGCAGTTGCGACTCAAAGCTATAGGATACAGTCTGTCCTCCTATTTACGCATAGTTGGAGGGGGAAAAGGAGGATTAATGCCTTTCCAATGGGTATAAGAACGTAAGTGAAAGAATTGGTTTCGAACTCGGCTATCCGATTCCTCAATCCGAGCCGCTCTCCGCTATTCCACCGCGCCTCCTTCAAAAAGTGTGTTTGGTTCTGCTCAAAGCATTCACCACTAAAATCAAATTATGTGCGTTGGTGTCTGAATCTCGGTCACTAGGAAATGAGCTGCTTGACCCTCATAAGTTGAATACGACAGGAGAGTCCACCATACATACATATATATACACACACTAAAATTATTATTGTACGGTTTTCACCCAGATCCGATTCCATTGTTTTGGGTCTGGGAAGAAGCCACTCAAAGAACAGTGGTTATTTAATGATAATATGAAAGATGCAACACTCTTATGGCTCAAAAGGCAGTGAAGAAGTTTCTCCAAGGAGTGTATGCTATTCATTAATCAAAGATGGATTCGAGAAGGGATAATGAAAGAGATTATGTTTGCCAACCGAGTTGGAATTATTAAACCTGAGATCATTTTAATGTGAACTGTGTAATCTCGACAATGACATCTATTGTAATTAATGATCAATCTTTTGCCAACCGTTGACAGTTTTCCTCACCCTCCCACCATATATATATATATATATATATATATATATATATATATATATATAATAAAAAGAATTAAACAGTAATATTCCATGGTTATAATTTATTACATTGGATCGTAATTCCGATCCAATATTTCAGACCTTACAAATTCAAAAAGAAATCAGAAAAAATAACTCCGGGAATAAAAATTAAAATTTAGTGATAGTGTATGAATGAATGAGAGTTGGGGGCGTATGTGAGAGGTAAATGAAATCTGTAGTGAGGGGTAACAGACGAGCGAAGAACAGGAAGCCCTAAATGTGAAGTTGGGGATTAAATTTTAACAGAGAGAAGTTTTAAAGAGAGGGGTTAAATGACAGTTTAAAAGAGTGAGAAACAAATAAATATAAATTATTTTCCGATGTATAATTAATTACTGAATCGCTGACCTAAATTAAATTAAAAACCGACACCGGAAATGGGTGTGTACATTTACGGTGACACTAAGCACAATAAAAGACGATATAATTTAAACTTAAAAATCAGAAGATGAGAAAGAAAGAGAAAAAGAAAAGAAAAAAGGGTAAGATGGTGGGGGCAACTAAAACCGAATGGCATTAATAAATTAATATATATATATATATATATATATATATATATATATATGAATTATTTTAAATATGTTATTGTCAGTTTGTCGAGAACTGCTTTATACGTTTTAAATGCGTAATCATCAAAGAGCCAGCGGCGACCATCTGCTTTCATCGACTTTTTGTTCCCCCTAGCCTAGCCCAATATGTTATACAATGTTTGAGAGATAGCGAGATGTAATGCATATATCGGCAACACTCTCCGAAGGGGAAAAAAATATGTTACATTCATTTTTTTTTCAAGGCCGGCGGATATTTTAAAACGAGCCTTAAGCGAGAAAAAATAACACGAACACAAAAGTTTCTTCAAAACTGTTCAATATTACGTGATTCCTAAATTTTCGGCACGTATCCCTTATGTGTAAAATGCACAAGAGTACCGTGTTTACTAGACTTTCATGCAAATTTGTTAATCTTAACATTTCTAAAAATGGAACTCCTCTCTATAAACTATCATGATTGATGCTAATTTCCATAACGTTTTGGTCTCACGATTTGCAGTAACATATAGTAGAATTGTTATGTTAGATCAGTTACTGAATATCGTGCAAAGAAATTCGTTTCACTTTGTCGTGTCTAGATAATACGTCTAGTCAGAATTTTCCTGCATATTTACATGTCTACTTTTCGTACGTGCATTATATATTGCTCTGTATATCTAGACATTATTGATAAAATCCAATGAAATATTGCAAGTTATCGAACCTCACCTGACATCTCGGCATCAGTCATTTTCTCTCCGCCGTAACGTAGCTTCCCTTTGCTTCTGTACGAATATTTTCCCAGCATTTGTTTTGATGAGATTCCTCTTTTAGTATCTCAACTTCACGGATTTAATTCAAGTACTAGATTGATATATAGGTCTCATAATTTTACAGTTTAATTTGCTAGATGTAATCCTGAATTTTATGCAATTCCAGTTTCTTCTCTCTCATTTCTTGCGTGTGGAACCCTCTGCCGGGTTATTGCATTCTATTCAGATATGATCTGAAAAAAGTAAATTCAATGTCATCGCCATTTATTTCCTTTAAACCCTATTCTTTTATTGCCCGCCATGTTTTTCTCACTTAGAACACCCGTACATCGGAGTGGTTTAGTGCCTGGTTTTGGGTGAAATGATTAGTAAAAAATAGTTATTACTTTTATGAGACATAAATACACCAGAATGATATGAAACCTCAAACAGTGCTCTATGCCTAAAGGAAGAGATAAAATAATTTCAATATGATGTTGTCACATTGGTCGGCCGTGATTACATTTCGCAGTGATTAAAAACGTAATCATCATCATCATCATCATCCTCATGTCTTCCACTATTAATGCACAAACACACACACGTGTGTATGTGTGTGATGACGCCAGTTCTCCACTTGATACTTATACTAATGACAACCATTTACTCCTGTCTCGAAAATCAACTTGGTATGGTCAAGTTATCAGCTGATCTCAAATCTGACCAACAGTCTGATGTTAACTGGGGCAAATATTGGCTAGTTAATTTGTACGCCTCCAAAATGAAACTTTAACTATCGATCATACAAATGATCACTTTCTACCTCCCATCATTATGGGCGTTAA
>OZ010584.1:69229132-69287280 GCA_963932145.1 Acanthosepion lycidas
TATCGAACCCGCTTTCTAAATTTGACACTATCCAAAGCCTACTTATTTTTTGATGATTGGAAATATAGCTAATATTGAAATTTCTATTATATTCGCTAAATCTAATAATTGTTAGAAGCAACAGTTGATTACATTGCGTCAGAATCTATTCGTTTGTGAAGCCTTACTTTTTCTTTTCTTAGCCTAAAGCTACTCTTTCTAAAACGGAAGAATATGTTCATAAATTGTTGTTCCAATAATTCCCGTCGTACAATCAGCCAGGCAATAGGGAACTAATTCCTCTCCAACGGCCAATATGCCTCCGCAATGGCGGGGGGGAGGGAGATGTAGGGTGTAGGCAAGCCAGCTAATTTTACCTCATTTTATAGGAGAGTGCCTAATACACCAGTTAGGTTGGTCCATTTTGCTAGAATGGACCTGCCCAATACATTTGCATGAGTGGACTTTATTCACCCATATATTTCTCTATGAAATGACTCAAGGGTTATTAGCTTTGGCTACACTTGCGTACTTGTGTGTTAGACCACTGGCAAGCTAACCAATATTCTACAAGTCGAACCTGCTTGACATATATTTTCCTAATTAACTTTAACGTTTCCGAACATTTCTGATTTTTACTCTCATAAATTCTAATATTTGGGAAGATATTACGGCTGAAACCATTTCAACACATATGTGTATTCTCTTCTGCGATATTCGGTATAAAACAGTCTATAGCGCGTTACAAGAATCTCAAATTCACATTTTTTTCCAAATAACTGCACAACATTATGTTGATATAGGCTGTCAAATGAAGCAACTTAAACGTTAACATAATTTAGCTCACCACGTATTCTACTGATTGTATTGGCTGAAGGTAGATTTCGTTCAAGATTCAATTTGCTCATTGCTTTGCTCTTATTTTATACATATAGATCTTTCCATATAAGTCTGCCAGTGGGACTTATGACAGGCCTACTCGTTTTGCATGGGTATACACCCTCCTTATATGTGTGCGCCAACCAATTAAAAGCTTTTTTAAATATCATATTTCTTCAGGGCGTCAACAAACATGACTACCCGTAAATTGAATTTCTTTAACATTTGTGAATTCGCATACACCATTAGAGGGTCAAATCTAAACCACCAATATTTACCTATCCCAAAAGAATGTAAGTACTTGCAGACCATAATAGCTAATTCTTTAAATTTATGGCCTGGTATAACTTTTATAAATAAAATTCAAACGCCAGAATCGAACATTGATAATTTTTTGACGGATGATTATAAAGGATAATAGCACATTATGCAGCACGTAATTCAGCCTTGAATGAGATGGAAATTAAACAAACCCTACCAGTGAATACTTATTTGCTATGGAGTAAAAACTGGGAGTAGAGTCACATTACGCCTTCGAAAGCAAGGTAACCTAGCACTATCTGCGTCGCAGATTCACATGTTACTCAAAATGCCTTTGCAGCCTATTCATATATACGAAGAATGGTGGTCTTTCCTATACACGATGAATGCTGAAATTTCCCTTGCTAAACAAGCAGAGATTTCCTCAAAAATTATGAAGCCCAGAAAGAATCACTGATTGCAACAGAAGTGTGTTTGAATCTGATCGTAATGAATGCAAAACTGCCCTCAGAGGGGTGAAGTTACTGTTTTCGGGTACAATGAAACAACGTATAGCGTCTTGCAAATTCGGTTCTCGATATTATTAGCGATTCTTCAAGTGTGTGCTGAGCAACAACACATCTTCAATTCATTTTTCTATTCAATGAATTAGAAATCCTGACATTTACACCAAATAAGGTTGAATGCTTTGCTCGAAGATTCTCTTCCAACTCGACAGTCTAATCATTTGAAGTACCCACAACTGACTTTCCGACTAGGGCAGAGGCTCAACTGAGTGATAAGCGGATAACACCGTCGCTAGTCTCAGTCATCATTTCTAAACCAATACCAAAAGGCAAGCGGGGGTGACAGGATATAAGACATGTTCCTGAAAAAAATTGCCCCAGAGTTGGCTCCAGTTCTAGCTAAACTCTACTACGATTGACTCGCTGCTTTCTGCTTGTTGGGAGCCATCCTCTGTAATTCCAGTTTTAAGAAATTCGGGGAATCTTCTGACCCCCCTGACTATCGCTCTATTCGTCAACTAACGCTTTTTGGCCTTGCGTTTTCAGTTGTCTTGAACTGGAATAACTATATCGAATCAATAGCTGAATCTACTGCAAGGAAATATGGTTTATTGTGCCGTGCCTGAAGAATTTATATTCAGATTTCATCTTGCACATTTACAATGTGCATTGAATTTAGTTGCCATATCTGTTCTGATGCTCCTGCTGTTCAACTCGCGGTTCTTGGCAAAATCCAAAGAAGGATCTGCAATGTAATCGATCCTAACTGTGTATCTCGACTTCCGTAAGCATTCTCACTGACGTGACATTGCTTTTTTCTGACGTTTATACAAATACTTTCATGACAACTACTCGGACGAGCTTATATTCCTGTTGCGTCTACTACTGAACTTGAAGCGTGTTAGGAGATTGGCATTTACGTCCGACAATTTTAATGTTGAAATAGTTAATTGTAATTGCTGATTCAACTCCACTAGATTCTTTCACGCCTTTTCACGTTTGTGGAACACCCGTTTATTTAATTCCGTGATAACTGCAATCTTCAGAAATCTAAGCGCTAGGTCAGACGCCATATTCGTTCTTCTTGAATCCCATTCATCTTTTAATCTTCCCTCGACACCCCCTGTTTCACTCTCTATTACCCCTGTGTACCAATGCAATTCCTGGTTGACGGAGTGAAATGATTTTAATATATATATATATATATATATATATATATATATATATATATATATATATATATATATGCATCCATACATATATATATATATATATATATATATATATATATATATATATATATTTAAATACATATATATATATATATATATATGTATATATAATTATTTATTTAAAAATATGATTCCAACTCGCTACATAAGAGGTCTCATGTTTCAAAACAAGAGCCGAAAACTTCAAAATAATATTTGAATTAACTTGAGTTAAAGTAGGCTCTGTTCCATCTTCAAGCGAAATTTTTTTGGGAATGACTTATTTCTGAAATTTACGAGTTTTAATAGTATGGTCAGAATTGAAATCAAAAATTTCCATGGAAACATCAAGGGCGGATTGTTTAGAATCGGCAGGGGTGGGGTGTTAATAATTTGTATCAGTATAGAGTTACTTTCATAGATGCCGGGTCAGGGTAAGGTGGGGGTGGCTAAATTTACGACGGAGGAAGTTTACGCATAGTCTGGCTTGAGCGTCTACGGAGATTTATTTATTTATTTATTTTTATTTTATTCTTTCATTATATCTCTTTATGAAAGGGATTTGTGTATATAAAAAAGCCGTAACGTTTGTTATTTGACGACTTCATAAAGGGTTATCAATTTTTGTAGGGTATTAAAACTATGTATATGGGCAATGGATTTTAAAATTTATTTTATTGTATGCGTGTTTTTAGCTAGTTATTCAGAGCGTAAGTTCGGTTGTGTCGGCAGAAAACCGTTAATTCTTGCCTGTTGTTTAATAGGTTTTTATTGTTTAGAAGCTTAATAATGTGTAGATTCTCCTGGAGGAAAAGAAAACAGGAAAAGAAACACCATTTGGTATACACCTCCGTTCAATCAAATGGTTAGTATTAAACTAGGACAGAAGTTCTTAGCTCTAATCGATAAACACTTTCCCACCAAAAGTAGGCTTAGTAATATATTCAATAAGAACACACTAAAATTGAGTTACAGCTGCACTGAAAATCTAGAAGGTATAATAAGAAGACACAATAATAATATCCTGAACAAACCCCCTTACCTGAATAGTTTTCATAACTCTACACTTAAATCAGATAATGATAGGGAAAAATTATGCGATTGTAGAAACCCGGCAAGACTGCCCATTAGAAAATAAGTGCTGCATCAAATCTGTGGTATACCAATGCACTATATCATCCACGGAGAACCCTAACAATAATATGATATACATTGGGTCTACGAAAAATGCCTTTAAAACCAGATGGAGGCAGCATAAATGCTCCTTCAACAACATAAACTTTAGACATCAGACCTCTCTATCTAAATATTTTTGGCACCTGAAAGAAAAAAATAGGACACCTAAAGTAAAATGGAAAATCATTAACAGGACTAGAACTTGCAACGTTGTGCCTCCATTAGAAACAACACATTATTAAGCTTCTAAACAATAAAAACCTATTAAACAACAGACAAGAATTAACGGTTTTCTGCCGATCTATCTATATATGTGTGTGTTCGCATACATACACACATATACGCGTTTATATATGATACATACATACAATATATATATATATATATATATATATATATATATATATATATATATATATAACACAAAAACGATCGAAGCAAAAAGAAAATAACCTAAATGAAATATGCTAACTCGTATGCCCAAAACCTTTAAAAAGAAATTCAAAACTTAAAATTCACAGTGTCTCTCGCACGTGCGTATATATATATATATATATATTCGCGAAAATACATTGTTATAAGACGGATTAGATAGTATTGTAAGACCTGGTTGTGCTTTGAACGTACTTGTAACAGGACAAATTTTTTAAATTTGTGCTACGAATTTAGCAGACATATGAAACATATTTTGTTGCCACTAGGCCTATATTTTTACCTTTATTTTATCATGTATTTTCAGTCTACAAGCTAACTTGCAAACTTTGCCGGAAAAGTGACAGGAATTCTCAGGACTTTACGACATTTTGTATTTCGTTGATACTCGGTTGCGATAACTTCGCATATGGCTTAATTTTGCTGCTGTACTCAGGCAAATCCTGCCACAAATATCACAAATGAGGCCACGCGTCTCACCTCTTTTGCTTAAGATAAATTATTAAGATAGCAATAATGTGTTCATTTTACGATGAACTGTTTACTCCGACGTCAAACGTAAAATATATTTGTGTATATATAGATGCATACGTAAGTGCTTCTATAGGGATTTTCCTAGCGTAGCTTAGATGTGGCACAAAGCCAAAAGTATGGGGCACCCAGTGAAGATCGAACTCTCTACTCAGTCGTAAATGTTCTAGAAAGACAAGCTTGCTAACCATTACACCGCCTTGAGCTGCCCAAGTGTCCACACACACACACACACACACACACACACACATATATATATATATGTATGTATGTATGTATGTATGTATGTATATATATATATATATATATATATATATATATATATATATATATATATATATATATATATTAGAAGGATTTGAGATAATTATAATTAATAATTTTTGCACAAACCTAATAATTCATCGAATCTAGAAGAACCCTCAGCAGAATGCAGAAATCCGTTAGTACAGTTGGAATGACGTTTCCCTCATATCGTAACTGTCTGTGTTTCAATTCTTGGTAGTGGATGCTCACTGCTGATGAGTCCCAAATACAAGACGAAACGGCCGTCCACTGCTTTCTGCATTCTGTTGAGGTTTCTTCTAGACTCGATGATTTATATATATATATATATATATATATATATATATATATATATATATATATATATATATATATATGAAAGCATAATTAATGTAAATGCACATGAAAGAAAGGTCCCAGAAATTTTAAACTTTTAAATTTATTTTATTCAAATACGTATTTATATATATATATATATATATATATATATATATATATATATATATATATATATTCAGTTGCTTTTTGTGTGTCTTTGTTTATACATTTACACACACAAAAAAGCAAATCTTGTAAGAATATTGTTGCAAATTTACTGTGGATGATCTACTTTTTAAAACATTTTCTGTGCACTTTCATTTTAATAAATTGCTTTCTCTCTCAATTAAAGAAGCATTTTTAAATTGAAAATAAGGTCACAGTTTTTACGGTGAGCAACTAACGCAATTATTGTGTTGGTTTTATAGGAATGTTATTAAAGGAATATATATATTGTAAATAATTAGTGTAATGGATTAGCTTAATAGTATTTGCAGTGTATTTGTCTTCAAAATGTTGAGGATTATAAATTAAATACTAAATAGAAACGACATTTATTCTGGATTTTAGTTTATTGTTATGGTACGAATAGAAATTTCAGATAATTCTTATTACTTTATTTACGATACACAATTAGATATCGGCTTAGCGGTTCTGCTATATAAAATTGTATATACAATTTTCTTCCATATATATATATATATATATATATATATATATATATATATATATATATATATATATATATATATATATATAAAGAGAGACAGAGACAGAAATCCTTCTTTAAAAAGTTAATGTGATTAAGTTTTTTATTCAGTTTTTGTTGGATTAGTATAAGTGATTTTTCCAGCATATAAAGTGTGTCAATACTTAATTTATAGAGATATATATATATATATATATATATATATATATATATGTGTGTGTGTGTGTGTGTTATAGTGGAACACACGTATTCTATAGTTAATGGACTCGCCCACCTATAATACGTAGGAGTATTAAGAGTAACGTGGGAGTCGCTCACTGGGTCAGTCAGGCTGATCGGCTGAACTCTCTGCCTTCGGGCAGGGAGGTACACGAACGAGGCTACGCCGAACGGGGGGGTAAACTGAACCTGAACGCGTTTATACGGGTTTAAAGGGCATATTTCTGGCCGAACCCACGGGCTCGGAGATCCCACGTTAAACCGGTCTTGTGCTACATGATGCCCTCGTGGTGGGGTGACTAAATACCCGCTCAGTGAGTCGGTCATTCAGATAGTCGGATACTAAAGTATCAGCGACCACAACTAGATTTTCTCTGCGTCATTACCTATTATATCAAGTTCCTAACATTTTGTACGTCGAACCTATTTTAGGAACGACTTAGTACAAATACAAGCCTCCACTGTGAAACCACTCCATAACAGTATGTATATTCCTTCTGACGTTGTTTTCCCACCCCAACTTGATATTTCGAAAAAGAGGTAGCATTTTACTTTTCAAATTTTCTAAAAAATCCTTTAAGCACCACTTACTTACCATCACCTGAGAAGTACGAAGTATTTAAACATGAAAGCGTTTCTACATATATCTTTTTTATAATCTCTTATAATAAAATCATATATATATATATATATATATATATATATATATATATATATATATATATATATATATATATAATGTGTGTGTGTATTGGTGTAATTATATAGAATGTATTTTCTTGTAAGTTTACAGTTGGGTTTAAAAGACATATGACAGAATATCTGCTGAAAGTTCTTTCATTCTCAAAAAACCTGCCGGCCTGTGGCTAAATCGTCACAGCGTTAACCGAACTTACATATATAATGTGTGTTTGTTTCAAGCTGCATTTCTTTTTGACATGCAATAGCCAGGAAGTCATTCATATCTTCAGGCCTGTGCACAATCCCTTTAGGCGGATTATTAACCGGCACTGAAAAAATTAGTCCACCTCTGTTTGTTGAACTTCTCACATCCAGAAAATACTGAAATATCTTTACTTTTGGATTTCGCTTCAACGGCTGTAACACATTTTCTGCAAAATTCTCTTTAAAAATTATTACATCTATCACTTTTTTTCTACCGATGTTAAGCAACATCGATGCTGGAGAGTACATAAATGGATGACCCTATGCAATGCCAGTTGCTGTAAGGTTGGATGTGCCAGTTTTGTAATTGATAAAGGCTCGGAATTAGAAATCGGAGAATCACGTTTATTTCCAGTCGGTTACCGTTATATTCACTTCATCGCAAATATTGGGAAAGTTATGTAACCAACTATTCCATCCCCCCAACCATGAGTCAGTTAGTAAGACTTGTATTAGGAAATAATTTCTCTCTAAAAATAAAATACTATTTAAAAATCTTTTCTGGCTTTAAATAACCTGCAAATGGTTGATAATCCGTAAAAGAAATAAATGAATTATTCATAATACCGACCAGCACCAGCCGTCACCTACCAAATTAATAGGAGAGAAAGACACTCTCGAACAGACCCGTCAATGCACAAACGACTCAGTGTCTAAAAATCTTTCTGCGCGCAATTCCATGATCTACCGAGACTGAGGGATGCCTAAACTAAATCCAATCCATAGATTAGGAATACAGATATATTTGATTAAATACAGAATCAGGATCATGAATATAGGTTAGTAAATGTGTCCAGATACTTGTACAATATCTTTAAGCTTATTTCTGCCTTTAGCGTATGCAGGTTTTGTATTGTCTAGCGGCTAGAGAAATTCAAATTCGAATTCCCTCGTGTTCGTTATAATATATTATTATTATTATTATTATTCACCTTAGCACGACGTTAAATAACTGAGCCAACTGGGAACTATATACCCCGTTTTCAACCAGTCTGGAATAAAAGAAACTATGCAGCCCTGGCCAAACTGCCACAGAAAATATGGCGTTACATTTTAATGTTGTACGCTGTTTTGGATTCTATATTCCGAACTGTGTCTCATCGGCTGTTGTGATGCGTCTAGTGTGGTAGTCTGTAGTGTTAGTGCTTCTTGCTTCTCACGTTCAGTTACCGTAACTGGCTAGTAGAAATTCGAAAAAGGGTGCCGAGTGCGTTATTCTTCCCCTGCCAGTATATAGTCTCTCCATCACCAAGACCTATGTAGTGCCTCCTCGTGGCGATACATGGCAACCGAGCACCTTGCGGACTCAGGCTAAACTATAGGAGACATGGGTTTTGCCCCCTTAACATGCGGTATACAGGCCCACTGTTGTGTGGACATGCCCTGATGCCCATGAACCAATCCCCAGCTATGGGTTAAATAGCTCCACTGCCTTGTGGAAATCTTTGGGAGAAGGAAAGGCCAAGGAGTAAACCCTGCACAAATCCAGAGTGGAGCCCCTAAGTCGGATGGACGGCACTCTGCGATACCTTCTGGCAACTCCTTCAGCCGTGCTGTTACCAAACTGTATTGGTTTATCCTCTTCTTTGGACTCTGCTAGCAAGGTCGAGAGGGGAAACTAGACGTCTGGGCAGCCCTAGTTCACAATACACCCCGTCCAGGATCGTAACGCACCGGAGAGGACACTCCAGTGACGTCGCAAGATATTGGTTTAAGCGCTACTCCATCGTCTCCCTAGACGGACGGATGCCGAACCGAACCGCTTCCGAACTGCATTCGTTGAGGTCGGTCAGCATCTCTGTCTTTAAGCCAATCAGCCATATTTAGACAATACAAAACAAAAGGTTATCTCATCATGAGAAAATTAATTTTTGAATTAATTCTAAGAAATTTAACTTATGAAATTCTTAATATCACAAAATGGAAATTATCTATAATCGCTCAAAAAACAGGAGAAAATGAATACGTAATTATAGGATTTATTTTTTATATATAACATGACGTGTCAGTTCCTACAATCAGGAATTTCTACTTTCTCGCAAAAGTTGTAAGGTTTTTGAAGATTTTCCGCTAGTAAAATAATGCATATTGTAACTGATCGAACAAAGGAAAGCCAAATCGATATTTTCTTTCGAAGGAAATTATAAAAAATAAAATGAGACAATAAGAGAGAAGAACGCTAGGATTGTAAATGGGAAGGTGTTTGAGAAAAGAGGAAGTTGGAGAAAAAAAATGGGTGGTGCCGTATTTGGATGTCTTATCGATTGTGCTACAGTGGCGTGCGTAATTAGCGTGACGACTCTGACATAGATTGGACAATTAATAACTATCGATTAATTATTGATTAGAATATGGAAACAAATGATTTAATTAGGAAGTCAACAAAGTTACAACTAACTCAGTAAGAAGTGAAAAGAACAAAGGGATATTTGAAGAAAGAAAGTTCAAAAGAAAATGGGAGGAAAAAAAGTAAGGCAAACACGCACACATATGCACATACATCATTGTATATATATATATATATATATATATATATATATAGAGAGAGAGAGAGAGTGTGTTTGTGGGTGAATATGAAGTTAGTGATATAATCGCCTTGACTGGTTGATGTATATTTTAATGTTTTTTATAATATTCCCATTATATTATCTTCCTGAACTGGCAATTGATCCACAACATCCAGGAACTTAGTGTATATTGACATACAAACGCATACACATCAGTAGACACGCAAATATTTTTTAAGCCCATATCCTTTCAGGATATAGTTAATCATAGCCCCCGTCCTGGGTATTACGATGAACTACACCCGCGTCCGGGGTAAGACAATAAACTACATTCGAGAGCAAGGTCTTTGATCAGGAGGTTTTGAAGAGCATGGAACAACCTCTTAATTGCTTGTGTTCCAGGGTCCAAACTGACTCGGGATGGTAGCACCTATCAGGGTCCCTGCTATGGGCAAATAGTTACCCCCCACCCCACAAAGGGATCAAAACGCTATGAAATGATAAAAGTAGGTTTTAATACCAGCAATACTTATGGGGGGAAATTATTAAAACCAGTACATATTTTTTTTTAAAGTTACCAGCAATACATTATTGGGAAAAAATATTACCAGAAATATTTGTTTTAAATATTACCAGCAATAAAAATCTTGTCGGCATTACATAACCCCTTGAGATTAATATGCCGTACAACAAACCAGACCAAACTAATCATAACTTTCTACAGTTTCCTTTTACTTATTATCTGCAAATAACCAAGCCTTCTACCCAATAATAATGTATTTGTTTCCCTGTCCTTTCTACTAAACTGAATATCAACCAAAGCAAGTGTATCAAACACGCCATCTTTTGGACTTCAGTAATTGCTGCAAATAATATGATGTACGTTTTATATGGCGCCATTGTGAAAGGTGTTGTTTAGGAAATTGGTTTTCACAGTGAAGGCAACTAGGGATCGAATAGCGACCCGTAATTTTTTCAGCAATATTCTGTTTACTCACTACTGAGTACAAGTCGAACTTGAACCAAAACCGGTGTTAGCGACATTTGGAATTTAGTAATATACCAACAGAAATGGCACTATACGATTGAAAATCCTTTATCAGAATATGCCTTAAAAATCCTTGAACATATGCATATGCATTCATCTAAATAAGTACGCGTAGGTGATAAAACGTCCTCGGCCACCATTTTCACAACATTTGACAAATTATCTAATTATTTTGAAAAGGCTACGTGGTCGAGCCCGATAATTCTTTAGCATGGCCCCAGAGATATAATAACAATGTCAGTCATGTACATATCGATGTATATATTAGGTTGTTTACAGCCGACTTCCGCATATATATTTAACCATTACTTGATTTATCAAAAATTAATATTTTTCTATCTTGCATTGTGGAAATTCACTAGTTCATTTTTATATTTATTGCAGATATTTTACATATATTAACAATTCAGAATATCCAGCATTGCTTTCGCCATTGTCTTTCATCTTATTTCAACTGAAGTGCATGTCACCTTCTAAATGTACCACGGCGCCATAAGATCTTCTTTTACGTCTGACAATCACTGAGTACGATATACGTGAGAAAATCGCTCACTAATATGGTCCATATTGCAGAGGATTAAAATAAGAGATTGATGAAGGTCAAATTGAATTCACAAAAGACCCATATAGATGTCTCTAGATTCGTATTCTCAATTGAATCCTCCGGAAAAATTTACGGGTAGCTACGCAATCCCATGTTATTCTGAAATATCTCCTAATTATGTAACGGATGTCAGAGCATTATAAACGTACACAGAAAATCACACTTTGTGGACTTTACAAATACGTGCCCCCCAACCATATAATAATTATCATTGTGTATTTACTATTTATTTTCTATTGTATTTGCCGTGGTGAACCAAATTAGGTTCCTAAATTTGGAGTTATTACTTAGACGTTGTATTAATCTATGCAAATAAAATATTTGTCTGCACGTAGACAAAATTGGAGCGCGAAGGGAAATAACATTTAATTAATCAGTTTCTGTATTCCTCAGATTTCAGTCTTATATGTTCAATCATTTCATGTGAGGCACTCAGATAATTTTGCGAAAAAGTGAACGTCTTACTTTGTCTTGAAATAGGATCCGTTGCTAAACTATTTCTTCTGAGATAATTTTCCATTTTACTGCTATATTAAACACATCATACATTTTTTAAACATGAAATGATATCGAACAATATCAGGGATTTATATAATAACAGGAATAATCGATGAACCATATCGTTGGTCATCTAAAAAATATAAAAGGAAGGACTTAAACAATTCAGTTGTGAAATTTTATCTCCTATTTATTGAATTCCAGTAAATTGTTTCAAGACATTTGTTTCAGTCCATCTCACTATTGAAACATTTTAACAATTTCTGTCAATTTTCAAGACTTGGGTAGACTTGCCATTTATATAATATAAATGAAATCAACTATATATGTATTAGTAGAAGATTAAAAGAAAATATATATTTGTATCTAACTTTTATTTTGTTTTAATTTTCCTGGAATTTATTTTCTGTTTAACATAGAATATGGCAAAAACGTCTGTTAATGAACCAAAGTTTATATTAGAGATCTATTATTTTAAAAAGTAGCATAAAGGCGTGAACGACTATTATCAATTCTCTGCTGTGGATAGTGAGCTGAAAAATGTAGCGATATTCGCCATTTTTTCTCATAGGTTTGCCAACGTCAGACCCAATGATAATAGCGCGTAGGAAAAGCAGCATAAAACTGATTGTGAATTGTCATGCTTTTACGAGTAAAAATAAAAGCCTCTACATTCGCCACGATAAATTTTTCGTACATGTTTTCACCAAAATGAATGATTACAAATATGGTGACAGATTCAATTTTCTGTTATTTATTTTATTAGCAACCCAGAGAGCCTTTATATTTGCCGCTTAATATTCATCTGTAAATCTGTGGTCGTTCCGCACATAATTATATATATATATATATATATTAGGATGGTGCTAAAATAATGACGTAATAATGTCTGTTTTGACGTTAAAAAATACGTCAAAAAACGACATTATTATGTCATTCTTTTTGCACCAACCTAATATATATAATATGAATCACTTTGAAGTCAAACATGGTCTGTACATAGATTGCTGACCGTTTGGAAATTTATAACAACTCGCAATTGGAAATATGAGAACCGTGTTACAATTCAAGTCAGATTCGTTACAGTCATTTGCATTTGAATCCATATTTTCCCCACTAGGTATGCGTTAATTCTTAGGGCTTCATTATTATCTCCCCAAGTTTTTTACAACCCCCGCCCAAAATCTTATAGCTTTAAAAACTTTCAAAAAATTAAACCGTAAAAAAGCAAATCGGTCATGCATGCAGCCAGTCAATATATATATATATATATATATATATATATATATATATATATATATATATATATATATATATATTTACATACAAAGAAATAATCACACATAGAATCAATCAGAAATATTAATGCGATTATTGGCGACATCCGTCGCTAGAAACATAATATATGCATTAAAATACTGTTAATCCATAGAGTGAAGTGATCCTCGTCGAAACAATTGATGTCTGTAGTTTTCAGTTTATTTGATGTTAAAATGCTAGTACTGACGAATAGTCCTCTATTCATCATCAGGCATGTGTTTTTTTCCTTATAAAATCAAAAACTTGAAGACGAAATACTTGTTTGTCGACCGAAAGATGTTTTTTTAATATCTGCTATTATTGACGGTTATGAACGATCTCGGAACGTGCAAAGACGCAACGCTAAGTTTTTCAAAATTTTAAGTGAGAATTTTATTTAAATATTTCTTGTGATGTGTTAAATCCACGAATTATAATTTACAAGTGTATTCACTTTATATGTCATGAACTAAGCATACAGTTCAATTATGTAGTGTAATGTCTTAGTAGTAGTTTTTTTTATAGGAATTTTCATGTACTGCGGATCAATAGTTTTTTATAAACATAAAACATTAGGCAGCATATAATTTCTTTGCATGTAAATTATATGCTGCCTAATTGATGACACATGGCACAGTGGATAAAGGCGTTGGTTATATCCAGTGACAAACCCAAAGAGTGTGAGTTCAATTCCCGGTTAAGGCAGTGGAGAACTTTCAGAGGGAAAAATTAGCAGGAGATAACTGATAACTGACATCCATCAAACATGGCACGTGGAACTAGAACAGTCTACCCCAGGGATCGAAATAAAGGGTTCAGTTCGAAATTCCAACCACCTGAAGAAGGCCGGAGAGTACAACGGCCGAAACTTTGTGATAAATATGGCGACAAAGATGAGGACAATAGTCCGCATAATGTAAATACTGGCGCTACAGAATCACAAAGAAATGTACCAAATAAGAGAAAGCGCATCACTTGAAGACTATCCATATCAGGACTAACTAAAGTGGAAGGCACGTATAACTAGAGGAGAAAATAACGAAATAATTAAGAAGATTCGGAAGGAAGCCACCAGTAATACTGATTACAGACGTGGGGAATATGCTTTACTAAGAAATTGTTTTAAGAGAAGGATTTTATAAATTTCAGCCGAAAACGTAACCAGCTGCTCGGTCAAGTAAAAGGCTACTACTACCATTAGTTATAGTTTATATATCAGGTAAGACAAGGCTCTTTAGCTGTGGTTTGTAAGTAAAGAAAGACCCAGAAATCCAAAGGTGAAAAAAAACTTAAAAAATGCAATTACTTTCCAAAGAAATCATAGTAATATAATGGACAAAAAGAAAAGTTATATGTGAAAAGTTTTTTTTTTTTTTTTTATCTCCCAGATCCTTAAAGGCCATTTCAGTGAATAAAAAATACAAAAGTAAAAAGAACATTTAGATTTGACGAGGTAAAATTTGTTTGTTTTCAACTATATCTTTATCCATTGGATGTTTTATTGTAATGGCTTTTCAAGAAATAAAAATAAAATTAGTAATAGAAACCAGTGAAAGAATATCCAAAACAAAATGAACAGAATGAAATTGGATGTAATGAGAAAAAGAAAATAAATAACAACTGACAATTACTAGCCAAAGTCTTTAACTAGCTAAAGAGCTTTATTTATCTTCTATTTCAGCGTGTAAAAGAATATTAGCTCGAAACATCGGATTGTCGACTTTCACTTGGAAGTAATTACCTTCGCTATTTTTTAATCAGATCTCCAGAAAAAAGAACCGAAAAAATGAGATAAATTAATAAAACATAAGAAACTTACATTCAAACAACCATGTCACTTGCAAGAATCTTTGTTCACAGCGACAGCCGTAGAAGAACAACTTAAACATACTACCAAATCGATATCTAGGTCTTATCATTCTACAATTGAAATGGCTGGATTCAACCGTAGGTCCTATACTAACAGTTTCTTTTGTCGCACTTCTTGCATATGCAAATCTCAACTGTCTTCATTCCGTTCAGTCAACTTTGACCTTCAAAAATGTAAATGCAATAATAACCGTTATATTCTGTCTTCTTAATCCCTACTCTTTTATTGATTTTTCTCTCCTTAATAAAATTTTGTTTCTGTTATATGCTCTCAAACTCAGTAAACCCTTCAATCTTCATAATACAAGAAAATAAACTACCCTTACTCGGCTACGCATTGGAAACACTAGACTGACTCACTCCATACTAGAAGGGGAACCTCTTCCTAAATGTCCCTGTAGAAGCCAACACACGGTAAAACATATACTGATAGAATGCTCAAAACTTACACACATTCAAAGAAAGTTCTACAACATTAAGTTTACAATGAGACTATTTACAAAAATTGATCTAAGTCATATAATAAACTTCCTGAAAAGAATTGGTCCTTTTATCAAGGATGTAGTCTGATGTGTAATTAATATGTGCTACATTTTAATATTGTGCAAACAAAATGTCTATGCTAAATGGAAATTCTTGACCATAAAAATTCTATACCATAAAAACCAAACCAGAATGTTAATCTTTGTCATAATTTGAATAATTGTGATAATTAATCATAGCAATAATTAGATCTATGCCAAAATCAAATGAAATTGATCGAAGTATATTAAAAACTGTAAGAGTATTTCTTTTTCAAGAAAGAATGCACATGAACATTAATAGTAAATTTGAAGTCCTACTGTTATTTTCATATATATATATATATATATATATATATATATATATATATATATATATATATATTTCATACACTAGGAATTGTGATTATATATAGGTAATCATGAATATCACCTTTTAAATTGAGATATTTACAAGGATTTTCAAACAAATCAATGATGATAAAATATTTCAAAATCCTTGTAAATTATCTCAATTTACAAGGTGATCATCAAGATCAACACCGATATGTAATCTTAATTTCTATTGTATGAAATATGTTGCTCTTTTTATTAAAACATTGAGCTCTGTGTATGAATTAGTATTACTGTTTAATACTTTCTTTCATATTAATAGGATTCGCCTGGATTATATACCAACGCGTTATTATATATATATATATATATATATATATATATATAATATAATGTGTGTGTGTATGTGTGTTAACTCGCAGTAACGTAAACAACCTAGTCCGATGAAGTCCTTAGAGAGCAAACGCATTAAACAAAAATTTGCTCTTAGTCATTTAACTTTTTTGATATATAAACAAATGATATATTGTTGGCCCATATATATATATATATATATATAAAACTACTTCGCATAGATGGAGCACGACATCCCCCACGAAAGGTATATATATATATATATATAAAGAAATATACTCTTAAGATGTGCTATATTTATGGGATAAAGTGCTCAATATCAGAGATAGAGCGTGTGTAAATATAAAAATGAAGATAGAAGCCAATACTTAGAGGCGACAGCCTGTTTATTGCTAGATGCAATCTACAGTTTTCTAAGTGTTGACATCTATGTTCAATTCTATATACACACACACACACATATATATATATATATATATATAGAGAGAGAGAGAGAGATAGAGAGAGAGAGAGTAATGGATAGCGGTTTTGATTGAGGAATCAAGGAGTCGCGTTCGAATTCCAGTCGAATCAGTTACATTCACGTAATTCTCCCTGTAGCTATGGGTAAATAACAGGACAGACCGGATTCTAAAGACTTGAATTCAAAACCTGCGGAGGGTCGTTTGGGGACCTTGTGGCATGTAGTGCACCAAGTTTGTGTATCCGGCCCTTCAGAAAGTGTAGATTGTTCTGCACAAATCCTTCAACAATATAACCAAATCTCATGTGTTGGTGTCGGGCTCTCGGTTTCCTAGGAATTGATCTGCTTGACACAAATACGTCGAATTCGAAAGGAAAGTAGAGTATATATATATATATATATATATATAGAGAGAGAGAGAGAGAGAGAAGATAGATAGATAGATATGGGTAATGATACAATATTGTAATTTATAAGGGATTTCCAGGAGGATATAGAGAGCTCTATATCAAAAGATAGATCCAATTTATTATTAGTTTGTAGGTCTGATAGATTGAGAGGTGCTTTTTAGAGCTCTGATGAAATAAAAATGAATACCTGTTTGATATTCTTTAATTAGTGTGTATATATATATATATATATATATATATATATATATATATATATATATATGTATATATATATATATATATATATATATATATATATATATATACATTTTCATTAAGCCAGGATCATTTGTGAAACCTCTTTGGCGTGAGGTGATGAAGAAGCTCTATAGATTCTGAGTACGCGTGACATATCTCAAAGTCAGTCCGTACCACGCAGCTTCTCTATCCGTTTACATAGCAACATTACCGATACCTTTTTTTATCAGATCTCGTATATTTTATATTAACCTAGCCCGAACCATATTTAACGCACTATTTTGAATAAAGATTTTCCCCATGTAATGACTTAATTTATTTTTCTTTCACACCATACCAGAAATAAGGGGAAATAACTCTCACCGAAGATAATAGAAATATGAGACATGAGAAGAAAGCTAAACGACTAGATTATAACAAGTTTTCTCTGCTAACTTTTTTTTTAATTCCGACATTGGTCAAACTTAGACCCAGGGTATTTGAACAGAATAAATATCGACTTAATGATCTGTAAGATGATGCAAAAGAAATGTAACCTTCAGTAAATATATTTTCTTCTACTTCGATTAATCTACAGCTTTACGTTTGATAGACCCACTATATTCCAAAGATTTTTATTTTTCCTTTCATAAACATTCTCAAAAAGAAATAAAATATTTTTTCCACACGCTTCAAGAACCCAGCTGCGTGTGCATTCTTACGTCAATAATTTGACAAAGAATTATTTAAGATTAACTACTGACATATATAGCTGAAGAAACAGCTTTTCTAATGGAATATTTTTTTTATGCATTTAGATTCCTGGGAAAATTTTGCAGGAAAAACAAATGTCAACATTTGACTTTTCTCGAAATATAGAATGGATTTAGATTTTATAAAGATACATTCAACTATTGAATACAATAAATAAAAACATAGTTTTTGTATACACACACACACACACACACACACATATATATATATATATATATATATATATATATATATATATGTGTGTGTGTGTGTGTGTAAGTGTTGGTGCGCGTATTTTGTGTGTGTGCCTATCCATGTGTGTATGTGTATATGCATTGTAAATGCGCGCGTGCGCGCGCACACACACACGCCTGTATACATAATAATACTAATGGCGAGATTAGCCGTTCTGTTTAAGGAAAAATTAAGCTTTTATTGACCGAAGCAAAAGCATTATTGTGAGATGAAAGTTATAAAACATTTGTTTAAAAAAGTTTTTTCAGGAAAATACACTTCTCAATTCCACTAATTGTTATAGCACTTTCCAGTACTGATCCGTTTTCCCGTTTAAATTTTGTTTAATGTACAAAGTCAACATCTTGATTATGTCATTTTCACTTCGAATTTCATATGCAACACATTTCGGCTGTTCCTGCTATAATGATGCAATTTATTTTATATAGAAAAGTTCTCTGTGATTCTATAACCTCATACTATGAGATTGGTCAAAGCACAGTCCTCTTCAACAGCAACAGGTTTCATTCATTTGAATCTATTTAAATTATTCATCTAAAAAATGGACGTATATTGCTGTTTGTGTAAGCATTTATGAACGTGTTCGTCACATTGCCTCATATCCGTCTGTATCTCGTAATCTGATTAGCCTGTTTAGGAATATAAACCTAGTTCTTAGATTATTGTTTTCACTTTCTAGTATATTGCTGTATTGTTCAAAACTAACCCTAGTGCAGATTTTTCCAGGTTTATCTTCCGTGTGTTCTATACTAAATTGGTTATATCTGAGACAATCATCGAGGTAATTGAAACATTTAGTATTGAATATTTCAAGGATCTGGATTTTGTTCATGATTTATTTCCAATTCTACGTACTAGATTCTCTCCTGAAAAAGGTTTACCTGAATCCTACTTCTTGGAACACTTGTTAAAAATGCTGATACCTTTAGTAATCAAAATCTAAATACCTATCTCATCAGTAAAGCGGCTCGCATAATCAGAGAACTGACTTCTAGAGGAGAAACAGGAAATCTTGTGGTATGGTATACCATACGCAAATTATCAGTGTATATCTAGACATTTGGAATAGTCTAGATATTCAACCTTTGCGTATACCTCATTATGTTTCAAATTAATCGATGTTTGGAATATAACCTGGCGTTAAGGATATTGGAATAGCTAGTCTTTTTACTTTTTCTCTTAACTGTTCTGTGTTCCCAATTCCATTCTTTCTATTCATCTCTTTTTGCTATCAGACTTGTCCGCTCAGAATTGCCATCCCAAGGAAAGATGGAATATATATATATATATATATATATATATATATATATATATATATATATATATATATATATATATGAGTTATTATGCACAATAGAAAAAGCACTCAGTTATCAAAGCAGATCATGCAAGGAAATCTGGGGTCCTACCCACAGATAGTGACGTGTATGAACTTATATTTGCATCTCATACCGCAAGCTTGCGAATAGGATTACTGAACATATGGATATATAGACACCTACCCCAGAGAGGACTGAAGCGATTTTCGGCAGACCATAGAAAGAGAATATAAGATCCATGTGACAGACCATTGGGCGGCACTGGGGCTTGTAGCGCCGACAGAAAAACCTAGAGTAACTGCCGAAATGATACTCAGTATATATATATATATATATATATATATATATATATATATATATATATATATATATATGTCAATGGAAGTAGAAATGAAAATTAATTACAGTCCTTTAGTAAGTATTTATAGTGTTGTCATTGATGTGATCAAAGGACAAAATGCCTCATATGCACAAGCATATAAAATTAAAAAAATAATTTCACTAAACGCTAACAGTGAAGTGGCAAAAAATATTATATATATATATATATATATATATATATATATATATATATATATATATATATATATGTGTGTATATATGTATATAACTCTACCAAATCGTCAAAGAAAATTCACCTATCGCTGCATACTTGAACTAACCGTACCATAGCATTGACGATATTAGATGCTTGCTTTTAGCGTCTTAATTCAACAACCAATAAGAAATACGCAGATTAGTGTTGAACTATATTGTAATAATAAAATTACACATTGAGGGGTGAAACATTGGTTTACTCTGAAAGTATGATTTTCACAGGGAGACCTCTAACCAACAACATTTGCCTTGGTGGAGCAAGTCGCACTTCTTTGTTTATTCTTAGTCTCGTTGAAAAATGACACAGGTGACTGAAAAAATTGCCTGTTCGTGCTCCAATTTATTCAAAATCATAATATATAATAAATATCATCAATTTTATGCCAATATTGTTATCATTGTCTTAGCTTTTTATTCTTTAAATTTTATTAACCGGCCAATTCACACACACACACACACACACACATATATATATATATATATATATAAGTTTGGTTGAAAACGACTGATAAGGTGGAGTGGTTGATTTTGTTATATAATTTCTCATGTTTTTTTCCTTTTCAAGATATTAATTGTAACAAAATTGTCCGAATATTTTCCAAGCGATTTCGGCTATACTTTTAGACTTTGTCAAAAATGAATTTTATTTTACTTTAAACTGAATATATAAATTGTTTTATGTATATATCTAAAGTTATAGCAATGTTTTATTTTCTAAATACGGTCAGCAGATTATTGCCATCTTCATACTTGATATTATTGATTGTTAATATTAAACAAGGAGATCGTGCAGAAAAGATGTTAGAGATTACAAAATTGTCTGGAGGCCGTAGTTTTAGTCAATGGCGATTTTCTTAATGATTTATTAAAATAAATTTACTTTTTAGTATTTCAAGATATATTATTATATTATTTTCATTTTTGCATAATTTAGACAAAAAATTATCCTTCGCACCATATATACTCCTAATTATTTTAAATGTTCGTCGCAAAAAAAATATCCCGAGGCTTGTGTAAGTTTTACACCATTAACGATGGATTTTATATCAGGCAGAAAGTTTTATCATAAAAAACAATCATGTATTTAAAGTAGAAACGAAAACTGAAGTGAAAGGTTGTTGCAAAATAACCGCCCACTCCCGTGCAAAAGACAGCACAAAGCAGCATGGATTTAACAAAATAATGAGAACGTTTCTCTTGTTTCATGCATGCAAGTTTATTAGACCGCAATGTTTTAAAACTCAACATAAAATGAAATAATTAGCTACTCGGATTCTCTTCGTGCATAAAAAATAGATATCTCCCACGGATAATGTGCAGAACAGCGAAAACTAATATATGTTTGAGAGAAGGAATTAAGAGTAAAGTAACTGGAGCATTAATAATAAATGGAAATAAAGTATTATGTCATGAATATAGAATAGTTCCGAAAGAATCATAAGAAAAAGTGCGGCCAAAACAGAAAGAATATGTTGCTAAACACGACGTCTATATTTCAGAGATCAGGTATTATGTACACTATTCGGACTATTGTCCTCATCTTTGTCGCCACATTTATTACAACGTTTCGTACGTTGTACGCTCCTGTCTTCTTCAGGTGGTTGGAATGTCGACCTGAACCCCTTATTTCGCTCCTCAAGGAAATATGGCACAGTGGATAATGGCGTTGGTTAGATCCAGTGTCAGGACCCAAAGAATGTGAGTTCAATACCCGGTTAAGACAGTATAGAACTTGGGGAGGGGAATTAAACAGGAGATAACTGATAAATGACATCCATTAAACATGGCACGTGGAACTAGAACAGTCTACCCCACCGAGCGAAATAAAGGGTTCAGTTCGACATTCCAACTACCTGAAGAAGGCCGGGGTGTACAACATCTGAAACGTTGTAATAAATATGGCGACAAAGATGAGGAAAATAGTCCGAATAATGTACATAGTGTACGACGTGGTGAAAATAGAAGATTGGAAATAATAAAGTCTGTTTGAATACGAATACGATACACGATATTAGCAGACACAAAATCGAAAGGTTGTACGCCATTACTTAAGTAATAAGATAATAATACTATTAAGATCGTCTTCATTAATGAGCAAAGGGCTGGTGTCGCTTAGTAAAGATCGTCTTTATGACAAACATCGATGATGATAATAACAATTTGTGACAGTCAATGTGCTAACATGGATGAGCAATGTGAAAAATGAACATTTTAAAAAAAATGATAAGAACCAGTTTAACATTGAAGCAAGAATTCTAGGGAAACGAGTATTCAGAACAATTGTTACAACAGAATCTCCAACGAAATCAACTCTGATTTACCAGTATGAAATCGCAAGCATTATTATTCTTATTATAATTATAATTATGATTTTTTAAAAATATATAATTGTCGAACAACATTACAATATTTAGAGAAAAGCAAAGGAAAAGAAAAGACTGCGTTTAACAATATTTCAACAGTAGGTCTGTCAGCATCTGTCTATATATCTGAGATGAGGTATTATGTACACTATTTACATTATACGGACTATTGTGCTCATCTTGGTCTAATATTTATCACACCTGAAGAAGGCTTGAGCTTATAACGGATGAAACGTGATAAATATGGTAACAAAGATGACGTCTATAGTTCGAAAATATTTATTTTTCCTCTTCAAGTTATGTTTAAAAAAATGTGCCGCTTGTTTCGAGTAGAAAAACATTTCGACTGGTAATTAATGCAACAAAGCGAGTGAAAAACAGCCAGCGTGGATGGAATTTAACTGAAACATGAGTAACATGACGGGGACCGTGTTCATCTTTTAATTCTGACTATTATTAGCTTTTTTAGTATTGTTTTCTTTTAGTTAGCACAGTATTAAAATAATTTATACTGGAGGTTTTATTGGACATTATTGGTTCTCTCGATGATGTTGCAGGATGTTGTCATTTTATGGCAATGCATATTTCAGCAGCGTTGAATTGATTCCAAACAATTCCATCTCCTGGGGTATGGAGCCTAAGGCTTCAATGATGATGTCGATTCCCTAGTCGTATCCCTCTTCCGCAAACATGTCACGTCATTGCGGGGAACGGTATATCTGCTGAGTTTGTCTCTCGATTTCTTAAGATGTTGATCTCATGGGCATGAAGCTTCAACAAAATAGCACCTTCTGTTGACTTCATGAAGCAGAATAATAGCAGAATCCGTATCGTCAAGCCTAAAGTCGGTTTGGGTCTAGAAGCTCGGCAAAAGACTTTCTCTTTCATTCTCCATAGCCTCCTATTGTTTGTAGCGAAACCAATTCTCGTACACTTCAAAGCAATATTATTGTTCTTCTTAGTATTATTATTATTATTATATTTTGAATCTGCTTCTTTATTTTACAAGTTGTCTCCATGTTTTAACCATAAAAGTCAAGAGAGTTTAAGGCAATATGTCATTATTTTTGGTAGAATTGTTTTGATAAGCACCCTCTTTTTCCCTTAATTATATAACGTCATTCGCTTGTTCTTATTCATTTAAAATTGCATTAAACTGTGCATGTGTTTGCACAAATTAAATTTCTGTAGAGTTAACATGTGTAATGAGATGAAATAGAGATGCTGAAAAACTAGAAGTATGCCACGGGTAACTTGTCGGCACCCACTCGTATACGAGCATCGGGATCGTCGTCATCTCTCCATATTCCCTGTCTACACGCCACGCCACCCTCGATTTCAGTGGCGGAGATGGCTGTCAGTCAAAGAGAGTTTGACGATGCCATTCGGGTGAGTTTGATTTTGGTTGACAATACTTCGCGACGGAGACGCCCACACACTTGACCAGAAGCTCTTCCCTCGCACCTCAAAGGGGATTGAGAGAGGCGATATCTGACAAATCTGGTTGCATTTGGTTACACTAGCTTCTCTTGCCCGTTTGCCAGTTGAAATTTGTTTGACATTTGCCTATTCCGCCGTTGGAGTCTTCGTGGGTTGGTCGCGTTCAGTTTGGCCCCTCCTTCTCGACCTTACCGCCATGGGTGACTCTACCTGAATCGGACTCGAGACGCCTTCGTTCTTGGGGTCACTGAGAAACGCAATCCCTCTGCCATAACAAGGAACGATCATATGTATTTTACACTGGATTGCTACAGGTGATAAATTCAATATACTCACAGAACAGAATATGATGTAGAAATTATTTCAGAATATGTGGGCTTCTGTGAATATCTGTAATATGCAGTAAAATTTCAATAATATAAATACAAAATGTGTCATATTAATAACATTTTCCGGGGGATGTGTGAAGTACTCTTAATTGTTACCTTTCATTGGGATTTTAAAAGCAATGCTGACCTCAAATAGAACTCGTATATACGAATCATCGCTAATAATGGTCGGTTCCCTCTACCGCTCCCATCAGTACATAAGTCCTGCTGTTAAATTCTAATTTTACAAGAGGCAAATGAGACTGAATATAGAGTATTTCTATCATATAAGGTGTAGAATAACAATAAATAAACAACACTAACCGGCGTAAGAGTCCCAGCTGGCAGACAAAAATAAAGCAGGTTGTAAGTTAATACAAACCCTGAGGATTTATTGCAACAAAGGTTACAATTGTGGCACAAGGCCAAAAAGGGGAGGGGGAAAAGGCTGGTCAACACTTACTATCTTATACCTAGCTAATCTGACTCACGACCCATTCATACATTACAATTTACTCATTCACCACAAGAACTCATCCATCACCGTTCAATCCTCCAACCACCATAATACCACATCCACTCCAAGGGAACCTACCAAAAACGCGCCCCAATCCATAAAAATTTGATGATACATAAATGATATACATAAAATTCTAATAATGATAGAATGCAAGGGGAGGGAGGTGAACCCAATAATAAACAAAAATAAACACAAAATACAAACTAAACATAACACATGTTAGTAGGGACCGTCCAACCCTCAAAAACAGAGAGGCCGCTGTATTCTGCCCAGGGGACAGAATCAAGAGACGCTCTCGCTAAGGGAGTGGGAAAGCGGAGAAAATATTATGCCGGAATGGGAAAATGTAAAGCTGACCCAGTCGAGATAAAAAGGGGGGGGGGGCCAAAACAAACTGGGGAGGTTGGGAATCTCGACTTGGACCATAACCAAAGAGCAGCCGGGATACAGGCCAGGAACAACATTTACTCACGTTAACTAGGTACACTGAAGCTTGTCTAACCTAACCAAGGGGAGGGTTCCACAGGAAGCCACCCCGATGTGCTATAGGTTGACCTAGAAAAGAAAATCAAGGCTAGCCCCGGTCACACGAACCAGGCTTGCTACTTTTACCCACCTTTCGCTGAAGACTGTCGAATGCAATCGTTTTCTATCAGATCTAATCTTCATCTTGAGCTGATGCTCAAAGAATTGGATTAGATGCTGATAAGAAAGACGGTTGCCCCGCAAGACTTCCTCCATTCGCGTCGTCCAAATCACCATTCGAGCCGTGGCCATCAGCATCAGAAACACCATTCGTTTCACCCCGGAATACGGGGGCGACACATTGTCACACGCGTATGCGCGATCAATGGACACAAGCTTTTCGGGAGCGAGACGAGCCGTCAGCTCGCCGACATGGTCCCATAAGGGGCGGACCCGGGGGCAATGGTAGAAGGCGTGCGCAGCCGTTTCTTCTAAGCCAAGACCACACCGTTCACAGTCTGGCAAATCCGCCAAACCCCATATGAAAGCCTTGTCGTTGAGAGGCAGCCGATTCCGAGCCAATCGCCAGGTAAGCGAAAACTCAGGGTTACTGAGGTAATCCGCCGCTGGCGCCCAAGACCAGTAGGAGCGAAACTCCTCCTCCGACAAGCCGAGCGTATCACGTAGGGAATCCTTCGCGGGCCCCTCCACTAATCCACGATAGAAGACCTTCCTAGGCCGTGACAGGTCACTGGACCGGGGAATGGCCCTCAAGGCCGACCGACACTCGCGGATGAAATCCGACTCGTCCCGGGGTTTACGACGGCGCTCAACCCTCGAGATGGGGGGACTGATTGTAAGGCTAGGGAAGGCGTCCCTAACAATCCCCTCCAGAATCGGATCTCTCCCAGTCAATGCGCGGCGTAGGAAAGCCAACCTAGAGGCACGGACGTGACTCAAGAGGTGCGGCATTCCCAGCCCCCCATGACACGGACGTTTAGTGCAGACTCGTCTGTCGACCCTGTTCACGCGTCCCCTCCATAAAATGGAGGATAGCGATCGCTCGAGCGCCTTCCAATGGGTCCCACAGAGAGGAAGTACAGACAATCGATAAAGAATCAGGGGGAAAATGTATGTAACACACACCTCCGCCCTGCCCTTCACGGACAACCGCCGTCGATTCCAAGTCTTGCCGGCAGAACCGACCTTTGCAAGTACTTCAGACCAATTCTTCTCCAGCTGGAGGTCCGGTCCAAACCACACTCCAAGAATGCGGACAGGTCCATCCGTCCAACCGAAGCGGCCCGGAAGAGCGACCCCCTTCCAGGCACCTAACCGCAAGCCGGAAGACTTGTCGCGGTTTATCTTGGCCCCTGTCACCTTCTCGTACCGGTCAAGCGCCTTCTGTACCGCCTCGATATCGTCCCGGGACGACACGAAAGCAGATACGTCATCGGCGTACGCGGAAACCCTGGCTCGAGCCCCTCCAGGAACGGCGATTCCGCGTAGGGCCGGACTGCCGGTCTCGTCCTTCAGCCGGCGAAGGAGAGGCTCCAACGCCAAAGCATAAAGGAGAGGCGACAGCGGACAACCCTGACGAACCGACCTAGACAGCACGAACGCGTCCGACAACCTTCCGTTCACCTGTACCACAGCACTGGGGGAGCGATACAGGAGGCTAATCCAGCGGCAGAAGTTGGGTGCGAATCCAGCGGCCTGCAGGACAGTAGCAAGGTAGCGATGGTCGACCCTATCAAATGCCTTGGACTGATCCAAATTGATCAGCGCGGCTTGCTCGTCGTCTTTTACACCCTCTATGATCGTGCGGATCAGATGCAGGTTGCTCTGAATTGTTCGGCCCCTCACAGAACAAGTCTGCTCAGGTCCCAACAGAGACTCGGCAACTGACTGCAAACGCTCCTGCAGGATCTTGGCCATAATCTTTAACTCTGTGTTTAGCAGAGTTATGGGCCTGTAGTCATCTAGTTTCCCCCCACCACCTTTGCCCTTTTTCAACAGAGTGATCACGCCCCTGGTGATCCGATTGGGGATGGACCCCGACCGAAACCAGTTGTTGAACACTGCAGTCAAAATCGGAACAAAGATGTGCGACAGCCTCAAGTACAATTCATAGGGCAAACCATCCAGACCGGGCGACTTGCCTCTGCCGACCTTCTTCAAAACCGCGTAGACTTCGCCGTCCGTGATCTCTCCCTCGCAGCTAGCCGCTTCAGTCGGCAAAAGCCGAGGAAAGTCAGCCAAATAGCTACGAAACTCCTCCTCACGGAGACCAGGCTCCTTGGTAAACCGGCTCTCGAAATGGCGCCGAAACGCCTCGCACATGTCGTCAGTGGCCCGAAGAGTACGCCCCTCCGGGGATTCGACTTCACGAATGTAACGATCGCCACCTCGACGGACCTCTTCCCTGCGCAGATCTGCGCCCAAATTCACAGCTTCGGAAGACATCTTGCTTAACTTATGTCTAATTACCTGGCCCATGTACCGCTCGCTATTCGAACGATCCAGGGCCTCCTTAGCTAAGGCTATCTCTAGGGGATCCCCCCCAGCCACCGCCCGGGAATAACTAGACTTGAGTGTCTTCACCTTATCAGCTCTATCTAGAGCGAGCCGTTTGCTGAAATCAGTGGTGAAGGACCTAATCCTACACTTAAGGCGTTCCCACCACTTATTCCCGATAACCGCCCCCACTAGCTCCCGCTGCACTAGTCTAATTAGCTGTTCCCGAAAGTCCTCCCTGTCCAGTAAGGACAGATTGAACTTCCAGTAACCAGCCATTCTAGGCCTATGGTCTAACGCCACCCGGGCACAAACGAGTTTGTGGTCCGAATAGCCTACCCAGTGGAACGTAGGGCAATCTAGTAGATCTATGTCGGCTCTTCTAACTAACATTCTGTCAAGGTAGCTAACTACCTTGTCAAAAGGCCAATTAAGAGCCCACGTCCACATTTTCCCCCCGGGATGATCGACCCGGTATCTATCGACGAGACCATAATCGTCGATCAGATCAACCAGGCTACGATCGCCCCTTCTCCCGCTAGCTCCCCGCCCCCTGTCTAACTTGGGGTCCAGGATGGCATTCCAGTCCCCCATTAAAACTAGGCGCGTTGAATCCACTAGGAACGGCCCCAACCGCCGAAAAAACGAGACCCGCTCCTCCCGGTCGTTGGGCGCATAAACCGCAACGACTCGGAACGAACCACTTTTCACGGCAATATCGGCCACGATCAACCGGCCCTCGGCATCGGTATGCACAAGGTCCACCTTCGCATCAAGAGTCCGTCTGACAAGCAAAGAAACCCCTCTGGCAAACCGGTCCCCATATGCTGAATAGACGACAAAGTCGTTCTCCAGCACACACGCATCGGCACTGCAAACAAAGTGTGTCTCTTCGATCGCGGCAACATCCACATCCAGGGACAGAAGGTCCCGGAGCAGGCGGGCAGCCTTACCCCGATCCCTTAAGCCCTTCACATTTAACGTCGCTAACTTGGTTTCCATTTTCTAGGCCTGCAAAGAGAAAAAAAGAGTCAGAGCAAAAACCTACTCACATACGGGCCGGAAATCTGCGGGTGTAAGGACCCCGACGGATTGTCCCAGGCTCCCTGTACCCATCTCTGACGTCATCCGTCCATCCGAGACAATCCCGCCGACATCCATGGGGTACGTTAATTTTAAAACCCTGTAAAGAGAGGGGTGGAGACATACTGGGACCCTCCCTGCACAGTAGGTGAATAATTTTTTTAAGTTTGGTGTGCCTGTCTGCGCCATCCGGATCTCAGGGAAGGCATCCTTGGCCTCTTGCAAGTGGGCCCAAACCTTCAGGTGCTTCCCTGTATCTCGTATACATGTAATCACCCCTGGTGCTCGGGGAAAGTTTCTTGGATCTTCCGTAGACTTCCCGTCCACAGACGTAACTTTGAAGAGAGGCCCCAAGAGTGTCTTTCTCTGTGTCGAAAGATCCCTCTCCGCCTCCTTCCTGTCCACTCTACAAATGTCTTCCACCCTGTCAAAGTGTATTTTCACCTTCTTTTTCCTGGAAGGGTGTGGCGGGGTTGAAGTTGACGGTGGGGGAGTAGTAGAAGGTGGTTGGGTAGATGACTGAGTAGGAAGTTGGGTAGTGGGTTGGGTAGAGGGTTGGGGGGGCGTACACAGTGAGGGGGATTGTGACCTTGCTGGAGATGCCGATGCGCTTCTAGAGCGGGACTTCGTTACTTCCGCTTCTTCTGATGTAGTAGGACGAGATGGTGATCTTGATGCTGTTGTTTCTCTCTCTCTCCTGCTTCTCCCTGACACTTTCTCTTTTTTGGTCGGGATCTCCTCGTCCTCTTCATCTCTCCCTCTTTTTGACGAGGAAGAGCGTGGTGGGGGCATTTCCTCCACTTCCATCTCCCCCTCTCGATTTGCTTGTTTCGCTACTTTTGCCTGCTGTTCCATTTTTTGGGTTTGTTGTTGCTTTTCCGGCAGCTTCTTGGGGCTGCCCTTCTCTTGTTGTGGCTTCTTGGGGCTGCCCTTCTCTTGTTGTGGCTTCTTGTGGCTGCCCTTCTCTTGTTGTGGCTGCTGCTGTTTGGGCGGCTGCTCGTTTCGCTTCAGGGGAGAAGGTGCCGTCTTTTTCCCCTTTACCTTCACCCATTCCCCATCCGAGGCCTTTCCTGATGATGTTACTGTTTCTGATGCTGTTGCTACTGCAGTTGTTGGTTTTGTAGCTGGAGGGGGTGGAGGCTGTACCTTTTTACCTGGGCACACCTTGGCCATGTGTCCCAGAACACGCATGACCAACAAAATGGCTTACGTCCCTCCACCACCACCAGCATCCTCTTTTCACGGCATATGAGAGTATTGGGAATGTCCCTAAAAGCCTCCCTGTCCAGAATGACTTGCAGGGCCATGTCACCCGTGGCTATGCCAGATTTGCTAGTCACAGGCGACACATCCTCTACCTGACCATACTTGGCAAAGAATCCTCCTATCCTATCTGCTCCAATGTCTATAGGCACCCCATGCACCGTGATCTTTGTTCGGCGGGTGCCCATATACTCCGTCTGCATACGAATTGAAGTTGTTTGCAGTATGCTTGCTGACAGTTGCTTGGCTTCCTGCTCTGTAGCTAGGAGGATGTCCCACATGGCATTTGATCTTCTGGCCAATAATTTGGGAGCAATTTTCAGGCTTCTGAGTGCCTCCTCCATACTTTCCCTACTGAAGCCAGCCAATTTCCGGCTCTTCACATCTGCTGTCAGAAGGGAGATGGTTTTTGTTTTTACTCCATCAAATGCTTCTTGGATCGTCAGGAATTCATTTCCTTTGACGAATTCACTATATTTCTCTCTTTGTTCCTGATAGTAAGCGGCGTTCTTCCTTTTCGGACTGTCTCCCGTCCAGGCCGATGTTTTTGGTGGCGACGGTGTGTCAGTTTGCACCGTAGGAGACGGTGTAGCTTGAAGAATGTCCGCCATGGGGATTTCTCCCCACGGCAGTTGCACGAAAAAAAAGGTTCACCTTTACGTTCTTCTTTTTTTTTTTTTTTTTTTTTCTTTGTTAAGAGCAATAATTAACAGACAAACTAAAACCAAGTAAAACGGGGAGAAACGAAAATAAAATAAAATAGAAACTGTGTGTAAAAACAACACGTGAAAAAAAAAAACAAAATCAAATCAACAGTTCAAAACAAAAATAATTTAAACGAAAACGAGGGGAGGGTCAAAAATAAAGAAATCAAAAAGCAATGCACAAACTCAAAAACGTACAACAAAAAGGTGTGAAAAATAAAAATTTTCAAACAAAAACAAAATCTAACCGTTCACTTTTTTTTTTTTTTCCCAATCACGATGCACACGTCAATCGAAAATACAACAATAGGGGATGAACTTAATACAAACCCTGAGGATTTATTATGTTTTTATACATAATTGTGGCACGTGGCCGATGAAGGGGAGGGGTAAAGGCTGGTCCAAACTAACTATCCTATACCTAGCTAATCAGATTCACGACCCATTCATACATTACAATTTACCCATTCACCACAAGAACTCGTCCGTCACCAAACAATCCTCCAACCACCATAATACCGCATCCTCTCAAGGGGAACCTACCAAAAACGCGCCCCACACCATAAAAATTTGATGATAATACATAAAATACATAAAATTTTAATAATGATAGAATGAGAGGGGAGGGAGATGAACCCAATAATCAAATAAATATAAACACAAAATACAAACTAAACATAACAGATGTTAGTAGGGGACCGTCCAACCCTCAAAATAGAGAGGCCGCTGTATTCTGCCCAGGGGACAAAATCAAGAGGCAACTCTCGCTAAGGGAGTGGGAAGAAGGCTAAAATATTATGCGGGAAAGGGAAAATATAAAGCTGACCCAGTCGAGATAAAAGGGGGGGCCGAAACAAACTGGGGAGGTTGGGAATCTCGACTTGGATCATAACCAAAGAGCAGCCGGGATACAGGCCAGGAACAACATTTACTCACATTAACTAGGTACACTGAAGCTTGTCTAACCTAACCAAGGGGAGGGTTCCACAGGAAGCCACCCCGATGTGCAATAGGTTGACCTAGAAGAGAAAATCAAGGCTAGCCCCGGTCACACGAACCAAGCTCGCCTCTTTTACCCACCTTTCGCTAAAGACTGTCGAATGCAATCGTTTTCTATCAGATCTAATCTTCATCTTGAGCTGATGCTCAAAGAATAGGATTAGATGCTGATGAGAAAGACGGTTGCCCCGCAAGCCTTCCTCCTTTCGCGTCGTCCAAATCACCATTCGAGCCGTGGCCAGCAGCGTCAGAAACACCATTCGTTTCACCCCGGAATACGGGGGCGACACATTGTCACACGCGTATGCGCGATCAATGGACACAAGCTGTTCGGGAGCGAGACGAGCCGTCAGCTCGCCGACATGGTCCCATAAGGGGCGGACCCGGGGGCAATGGTAGAAGGCGTGCGCAGCCGTTTCTTCTAAGCCAAGACCACACCGTTCACAGTCTGGCAAATCCGCCAAACCCCATATGAAAGCCTTGTCGTTGAGAGGCAGCCGATTCCGAGCCAATCGCCAGGTAAGCGAAAACTCAGGGTTACTGAGGTAATCCGCCGCTGGCGCCCAAGACCAGTAGGAGCGAAACTCCTCCTCCGACAAGCCGAGCGTATCACGTAGGGAATCCTTCGCGGGCCCCTCCACTAATCCACGATAGAAGACCTTCCTAGGCCGTGACAGGTCACTGGACCGGGGAATGGCCCTCAAGGCCGACCGACACTCGCGGATGAAATCCGACTCGTCCCGGGGTTTACGACGGCGCTCAACCCTCGAGATGGGGGGACTGATGGTAAGGCTAGGGAAGGCGTCCCTAACAATCCCCTCCAGAATCGGATCTCTCCCAGTCAATGCGCGGCGTAGGAAAGCCAACCTAGAGGCACGGACGTGACTCAAGAGGTGCGGCATTCCCAGCCCCCCATGACACGGACGTTTAGTGCAGACTCGTCTGTCGACCCTGTTCACGCGTCCCCTCCATAAAATGGAGGATAGCGATCGCTCGAGCGCCTTCCAATGGGTCCCACAGAGAGGAAGTACAGACAATCGATAAAGAATCAGGGGGAAAATGTATGTAACACACACCTCCGCCCTGCCCTTCACGGACAACCGCCGTCGATTCCAAGTCTTGCCGGCAGAACCGACCTTTGCAAGTACTTCAGACCAATTCTTCTCCAGCTGGAGGTCCGGTCCAAACCACACTCCAAGAATGCGGACAGGTCCATCCGTCCAACCGAAGCGGCCCGGAAGAGCGACCCCCTTCCAGGCACCTAACCGCAAGCCGGAAGACTTGTCGCGGTTTATCTTGGCCCCTGTCACCTTCTCGTACCGGTCAAGCGCCTTCTGTACCGCCTCGATATCGTCCCGGGACGACACGAAAGCAGATACGTCATCGGCGTACGCGGAAACCCTGGCTCGAGCCCCTCCAGGAACGGCGATTCCGCGTAGGGCCGGACTGCCGGTCTCGTCCTTCAGCCGGCGAAGGAGAGGCTCCAACGCCAAAGCATAAAGGAGAGGCGACAGCGGACAACCCTGACGAACCGACCTAGACAGCACGAACGCGTCCGACAACCTTCCGTTCACCTGTACCACAGCACTGGGGGAGCGATACAGGAGGCTAATCCAGCGGCAGAAGTTGGGTGCGAATCCAGCGGCCTGCAGGACAGTAGCAAGGTAGCGATGGTCGACCCTATCAAATGCCTTGGACTGATCCAAATTGATCAGCGCGGCTTGCTCGTCGTCTTTTACACCCTCTATGATCGTGCGGATCAGATGCAGGTTGCTCTGAATTGTTCGGCCCCTCACAGAACAAGTCTGCTCAGGTCCCAACAGAGACTCGGCAACTGACTGCAAACGCTCCTGCAGGATCTTGGCCATAATCTTTAACTCTGTGTTTAGCAGAGTTATGGGCCTGTAGTCATCTAGTTTCCCCCCACCACCTTTGCCCTTTTTCAACAGAGTGATCACGCCCCTGGTGATCCGGTTGGGGATGGACCCCGACCGAAACCAGTTGTTGAACACTGCAGTCAAAATCGGAACAAAGATGTGCGACAGCCTCAAGTACAATTCATAGGGCAAACCATCCAGACCGGGCGACTTGCCTCTGCCGACCTTCTTCAAAACCGCGTAGACTTCGCCCTCCGTGATCTCTCCCTCGCAGCTAGCCGCTTCAGTCGGCAAAAGCCGAGGAAAGTCAGCCAAATAGCTACGAAACTCCTCCTCACGGAGACCAGGCTCCTTGGTAAACCGGCTCTCGAAATGGCGCCGAAACGCCTCGCACATGTCGTCAGTGGCCCGAAGAGTACGCCCCTCCGGGGATTCGACTTCACGAATGTAACGATCGCCACCTCGACGGACCTCTTCCCTGCGCAGATCTGCGCCCAAATTCATAGCTTCGGAAGACATCTTGCTTAACTTATGTCTAATTACCTGGCCCATGTACCGCTCGCTATTCGAACGATCCAGGGCCTCCTTAGCTAAGGCTATCTCTAGGGGATCCCCCCCAGCCACCGCCCGGGTGTAACTAGTTTTAAGCGTCTTCACCTTGTCAGCTCTATCTAGAGCGAGCCGTTTGCTGAAATCAGTGGTGAAGGACCTAATCCTACACTTAAGGCGTTCCCACCACTTATTCCCGATAACCGCCCCCACTAGCTCCCGCTGCACTAGTCTAATTAGCTGTTCCCGAAAGTCCTCCCTGTCCAGTAAGGACAGATTGAACTTCCAGTACCCAGCCATTCTAGGCCTACAGTCTAACGCCACCCGGGCACAAACGAGTTTGTGGTCCGAATAGCCTACCCAGTGGAACGTAGGGCAATCTAGTAGATCTATGTCGGCTCTTCTAACTAACATTCTGTCAAGGTAGCTAACTACCTTGTCAAAAGGCCAATTAAGAGCCCACGTCCACATTTTCCCCCCGGGATGATCGACCCGGTATCTATCGACGAGACCATAATCGTCGATCAGATCAACCAGGCTACGATCGCCCCTTCTCCCGCTAGCTCCCCGCCCCCTGTCTAACTTGGGGTCCAGGATGGCATTCCAGTCCCCCATTAAAACTAGGCGCGTTGAATCCACTAGGAACGGCCCCAACCGCCGAAAAAACGAGACCCGCTCCTCCCGGTCGTTGGGCGCATAAACCGCAACGACTCGGAACGAACCACTTTTCACGGCAATATCGGCCACGATCAACCGGCCCTCGGCATCGGTATGCACAAGGTCCACCTTCGCATCAAGAGTACGCCTGACAAGCAAAGAAACTCCTCTGGCAGAACGGTCCCCATATGCTGAATAGACGACAAAGTCATCGTCCAGCACACACGCATCGGAACTGCAAACAAAGTGGGTCTCCTCGATCGCGGCAACATCCACATCCAGGGACAGAAGGTCCCGGAGAAGGCGGGCAGCCTTACCCCGATCCCTTAAGCCCCTCACATTCAAAGTCGCTATCTTAATAGACATCTTCTAAGCCTGCAAAGAAAAAAGAAGTGCAATAAACCTATTCACATACAGGACGGAAATCTGCGGGTGAAAGGACCCCGACGGATTGTCCCAGGCTCCCCACTCCTAACTCCGACGTCATCCGTCCTTCTGTGACAATCCCGCCGACGTCCGTGGGGTAATTTAGTTTTAGGGCCCTATATAGTGATGGATGGAGACGTACGGGGGCCCTCCCTGCACAAAACATCTGCATTTTTTTCAAATCTTGTGCGCCCATCTCAATCATCCTTATCTCTGGGAAGGCCTCTCTGGCCTCAAAGAGATGGGCCCACACTTTCATGTGTTTGCCTGTGTCCCGGATAAGTCCAACCACTCCCGGGGCACGAGGAAAATTTCTAGGATCCTCAACTGATTTGCCGTCAACGGATGACAGCTTGATTAGAGGACCCAACAGTGCTCTCTTGCGGGAGGAGAGATTCTTATCTATCTCCCCCTTATCCGCTCTGCAAATTTCCTCGACTTTGCCGAAGATTCTTTTTTTCTTTTTTCCCCTATCTGGGGGTGGTGGAGTGGGAGTGGATGAACGGGCTGGAGTAGGGAGGGATGGTTGGGGAGTTGGAGGGTCTGATGCAGTAGGAGTAGGTGTGTGCGGGGGTGTGGGGTTGCTAGCAGGGAGTGGAAATCGAGACAGGGAAGGAGGGAGACTCCTATCAGCTGGAGTGTTTTTTTCCTTTTTAGCTGGTGAAGAGGGGACGGATGTACATCTGTTTGTTTCCCTACCCCTCTCTTCACTAATCTGTCCAATTAGCCTATGAATCTGCTTCACTTGTTCCTCTTGTTCCTCCTCATCTTCCTCCCGGTTTCTTTTCAAGGAGGTGGCCCGTTTGGGAGGCACTTCCTCCACCTCCATGTCACTGTTTTGCTTTTCCGGACTTTTTTCCGGACTTTTTGGACTCTTCTGCTGTTTTTGTTTCTGTTGTTGTTGTTGCTGTTTTTGTTTCTCTTTTTCGTACACCTTTGAAGGCTGTACTTCTTTTTGCCTCTTTTCGGGCTGTTTCTTTTGGGGCGTCTCCTTCGGAGCTGGATCGCTCATATTTTTTCGCCCCCTATCCACCTCTTTCCAGGCTTCTACGGGAGGTTTTCCGGTTGTCTCTTTCACAACCACTGCTGCTGTTGTTGCTGCTGGAGGGGGCATTGGTTTAACATTTTTGCCGGGGCACTCCTTGGACATGTGCCCTGACGCACCACACGCCCAGCAGCACGGCTTTCTTCCCTCGACAACAACCAGCATTCTTCTCTTTCGGCACACCAGGGTGTTTGGAATTTCCCGAAAGTTTTCCCTGTTGACAGTTATTTGGACTTCTATGTCCCCTGTTTGGATGCCGCTTTTACTGACAAGGGCCTTAACTTCGTTCACTTCACCATATTTAACGAAAAAGGCCCCCATCCTGTCCTCGCTGATATCTGCTGGGACACCGTGAATTGTCACCTTGGTTCTGCGAGTTCCCATGTACTCTGTCTGCATGCGCAGGTTCTTAGTTGAGAGCAGACTTCCAGCCAGTGCCTTTGCCTGCTCCTCTGTAGCTAGGAGTATATCCCACAGAGCGTTTGTCCTTCGAGCCAGGAGTTTTGGGTAAATTTGTAGAGACTTCAAGGCCTCCTCCATCACTTCTCTGCCGACACCGATCAACTTCCGGGTCTTTACCTCCGAAGTTAGAAGAGAGATTGTCCTGGTGTCGACTGCATCCAAGGCTTCTTGAATAGTAATGAATTCATTCCCTTGGAATGAATCCTCAAACTTTTTCCTTTGCTCGCAGTAAAAGGCTGGATCTTTTTCTGGCGGCCTGTTTTTACCCCAGGCCGTTTTTTGGGGTGACACCGGTTGTGAAGGCGGTGTATTGTCTTTGTCAATATTGTTGTCGGCCATGATGGGATTTTTCGGCCCACCACGCCGAACAATTAAGCTTTTGTTGCTTTCTTTAACTTATATTGGTGTTTCACATACGTAAAAAATAATAATCAAAAGAAAAAACGTACAAACTCAAACGGTAATAAACAACTCAAACGGTAATAAACAACTCAAACAAAAGAAGAAAAATGGACTACGAAAACAAGGAAAATTTAAAAAAGAAAACAAAAACTGAAAGAAAAAGGCAAAATAATACAAAAAGCAAAAATAAAACGGAAAATAAAGAGAAAAAATTAGACAAATGCAAAATAGAACGAGGAAAACTGAAAGTCAAAAAAAGGTTGCAAAAATGTAAACTTAAAGCTTATCTTTTCGACGCAAAGGAAACAAGTCAGTAGCAAAAACAACACACCAGGGGATGAACTTAATACAAACCCTGAGGATTTATTGTAACAAAGGTTACAATTGTGGCACAAGGCCAAAAAGGGGAGGGGGAAAAGGCTGGTCAACACTTACTATCTTATACCTAGCTAATCTGACTCACGACCCATTCATACATTACAATTTACCCATCCACCACAAGAACTCGTCCGTCACCAAACAATCCTCCAACCACCATAATACCGCATCCTCTCAAGGGGAACCTACCAAAAACGCGCCCCACACCATAAAAATTTGATGATAATACATAAAATACATAAAATTTTAATAATGATAGAATGAGAGGGGAGGGAGATGAACCCAATAATCAAATAAATATAAACACAAAATACAAACTAAACATAACAGATGTTAGTAGGGGACCGTCCAACCCTCAAAATAGAGAGGCCGCTGTATTCTGCCCAGGGGACAAAATCAAGAGGCAACTCTCGCTAAGGGAGTGGGAAGAAGGCTAAAATATTATGCGGGAAAGGGAAAATATAAAGCTGACCCAGTCGAGATAAAAGGGGGCCGAAACAAACTGGGGAGGTTGGGAATCTCGACTTGGACCATAACCAAAGAGCAGCCGGGATACAGGCCAGGAACAACATTTACTCACATTAACTAGGTACACTGAAGCTTGTCTAACCTAACCAAGGGGAGGGTTCCACAGGAAGCCACCCCGATGTGCAATAGGTTGACCTAGAAGAGAAAATCAAGGCTAGCCCCGGTCACACGAACCAAGCTCGCCTCTTTTACCCACCTTTCGCTGAAGACTGTCGAATGCAATCGTTTTCTATCAGATCTAATCTTCATCTTGAGCTGATGCTCAAAGAATAGGATTAGATGCTGATGAGAAAGACGGTTGCCCCGCAAGACTTCCTCCTTTCGCGTCGTCCAAATCACCATTCGAGCCGTGGCCATCAGCGTCAGAAACACCATTCGTTTCACCCCGGAATACGGGGGCGACACATTGTCACACGCGTATGCGCGATCAATGGACACAAGCTGTTCGGGAGCGAGACGAGCCGTCAGCTCGCCGACATGGTCCCATAAGGGGCGGACCCGGGGGCAATGGTAGAAGGCGTGCGGAGCCGTTTCTTCTAAGCCAAGACCACACCGTTCACAGTCTGGCAAATCCGCCAAACCCCATATGAAAGCCTTGTCGTTGAGAGGCAGCCGATTCCGAGCCAATCGCCAGGTAAGCGAAAACTCAGGGTTACTGAGGTAATCCGCCGCTGGCGCCCAAGACCAGTAGGAGCGAAACTCCTCCTCCGACAAGCCGAGCGTATCACGTAGGGAATCCTTCGCGGGCCCCTCCACTAATCCACGATAGAAGACCTTCCTAGGCCGTGACAGGTCACTGGACCTGGGAATGGCCCTCAAGGCCGACCGACACTCGCGGATGAAATCCGACTCGTCCCGGGGTTTACGACGGCGCTCAACCCTCGAGATGGGGGGACTGATGGTAAGGCTAGGGAAGGCGTCCCTAACAATCCCCTCCAGAATCGGATCTCTCCCAGTCAATGCGCGGCGTAGGAAAGCCAACCTAGAGGCACGGACGTGACTCAAGAGGTGCGGCATTCCCAGCCCCCCATGACACGGACGTTTAGTGCAGACTCGTCTGTCGACCCTGTTCACGCGTCCCCTCCATAAAATGGAGGATAGCGATCGCTCGAGCGCCTTCCAATGGGTCCCACAGAGAGGAAGTACAGACAATCGATAAAGAATCAGGGGGAAAATGTATGTAACACACACCTCCGCCCTGCCCTTCACGGACAACCGCCGCCGATTCCAAGTCTTGCCGGCAGAACCGACCTTTGCAAGTACTTCGGACCAATTCTTCTCCAGCTGGAGGTCCGGTCCAAACCACACTCCAAGAATGCGGACAGGTCCATCCGTCCAACCGAAGCGGCCCGGAAGAGCGACCCCCTTCCAGGCACCTAACCGCAAGCCGGAAGACTTGTCGCGGTTTATCTTGGCCCCTGTCACCTTCTCGTACCGGTCAAGCGCCTTCTGTACCGCCTCGATATCGTCCCGGGACGACACGAAAGCAGATACGTCATCGGCGTACGCGGAAACCCTGGCTCGAGCCCCTCCAGGAACGGCGATTCCGCGTAGGGCCGGACTGCCGGTCTCGTCCTTCAGCCGGCGAAGGAGAGGCTCCAACGCCAAAGCATAAAGGAGAGGCGACAGCGGACAACCCTGACGAACCGACCTAGACAGCACGAACGCGTCCGACAACCTTCCGTTCACCTGTACCACAGCACTGGGGGAGCGATACAGGAGGCTAATCCAGCGGCAGAAGTTGGGTGCGAATCCAGCGGCCTGCAGGACAGTAGCAAGGTAGCGATGGTCGACCCTATCAAATGCCTTGGACTGATCCAAATTGATCAGCGCGGCTTGCTCGTCGTCTTTTACACCCTCTATGATCGTGCGGATCAGATGCAGGTTGCTCTGAATTGTTCGGCCCCTCACAGAACAAGTCTGCTCAGGTCCCAACAGAGACTCGGCAACTGACTGCAAACGCTCCTGCAGGATCTTGGCCATAATCTTTAACTCTGTGTTTAGCAGAGTTATGGGCCTGTAGTCATCTAGTTTCCCCCCACCACCTTTGCCCTTTTTCAACAGAGTGATCACGCCCCTGGTGATCCGATTGGGGATGGACCCCGACCGAAACCAGTTGTTGAACACTGCAGTCAAAATCGGAACAAAGATGTGCGACAGCCTCAAGTACAATTCATAGGGCAAACCATCCAGACCGGGCGACTTGCCTCTGCCGACCTTCTTCAAAACCGCGTAGACTTCGCCCTCCGTGATCTCTCCCTCGCAGCTAGCCGCTTCAGTCGGCAAAAGCCGAGGAAAGTCAGCCAAATAGCTACGAAACTCCTCCTCACGGAGACCAGGCTCCTTGGTAAACCGGCTCTCGAAATGGCGCCGAAACGCCTCGCACATGTCGTCAGTGGCCCGAAGAGTACGCCCCTCCGGGGATTCGACTTCACGAATGTAACGATCGCCACCTCGACGGACCTCTTCCCTGCGCAGATCTGCGCCCAAATTCACAGCTTCGGAAGACATCTTGCTTAACTTATGTCTAATTACCTGGCCCATGTACCGCTCGCTATTCGAACGATCCAGGGCCTCCTTAGCTAAGGCTATCTCTAGGGGATCCCCCCCAGCCACCGCCCGGGAATAACTAGACTTGAGTGTCTTCACCTTATCAGCTCTATCTAGAGCGAGCCGTTTGCTGAAATCAGTGGTGAAGGACCTAATCCTACACTTAAGGCGTTCCCACCACTTATTCCCGATAACCGCCCCCACTAGCTCCCGCTGCACTAGTCTAATTAGCTGTTCCCGAAAGTCCTCCCTGTCCAGTAAGGACAGATTGAACTTCCAGTACCCAGCCATTCTAGGCCTACAGTCTAACGCCACCCGGGCACAAACGAGTTTGTGGTCCGAATAGCCTACCCAGTGGAACGTAGGGCAATCTAGTAGATCTATGTCGGCTCTTCTAACTAACATTCTGTCAAGGTAGCTAACTACCTTGTCAAAAGGCCAATTAAGAGCCCACGTCCACATTTTCCCCCCGGGATGATCGACCCGGTATCTATCGACGAGACCATAATCGTCGATCAGATCAACCAGGCTACGATCGCCCCTTCTCCCGCTAGCTCCCCGCCCCCTGTCTAACTTGGGGTCCAGGATGGCATTCCAGTCCCCCATTAAAACTAGGCGCGTTGAATCCACTAGGAACGGCCCCAACCGCCGAAAAAACGAGACCCGCTCCTCCCGGTCGTTGGGCGCATAAACCGCAACGACTCGGAACGAACCACTTTTCACGGCAATATCGGCCACGATCAACCGGCCCTCGGCATCGGTATGCACAAGGTCCACCTTCGCATCAAGAGTACGCCTGACAAGCAAAGAAACTCCTCTGGCAGAACGGTCCCCATATGCTGAATAGACGACAAAGTCATCGTCCAGCACACACGCATCGGAACTGCAAACAAAGTGGGTCTCCTCGATCGCGGCAACATCCACATCCAGGGACAGAAGGTCCCGGAGCAGGCGGGCAGCCTTACCCCGATCCCTTAAGCCCCTCACATTCAAAGTCGCTAACTTGGTTGACATCTTCTAAGCCTGCAAGTAAAGAAAAAGTGCAAAAACCCTTATTCACATACGGGGCGGAAATCTGCGTCAGTCAGGACCCCGACGGATTGTCCCAGGCTCCCTACACCAAGATCTGACGTCATTCGTCCTTCCAGGACAATCCCGCCGACATCCGAAGGATAAGTGAGTTTTAGACACCTATATAAGGAGGGATGGAGAATAACAGGGACCCTCCCGGAGCAAAATTGCCTTAGTCTCTTTAGGTAAGGTGAGTCCGTCTCGATCATCCTTATTTTTGGGAAATTGTCTTTCGCTTCTGCCACATGCCCCCAGACTTTCAAGTACGCCCCCGTGTCTCTGACACAGGTAAGTACTCCTGGGGCCTCAGGGAAGTTACGCGGGTCCTCCACCGACTTCCCATCCACTGTTTCCAGTTTATACAGGAGCCCTAATAGGGCCCTCTTTTGGTTGGACAGGGCTTTTCTGTATTCCTCCCTGTCCACCTTACAAATGTCTTCAGGTCCAGCAAAAAGTTTCTTCTTTTTCTTTCCCCTGGAACGGAGGGGAGGGGAAGAGGAAGATGTATGCGGGGGAGTTGAATCTGCGCTAAGGGGAGAGATGGGGGGAAAGGGAGGTGTATCACGGGTAGGTGAAGAAGAAGAGCTCCTTGTTTTTGGTACTGCCCGCTTTTCTTTCGGGTCAGCCGGGACGGAAGTGAACCTGACCTTGTCTCTGCTTGCCTCTGCCCGACTGCGCCCCGGGTTCTTCAATTGTTGCCTTTCCATCTCCTCATCCTCCTCTCTACCTCTCTTTAGGGTAGACATCCGAGGTGATGGCATAGAGTCTACCTCCATTTCTTGTTGTTGTTGTTGTTGTTTCTGCTGCTTTTTCTTTACTTGAGGTTCTTGTTTTTCCTCCTTTTTGGGGCTTTCCATCTTCTTCGGGTTCCCTGCTTTCTTGTGGCTTTCAGCCGGGTTTTCAGCAGGCTTTCCGGTCTTTGGGGTCTCTTCTTTCCTTCTCGGACTTTCTACCTTTTTGGAGTTTTCCTCCTTTTTTGCCCGTTGTTGTGAAGTTGCAGTCCCCTCTTTCTTGGGGGGAGAAGGCATATTTTTTGCCCTTTTGTTAGCAACCTCCTTCCAAGTCCCTTCCTGGTCCTTGTTCCCTTTCCCTTCTTCTGCTACTGCTGCCTCTTTTACTGCCTCTTTTGCTGCTGGTGTGGCTGCTGAGGGCTGACGCAGTTTACTGGGGCACTCTTTCGCCATGTGGCCCGCTGTGCCGCATGACCAGCAGTACGGCTTCCGCCCCTCCACCACAACCAACATCCTTCTGTTTCGGCATGTGAGTATATTGGGGACGTCCTTGAAAGCTCCCTGCGTCAGGGTGACTTGCAACTCTATGTCGCCCGTTGCAATTCCTGACTTCCCAAGAACCGCCCTGACCTCATTCACCTTCCCAAATTTAGTGAAGAAGGCACCCATCCTGTCTTCACTGATGTCAACAGGCACTCCGTGAACCGTAATTTTCGTCTTGCGAGTTCCCAAGTATTCTGTTTGCAACCGCAAGTTTCTCGTCGTTAAGATGTTCCCCGCTAGTGCTTTTGCCTCCTGCTCCGTGGGGAGGAGAATGTCCCACATAGCGTTCGACCTTCTTGCTAGGACTCTTGGATGGATTTTGAGAGTCTTGAGGACCTCTTCCATGGTCTCCCTGCCTACCCCAACCAGTCTATGGCTTTTTACATCCGAGGTAAGCAAGGAAACGATTCGCGTCTTCACAGCTTCCCATACTTCTGTGATTGTCACAAACTCATTATTTTTAAAAGACTCCTCAAACTTGCTGTATTGAGTCTCATAATATTCCTCGTCCTTCTTCGCTTGTTTATTCCTACACCAGGCCGTTTCTACAGGTGACACCGGCGGTGATGAATTGTTTGTATTTTCCTCCGCCATGGTGGCAAGCCACCACGACGGGACAAATAAACCTTGTCGCTTTTTCTTTTTTTAAATTGTTTCTCTGATTACAGAAATGAACCAAATAAAAGGAACTAAAACATGGACAACAAAAGGTAAAAGTACTTCAAACAAAAAATACGCAACGAAAAACGTGGGGGAGGGAAAAATAACTTACAGACCAATAAACAAAAAAAGAAAAATAAACAAAAAAAAAGCACAACTGAAATAAACAGAAAAGTAAGACTGAAAAAAAAAGTTCAAAAGAAAAAGTTTTTAGCAAAACAAATCAAACTCAAAATAAAGGAAAACACTTATCAGTTCACACTTGAAACGTTTCGTCACACTACAACACCTCGTCCAAAATCAACAAGACCTGGGAGCAACTTAATACAAACCCTGCAAACTAACTGATGAATCAAGCTGGTATTTATATAGAAATACCTCCACTCAGGTACCAGCAGACAATCACAGCCCAAGCATGGACTATCCCACTTTAGCACAATGAGATGCTCCATTGTACCATAAATAGCTCTCTTTCTCAAGGGTGAATTAATCTTCCCTCAGCTTACTCCACAACTGAGTGTTTATCTTGACCACGAGATTGTTCGACATAAGGGCACAAGAGTTGCCTAGTTTACACATTCCAACAACGCCTCCGCTTCCTTGTAGATGCCAATTTATATCCGACCCTAGAACCCCCCAAAACTATCGGTTTTCTATCACCATTTCCATGGAAGTTTTTCAGATAAACTTCATTCCACCAATTTTACTTTCCCCGGCTATATACATTTGAGGGAAACAGCCTCATTCTCTTTGCATTGCATTGGGGGGATGTAGGATCTCCAATTACTTTGAACGAACCCTTGCTTTAAAGAACCGATTGCACGATCACTACAGGCTCAACCTGTTCAAGTGTTAACAATTGTCTTCCCCAAACATCCGCATAAACTGTTCCTCCTATTTTGTAACCATCTACTTCGAGTGGCTCACAGGCTTTGTTCAGGATTAAAATCACTGCAAAAATAAAAGCCGTTCACCAAATAACTGAAAAACGGAATTCTTTATATTTTGGGTATGGTTCCAAAGGGCAGAGTCTCATCTCGGGAAATACCTACCCGACCCCGTCTTATACGGGGTCTACGGGAGGATATTGGCTGATCCTACGGGTTCGGGAAACCCACATTAACTTCGGCCTTTGCCACAATTGACTGCGTGGAGCAGTTGGTAGATACAGTCTGCCAGTCTGCGATTCATTTTGGAATTCACTTGACTCACTTTTAGCAGTTGACTTCTTCTTCTACGCGACGCTGGAAATTCTTATATGTGTTGTTCATGTCCTAAGTATTATCGTTCATTACCAACCTTCGTCTGATTATTCTATTCAGTAATTTTCCCGGGGTTATAACAGTAGTATCCATTTTTAATTTTGTCTCTCATGATGGAATGTTTTATACAATCTAGTTCATATATAGCAAAGTATTTGTAGTTTTTTTTTTTCAAGTTCAAGCTCTTAAATTGTTGTGTCGTTTTTCAATTAGGATAGTGTTGTAACGTAAGAACTTTCCCCGTGTATGTTTTTTTGTTTTTTTTTTTTCGCCAGACTTGTAAATCGAAAACTCCATTTTTATTTCATCACTTGAATGTTTTACTCCGAGTTGACTTGTGGGCAAGGCTTTTATGCTAATGGTCATTTGGGCAATTTCACATCAACCATTCACATTTCTCAAGTTCATCGTCTACCCAGACATTGTTTTGCTGGGAAGTTGTCTTTAATGAAATAATGCTGTTCAGAAAAAGAATAGGGGTAAATGAATCTATTTGGAATATATCGCAATTTATTCGGGACTCATATTCAATGCTGACATTTTGCGTAGTCTCATGCCATGCAATAAATCTTGACAGATGATGTTTGTATATTTTCAAGAACTATGTGGAAAACTATAGAATAGTTTTTATCAGTCTTGTAAAATCATGTCATTTATTAGATATGTTCTACAGACATCAATATCACGTGTAGATCTTCTTTGTTCATCATGAATATTATTGTTCTTAAGAAAAATAAGTATTCACTTTTAGTAAGAAATATTATTATTATTATTATTATTATTATTATTATTATTATTATTATTATTATTATTATTTCCTTTGATTTCTGATGTATACTCATTTCCTTCCAGGTCCCAAACAGAGACATAAGATAAATGGCAAAAAGTCATTTTCAATAAATATTATGTTAAAAAAATAAATAAACATAAAACAAAGATCACACATATTTTACTTTCTTAGGGCCATTTGTAAGATTTTTTTTTCCATTCGAGATATTTTGTTTCAAATAATTCTGCTCAAATTTCGTTTGATTCATCTTCATTAGTAATAGAATCTAAATCATAAAAATCGTTTGTCTCGGAGCGAGATTGTTCAGTTACATTTCTTTGAAGGTCATTATTTCGTGCTGTATTTGATTTAGTTCTAACTCACCTTCTGTCACATTATGTTTTGTCCACGCTTCCCTTATTTTTGTTTGACGTATATTTTGCTCAACATTGTCTTATATTTAATTTTGTCAAATCGGTTTCTGCACTTGAGTTTTTATTTTCTGGCAAGCATATTTGGGTCAAGATGTGATCTTCTTTCAACTTCTAAGATATCTCGCCATATTTTATATGTCCGGTCCCTTATGTACTTTTGGGGATTTTCGAGTCGACTATAAAAAGACGTCATGACTTATTTGTACCCTTCACCTTTACATTTCGTCCGCTTTCTTTTGAATAATTCATTTGGCATTGTCAGCAAGGCCATATAAGAGTTTATTTCGTTTTGATGAAGATGGGTTTAATTGTTGGTAGATTAGTTTTTTGTAGTGATAGATTTTTCGGCGTCAAACTGGTTCCTTTCTGAGGCACAACAATTGTTGTTCCGGTATGAGTTATTGTTTGTAAACATTGAGATTATTTTTGCCTCATGTCCTTAAATGACTAGGGTTAATTAGGTAGGACATCTATCGACCAAACAAAAGATCTCGACAGAGTTATTCCCCACCAGATGCTCACACGACATTTCTATACCATTTTTATTATTATTATTATTATTATTATTATTATTTTCTTTGATTTATGGCGTTTACACATTTCTTTCCGGGTCTCGGCCAGACACCTAAGGTTAGAAATGGCATCACGACACTTTCCACTGACAAAAAAAAAATAAAAATAAAATAAAATTAAAAAATTGCATAGATAAAGCCCTTCGTAAAGTGTGGGCAGTACTTATCAGAACAACTTTTTGTATCACTTTGGCGCATGGACTTCCAGGAATCACTTCAATTAGTCTACTGGAATCGTTTCCAACCAATCCTAGGGCTCCAACTACAACAGGGATTGCTGATGTTCCCATGTGCCACATTTTGAGATTTCGATTTCAAGGTCCTTGTATTTTGACAGCTTTTTGAATATCTTCAAAGGTACACGACAGTCTGCAGGGACTGCCATATCAATAAGGAGGCACTTTTTTGTCGTCTTTAATAACAATGTCTGGGCGGTTGGCTTTGATTGTTCTGTCAGTGTGTATTTTGTAGTCCCATATTATTATTATTATTATTATTATTATTATTATTATTATTACTTTTTGTTTCCAAAAATGCCTGAGAGATATATTACTCAAAGCTATGTGTATATGCTTACTGTCATTGTATTAGGTAATAATAACTTGTAAAGTATCGATACGATTTACATTGAAAATACCACACTAAAAATGAGCAGTTCTATGCAGTGTAATGTTTTGTATATCTTGTAATTAGGAGCTACCAGGTAGAGTGTTACCGGACTTGTCTATTCATTTCTTGTTCGTAAAGAGAATATCACTTTTTATAAGTATAGCCGCTGTTTTAAGGGGACAATTTTCTATCTATTCCAATTTGAAGATCTTGAAATTTAATTATTTTTTTAAATATTTTTAACATACAGTATATTTGTTATCTAATATCACTGTCATATCTACATCTACATTATCATCCTTATTTCCTTTGACTTCTGTTATATACACGTTTCCTTCCGAGTCCAAGCTAACTTCCGCTAGCTTCATGAGATATTCCACTGTCATTTAAAAAATAAATAACCGACAATCACACATATTTTCAAAAAATAAAGCACTTAGTAATGTGTGAGTTACACTTATTAGTACAATATTTTGTATTTCTTTAAGGTAAGGGCTACCAGGAATCATTTCAATGGGTCTATCGGAATATTTTCGAATCAATCTGAAGGCTCCAACTACAACTGGAATTATTGATGTCCTCACTTGTCACATTTTGTAAATTTTCACTTCATCGTCGTTGTATTTTGATAGAAGAACTTCAAAGATGTATTTCAGTCTGCACGGTTTTATCGTGTCAATAAGAGATTGCATTTTGTTTCTGTGGTATTTGATCACGATGTCTGACTGATTAACTTTGATTCTTCTGTCTGTGTGTCTTGTAAAGTCTCATATTATTATTACAAGTCTTATCTCTCTAACCGTGTCTGAGTGATGTTCATGCCAGTTTCTTGCAGTTACCTTCCTGTAAAATCTGCTTACATTGCAGTGCAGATATTAGCCTACTCAATCATGCTGATTTTTATATTAAGTAGGGGTTCACACCGTACAATTATTATTATGATTATTATTGGTCACATAATGGCTGGCCACTTAGGAGAGGACCAAAGAAAATTTTAAATAGTTATGACAATGTAAGGCAAAGCCTTCAGTGTGAGATATGACAACATAGCACCTAATAGAGGAAGGCGTTATCAGGTGTTGTCATGAATATTATAGCATATGATGTTTTGTCTTATGAAAATTACTGAGTATAGTGGCTAGAAAAAATCATTTCCAACTATTGACATATTATCCATTATAAAAAAAGAATAGTTCTATTTTAGATAAAGATTAAATGCTTTGGATTTTCTTAATGTGTGCATCAATATTAGTTTAATACTTCCAGAAACAGCGATTTTGATTAAATATATTCTTGTAATTCTCCTAATATTCGGAGATCTTATCAAATTCTTTTGATTAAATGTTTTAACAATCACTCAGGTAATATAAACTTTGAACTCACTTATGCTAATATCTGTTCATTGAGCTTTTACAATGATATCGGCATAATATGCAGGTAGATGCTCTCATAATTCCTTCACTATGCAAATAACAAAAGATTATAACACAGAGTGAAATCTCATGAATATAATAGGCTAAATATCATTGAAAGAATAACCTTTTCCTCAGGTCTCAAGAGAAAAGACATGGCAAATATTATCTAATCAGGAAAACGGTATATGATAATGATATTAATAATATTAGTAAGTAGTAATAAATAAATGATAATAAATACAAATGATAAAGTAATAAGTACTACTAATAGTAGTAGAAATCGTATTAGAACAAGGGATTTTGCTAAAAACAATTGTATATCATAATTAAGTTTAAAATTATTAAAATACCAGATGAAGGTAATATAGAAGAAATAAACTGAACGTGAAGGAACATGGCAATTTTTAGGTTCGGATGTAATGGATAGCGGCTCGAAATGAGAATATAGGTAAACCGAGTTCGAATTCATGTAATATTCGTTTGCTATCACTTATAACTTTACCATTGAAATAAAAATTATGAATCTATCTTTTATCCCCACCAGCTATGATTTAAATAACAGAACAGAAAAGGTTTCTGTTGCCTGTGGTGTCAATCAATCTAGCGAAGGTAACTCGATAAAAGCACCCATTTCCCAGCAAGCCTGGGCCAAGGACGGATACGCATGCGCACTTAAAAACTGACATTGACTGAAATTATGTAGTCGTAGTAGTTGCTCCTTCTATCACAAGTGGAGAAATATTTCCAATCAATTTATAAGGTAGATGACAAAAAAGAAAACTTTACCTGAAAAAGGCAATGTTTAAAAAACAAATCCCAGCAGCAGAAATACGATCAAGGATAATATTCCATGTCACAACTGAATTTCCAATGACTGTGTTAATGTGAACCAATAATGTAAATTATAATAATTTGATGATATACCAGGATGAGATAAGATGTATATCTTTATATTTGTGAATTAAAATGGAATATCTTAAATATCCCGTTCAACGTCAATGATACACTGTTCAGCTTACTGACCTTCCCCAGTTGTCAATGGCTCCTCGGGTATGAAAAATTGTCTGTTTATGAGAAAGACTGATGGCATAGATATATAGCCAACTATCTAAGTCTCCCCCCCCCAAGGATGATAGATCTAGAGTAATTTGTAAGTTATATCTCAATATTAGGAGAGCCCATTTGAGCAGACTGGGCCACCAGACCCGATATTACATCAAAGATGTACCCACATGCAATGGTATGTACTACTTTGTGAATTAATCTGGCGCCACTTGACTGTGATGCATCAATCAAACCGGTTGTCACGATGGCTATGTTCTAGTACGTATATTTGTAACAATAGCGTAAATTCGTTCGCATATAACTATTAATAATAATAATAAGTTGAAATGTGAATTCCCATTGACTCCTTTTCTAAAGGAAAGGGGTTCTAAAAGGAATTACTTTCAAAAACATAAATATTAACCGGACAATCTTTAACAATTGTGGGAAAAGCCAAATTATAAAGACAATTTCTTTAGAGAATTCATTCCCTTAAAATCAATATTTCACATATTGATTAATTTTTAATAATAATGTGCCAGATTCTTTTCTTAAAAAATCATCATTCAAACCATTTAAAAAAAATAAGAAATACATCTCTATGATTAATTCCAAATTATACATTTTTCAATTGGGTAAATGATTCTTTTTTCCAAATTGACAATGCAATAGTATAATTTTATCATAATCAATGAAATTAAAAAGAAGACAAATTTTTGCGCCGGAATGAATAATAAAATCTTTATTACAATGGAAATAATGAAAGAAAGACAAGAAAATAAAGCCCCCCTCCAAAAAAGAAATCACTATTGTGAAACAGAAACACATCGTTAAAATAGGGAAATTCTGTGGTTTGATAAATTCAAGGCTGTGGGCTTAATTCTCATTAATTGAAATAATGATTTGTCAAATTATATTACAGAGAAAATGAATTCGTTCAAGCCAGATTAAAACAAAACACTGAAAATTCCGTCTTGACAAAAATTTATGATCAGAAGACATTTGCCTTTTTTGACATTCTCCCTACATTAAAAAAACACGCATTCTAGATATATGTATTCATATATATATATATATATATATATATATATATATATATATATATTTAAGAATAATGTTCTAGTTACAAAAGTGTGGATATTTACACTATTTATATTGGAATTATTATCATTTTTCTTGATGTTGCCGCATGAATTCGGCCGTTATAATCCTACTGTATTTTATCCTAATATATATATATATACACATTTGTTTGTATATATACGATAAAAATATAGTTGTAAGGTATGGTAGAATTGAATAATATCAGGGATAAGTTTTATATAATATAAGATAATAAGTCAACACCGAAAAGTGAAAGTCTGTTTCATGGTTGAATACAATTATTAAGGTATGTGGCCTAAAACTGCATTCCAGCATAATATACTCTTGCCACTCTATGGTGATCTCAGTGTCTACTTCATAGATAGATAGATAGATGAGTTTACTTACTTTTGTGCACCACTGTAAATGTTTAGACATGTACATTATTGTCCAAAGCTTTCCACATCCGGGTAGTGATAGTGAGAAGAAGCTTCCACTGTCTATAAAATGCTTACTTTGCATGCGACTCAAATTATCCGTAAAAACTATGTCCAACTCCAAGCCGTAGAATGGGCGATGACGTAAAACTGTCACCTCATAACCATTTCCTTCTTGTAGATGGAGATCGACAGCCCAGGTTGGCAGTACATCTAATCGAAGGAAAACCCCTATTTAGAACCCCCGCTGCCTGGCTGTCATGAGTACATAACGGAAATAAATCCAGACAGGAAAGTAGGAGTGGGTCCTCTAAGGCGGTTGACTGTCAACACTGACAATTTTCTTGCAACTCCTGCAGCCAAGCCGTCCCTATATAACCATGTATTCCTTTGGCACATTCGACAAGAGAGGTATGTAGACTAGACAGTACAAAACATCCATATATCATCGCCAGACTAGAAGGTAAACTCTGAATTGAGACCACCTGCTGCCTTCTAGTTCTTGCCTTATTGATTCCTAAGAAGAGGGACAGAGTAACCTGGATATCTCCAGTGCAAAAGAAACCGGTAACATATTGCACTATTTTGCCTTGAATGTCACCATGAACCACAACTGTGAGATGGATGGGAATGGTGACCACAGCGGCGCATAATAAATTCATAATCTGAATGAATGGAGACTGAACCATTCATAGATTAAATTCTGTCAAACAACATCTCTATTAACTGAACTTCTCCCTGTATCAAGCAAGCATAGAAAACAGTTGTAAACAAAATACATCGCGAAATACATGCCTTGTGTCTCGTATATTATTAGGTTGGTGCAAAAATAACGACGTAATAATGTCGTTTTTTGACGTTAAAAATACGTCAAAACACGACATTATTACGTCATTATTCTTTGCACCAACCTAATATTTCAATATATCACTGGTCGCTTTCTCACTTCCTTGTCATTTTCGGATCGACAATTAAAATAATAAGGTGGTGTGTGTCGTCTATCTCTTGTCGAATTCTCCCTCTGTTTACTTTCAAAACTATTAGTTACCAGTCAAAGATATCCATTGTGTTAGTAAAGAATGATGCAAGAAAATAACAATTTAATAATGGCATCACATAATTCAGTCAGATCTAAGAATGTAAATGTATTGCGTTTAATTTCAAAAACATATATGTAACCAAACATTCAGTAAACTTTAAGGAATTACCATTGTTCAGAGATGAGACTCCAGCTAAACACAAATGAGAAGACATCATGTATGAACAGACATAACATTGTCAACGGGAGGTTTATTTTAATTAGTTTGCAAAACTTTTCAATGTGTCTACAGAAAAGAGTTTGTGCAACACCAAAAACATATGCAATATAGATAATATGAAAAGTTTCTATTTGCGATTCAAAGAAATTACCCAAATACAGCAACGCAGGCTTTTTTTTTATATTCAGAAAATGGAAAATATAATTTCTTATTAATACTTGCTATTCCAAAAGAGAAGAGAAACAGTTTCCGCACAAACTGATTGAAAAGAAAATAGGTCCAAACTAAAACACTTGTCTCGAATGTCTTACTAGACACAATAAAACAGATTTTTTTTCCACAAACGAAAATATTTTTATAGTAATAGAGAATGAATAAAATGTCTTGCCGAGGTCTCTATTCAACATTATAGCATAAACGGAAACATGTTTCATCGGTTCATATACGATTATCTTTTCTTTTTTTTTTTTTTGATTATGTTGTCACGAAAAGTGTCTCTAATGTATTTTATGCATATAATAGTAATATTATTTCCTTTAATTTATGTTGTATAGACATTTCTTTCAGTGTACCAACCAGAGACCTAAGGTCAGGAATTTTCCACTGACCATTCTTTGCGAAAGAAAAACAAAAACAAAAACAAAAAAAAACTAATATCACACACCTTTTACATAGATAAAGCTCTTCGTAATGTGTATGTTGTAGTTTTGAGTACAATAATATGTATTTCTTTACGGCAAGTACTACAAGGAAAACATTCAATGAGTCTGCCGGGTCCTCTTCCCATCAATTTAAAGCCCTAAACTCAACTGGAATTATTGATGATATCTGTCTGAATGGCAAACTGTCAAATATTTGTGACTCGTGTCTGTTTCATGGTGATATTTATTAATTTGATATCTAGATTAAACGCCGACACATAAAATTTTCATTTTCGTTTTAATTTCTTGGACGACTCATCTATCAAAAAAAAAAAAAATAGGTTAATCATATACCACACTAAATCTAGTATATCCAACTTAATTCTTCGCAATTATTCTTCTCCCCTACCCGTTAGCGATTTGCAAAAAAAACAAAATAGTTTAGTGAAGTGCCCTTTGGGAGATTGTATCTCCAATGGATTAAATAATATTTTTGTTGGTCACACCACAAACACTCTTTCATGACGCTTGACTCTACATTTGAATAATAACTCTAATATTTTTAAGCATTTAAAACAACATGCCTCGCCGCGTACACAATTCCTGAAAATCCTTGTTGAAAACACAGCTATACATAAACATGAAAACAATAAACCAAAACTAAAAATTCTTGAAGCTATATACATAAAACAGTTGAAACTTAATCTAAACAAAATAAACTTCGAAAACAAACATTCTTAAATACCTAAAACTGATAACAGAAGCCATTGGTTTATACCAACAGCTTCCCATAATTAATACTTCACGTTTTCAGTCTCGCTTAGTCATGTGTGACGCCACGAGCTGCGATGCGATTATCGCTTCCGCGTCTCGTATACACGAGTTAGACGTTGCTTTGAAATTTTCAGTGCAACAAAAAGGAACTATCTTTAGTGTTCAGTGTATTGGTTGATATATTGAAAAGTAATTGACATCTTTGATAATGGTTTATGTAAGCCGAATGCTTAGATAGGATTTAAACATGTATCAATATGGAGATTTATTTTCGTCCTTCAATGATAATGTTATTAAGCTTATCAGACGATTTGAAAGAATCTTACTCAAAATAAATAAACAAAACTTGTCTATATTATTTAAAGAAACGTGCATCAATATATATATATATATATATATATATATATATATATATATATATATATGAGATAAGGCATTGTAAACGTTCGTATTGTTGTCTTTACATTTACTGACATATTCACGATGGTCCTGCATTCTTCAGTTGATAAACGCACACTAAACAAAGAATCATTCGAAATTTCAACGTATATCAACCGAAGAATCCCGGAGTGTAAAACGGCTGAAACATCGTGAATATGGCAATAAATATGAGGACAACAATCCGAATGATTTAAATAACATATAGCATTCTCTCAACCGAAATCAGTACCGACTATTTATACTAATTCTCACTGCTTCTATCACCCTGTCAAAAACAGCGAAACTGCAAGCAGATATTATGTTTACCAAAACGCAGACAGATGCCAAATAGTTAATGCAAACTAAATTAATGTTGTTATGAATTTTTTCAGAGAATTTCTAAATTTATACTATCGGAGCAGGATGCAACAGCAGAAATGGTTAACTGATACTACTGTAAAAACTGTTTCTACGTCGATTCTCTTGTGGATATATATTTTACGCTAAAAGTGTTTATCTAACCAATTGAATTATTATATCTTACGTAGACAGGTAGGCGTCTAAGACAGTACACGTCTTAGAATGTTTTGTCTCCGACCCCCAAATAGAAATAACCATCTTTTCGAGAAACAAACAAAAATTAGCTTTAACGAAATATAGAAAAAATAGTGATCACCATGATATAAACAAAAAAAAACAATTTATTCTGTAATAACGAGACGCATTTTAATTATAAACAAGACGAAAATGCCCTTAACAGTACAAATATTTTTATATATTGAATCCACTGAGAAACAAGGGACTACTCACAGTGAAATAAGAAGAAAAAGAGAAGCATTACTAAGGATCGAGGAGAATAAATGAAAAGGAATAAAGTAGGCAGTAGATAAGGATTGGTATTGAATATAATTTTTGAAAATCAAGGTTGACTGAAGAGATATTCATTGTTGGAAAGCATGAAACCGGAAGTGAATTCCGTGCGCGTGAAGTGAGAGAGATGGAAACTGTTAGCATAGAAAATAACGGTTGCGTCTATCGAGTTCAACACTGAAGATGGAAAAGCTCTTAACAGTACAATTATGTTTATATATATATATATATATATATATATATATATATATATATATTAATATATATATATAATGAATTCAATTGGACACAAGGGGATTCTAGTGGGAAATAAGAAGAAAAAGAAAAATTTTACTAAGAAGCGAGGAGAATAAATGAAGAGCAACCAGAAGACAGTAGATAACGATAGATTGCTTTAAAATTTTTGAAGATCAAATTTGGCCGGAAAGCATAAAACCTGAAGTGCGAGAGAAGAAACTGTGAGCATAGAACTTACGGTTGTATCTAGCCAATCCATATCTAAACTAATGAATCCTTGATGCCAATCTATTACTACTCTTCCTGGAAATATCACTTAACGACCCAAACAAACAACTTACATTGATTATTTAAGCTTTCATTCGTCATAATTTCTACGAGTAACATGGACCTCAAGACATTCTGATGAAAATGAAATTGTTTATGAGTTCTCATGTGTTCCAGATGATTGCATATTCAATATCAATTATATAAAAATAAATTCTTATATCAGCCATACAAGTATCACATTATCTCGTAGAATGAATTGTCAGTTCTTGAAACTTTGTTTATTTCGGGCAAACAGCGATCAGCACATCATGAAACACCAAAGGAAAAGAATCAATATCGGACAAATATTAATGGATAATAAAAAAGTAAAATAGAACGTGATCACGAAAGGAAAAAACTGATAGTCTTAGAAGCTCCGATTTTAAAAAAATGACCAATTTTACAGAATGAAAAGGCCAGAGTCGGAATGGTCAGCAATTGTCCGGAGTGACTCGTGGCGGAGTATTCTGATAGTGATGGATCGCCTTTGTCTAAAGTTTGGAATATAAGCCCAAAACGGCGCGAATTCAAGAGAAGAACGCCAGAATTCTGAAGCGTCGATACGCCTCCCAAATCAAGTTTATCGAGCCGTTAAGACAAACCGCGGAGAGACGCTGAGCCAACGTGTAACATGCATTACTGTTACGTCATTCCTCCTACATCTTCTAAGAATCCAAGCTGCCACACTTTTTCATAATAAAACGAATAACAAAACGAAATTGCCCTTTTCGTTGATACCGCTTTATGTAGTAACCTAGATTTCCAGGAAGACAGCGAACGTAACAGCAACATACATTAAGCAAAATATCTTTAACCACATCATATGCTTGCACAAAATATTTAAGAGTGTAAGGAAAGGCATTTAATATTGGTTGCATTACTTTTCCGTTTCACTTCAATTGAACGTTACATGTGAATGGATGCGATCTTTCTGCTCTCGTGAAAATACCAGGCTGAAGCCAAATAACTGTGACTATCGAAAGAAAATGGGACAAATCTTTTGAAATTTATCCACAATTTCAACCCTGCAAAAAATCTTCTTATTCAAAAACTAAATAAATGCAATATAGGTTGTATTAGACAGATAATGGCGGTAGAGGTTTGAAAAGCTATTTGGATATATATATTATATATATATATATATATATATATATATATATATATATATATATATATATATATATATATATATATAATTATTTTATTTAAAAATATGATTCCAACACGCTGCATACACCTATGTAGCTTGTTGGAGTCATATTTTTAAAATAAATAATTATATTTATGCTCTACATTTGTATCGAGCACTAATTCTTTTAAATAATAACAAAACTACTAAAGAACTTCGGGATTATTCACCTAACCATTTTTTTCCTATTTTCTATATATTTTCACATATATATATATGTATGTATATATGTATGTATATATATATATATATATATATATATATATATATATATATATATATATATAATGTGTGTCTATATCTTACATTGTCGATTTCTTTTTCTTTCTGTTCTGCTTCTCGTCCTCCTCCGAATTCTTATTCTTTTCCGTCTCATATCTTGTTTCTTTTTTTCTTCTTGTCTTCCTAGAATTTATTTTTGATATCATTCAGATAATCTCTTTATCTTACATTTTTTAAGATTTATCATTTCCGTTTTCTTTTTATCTTTTTTTTTTTATGCTTCATTTCTTTTTCTTTCACTAATTGTTTCTTCTTTTTCTTATTATATTTATACTTTTGATATCTTTCAGCCAATCGCTTTACGTTTTTTTTCGTTTTACTCCGGGTTTTTTTTTTGTCTTTTTTTTTTTTGCGAATTTTTTTTATTTTCACTCATCAACATCATTATCATTATCATTCTTTTATTATCATTATCATCATCATCCTGAACATCCTTCTCTTCCT
>OZ010584.1:69287480-69289980 GCA_963932145.1 Acanthosepion lycidas
TATATATATATATATATATATATCTACTCACACATACAAATGGTTGTGTGTGTATGTATGTTTGTGTTTGGCTAGGGTCAAATTTTGGGTTTCTTGATATATATGCGAGGTGTTTGTGAGAATATTGCGTTTAATGAGAAATATATGAATTTTTTTTTTTTATTATGTTGTCTAATTTTATATGAGTGATATGTCGATTAAGACTGTACCTGTTGCAGTGTATGTATTATGGGTGAAGAAATATATATGTTTGCGTATATATGTATTTTTGATCAAGTTGGATGCAACACGGTAATCGGGTTAAACGGGTCACCTTTAAATTAATGTGGAATACGTCTAACTAAACAGATATCCACTACGGGATTATGTATACATGCATGTGTGTATGTGAACGGATGGAAAGCCGAGAGGGTGATTGATATGTTATTTGTGCTTCATATGGATCTAAAATCCGAAGAAGAAGCTTTGAAAGCTCTTTGAATTTAGCAGTAAGTACTGTCAAGCATCCGTTCAGTATAATGTTCTGTGGATGCTTTTCTTTTCATGGAACTGGTTTCTTAAAACCTATTGAAATGACCCCCAGGAGCGAGCTGTACAAGAGAATTTTAGAGTCTTGTATGCTCCCTTCTGCTGACAGGGTGCAAATTGACCCAACCAAGCTCATTTTTATGCAGGATAATGCTCCCTGTCACAAATCAAAATTGATGAAGGAATACTTTGATGAGAAGCAGGTGAATGTTATGACATGACTGCCCCAATCCCCTTACATCAATCCCATAGAAAACTTATGGAGCATGTTGCTCAACTGCTATCTCGATAGCCTGTACTTTATAATCCTCCATATATATATATATATATATATATATATATATATAGCTGTGCGTATATATTCATTTTTGACCAAGTTAGATGCTACGCGGTAATCGGGTTAAACGGGTTTGCTTTAAATTAATGTGAAATACGTCTTTAAATAAACTTAATAGATGCCCACTTAGCGATTAACCCTGATCTAACTTTAACTTATATTAAAGTACCTTCATATCCTTCTATATCTTATATACATCTAGGACATTACAATTCAGGAGTTTAAGCATTCATCCTATATAAATATGTTTCTGTGAATTTAATTATCATTCAATTTAAATCTCTTAGATTTTCAGCTTTTAATTTCTTGCTTGATTATATAAGATGCCTATACTAATTCACATTTAAGTTTTAAAGATCTTTTCGCTAATTTCGAAAAATTTTTTAAACTTTCTGAACCCGACACTTTTTTTAATGTTTTAGAGAATGAATGAAATACAGGGAATTAACCACGATATAACTTTTCTTTGGTTTAAAGTACATTAATAACCTGCTAAATATTAATAAATAAATCCAAGATGCTCAAGATATATATATGTTTCTGTAAATATAACTATTTTCATTTAAATTTCTTGCTTAATTGTATAAAAATCTCATGAAAACTTTTTTTTGCTAATTTCGAAATCTTTAAAAATGTTCTCTTTTAATATTATTTACAAAAAAAATTGTTGTATGAAATAAGTCAGAATTGAAAGTTTGGCCCATTGACAAAAACAGACCGCATTATTAGAGATTCACACTTTATGACATACTGAGGTCAATATATCAAAATATGTCAAAACTTTCACCCTTTCCCCCACTTTCTATAACATGTCATGTTTTTAACCCAGAATATGTTTTTTTTTTCCATTTCATTTAAGATTTGTTTGTAGCTCTCATGAAATAAAAATTATTACCTATGGGATTTTAAGTGTTTGATATTCTTATATATATATATATATATATATATATATATATATATATATATATATATAGATAGATAGATAATCCAAGTTCTGAAATATTAAACATTAATTGTTTAAACTTGCACACAAAGAAGGCTCAATCTTTATTTTTCTTAAACAGCAAAATGTTTCGTACAATTGCATTTAAGATTCCATTAGTTACTGACCATTTTCACCTGCTAATTTTAAAATTTAAAATTCGCAGGATTTTTCGCACTGTTCATGATGTCTGTTTGTAGAAGGTGACAAACTGATACCATAAGCAGTTTAAAAAATCCTGCAAATTTTAAATTTGAAAATTAGCCGATTATAATGTTCATTAACTAATATTATCTTAATTCCAATTATATATATATATATATATATGGTGATTGAAATGTAACTCCCCATTTTTAAAAAAATTACAATAAATGTATATGAGAGGAAAGCGTCTCGAGTCGACTACTAATCACGTCAAATATTTTCACCGGGAAAACTTGTGGTATGGAAGACATAGCTTCCGGCATTCAACCTACAATTTCTTACAAAGTTTTGCTTTGTTATAGTACACATGTTTTTTTAACCAACCTGAAAGAAGAAAGTCAGAGCGTGTTAAGTGGGGATTCCTGTGTCTCCACTCAAACATAAAATATGGAGTTATTTTTTAATCACCCTGTATATTAATAATGAGTATAGCTTTTCCTTCACCGGTA
>OZ010584.1:69299980-69329980 GCA_963932145.1 Acanthosepion lycidas
TGGATATCAATGCCCTATGTAAATATGTTTTCTTACGTTTATTATTGGTGTATTTTAAATATATAGTTATCTTAGGCATATCAGAGCTTTATTTTGAATATATATTTTTCTTTCGTATATGAGTACTCTAGTTTAAGTAAATGAATGCACTATTTTAAAAGTATTTTTCATTTGTGTTCTATTTTAAATATATATTTTGCGTATATGTGATCGAGTCTAAACACCTTTAAGATAGTCTTTTTATAACTATAATAAAAACGTTTCTGCTTTTGTATCCATTAACATTGCCATTTCATACTAAGTGAACTTTTCAAAGTGGTTGTTCGTTCATTATTGATGCATCGGAGATCTATTGTACTTTCACGTATTTTTTTTTTCTGTGACGTCCGTTCAAAATAATTTCATACATTGTGTGAAATTACTCACGTAGATATTAGCTTTCCCTCCACGCATAGACTGCCTCCATCTTTTTATCTTTTTATTATTTGGTTTTTTAATAACATCGCATTTATTCCATTTTTTTTTCCCCGTATATAATTTGAAAAGATACTAGTATTCTTATATATTTTTTTATTTCAATGATAACATATGCTTTGAATATATGCCCATAAATTTTTTTCTAGTTGTTCCAAGTTAAATACTTTCAATCTCTGGTTTAAAATTTCTTGTCACTTTGGCCTCATATACGATGTTTTTCTCTTTGCATTTACCCTGTAGTGGATATTTGTAGAATTATATTTTTGTTAATGTTTTTTTGTGGATTTATATATCGTATTTTGTTGCTATAACTTTTATTATTCGATCAGTATTATTCATGCTAATATCCCTAAATTATATGGCGTTTATGTTTCTCTCTCTCTCTCTCTGATATATATATATATATATATATATATATATATATATATATATATATATATATATGACATTTCTAAATATAGCTCTATTATTTGAGATCAAGGAAAAAATTAAGAGCTGATTTATTTTCTTTTGCAGCGGATAGAGCAATAAAAATTTATCGAGGTTGCAAGGTCGACAATAAAAATTCAGACATATTATTGTATCTCATCCCAGATTTAACTTACTTCAGTCAAATTTCTGAAACAATCCAAAGAAATAAAAAATACTTTTTTTTTTCAATTAACAATCACTGTGTCGAAATTAATTTCTCTAGAATCTCGTGTAATACAATAATTGCAATTTGATTTAACATTTCGATAGGATATATTTATTGACATGACATATAATTAAAAGCAATTGTTTCGTTCATTTCTCTCTCGGGATTTGGAGGTCAAAAGAGTACGCGCACACACACACACACACAGTGTGAACCGAACAAGAACTAATGCCTAGCTATCTGTTTGGCATAAGACGTTTATCATCCCAAAGAATACGGTGAATTGCATCAACTTGTTCATTAGTATTGGAAGAGGTGACCATGGGTCAATTTCAATGCTGTCCTCGCCATGCTTGAATTCTTCCGTACATTTCTTCACAGTTGTATAAAAAGGGATTCCTCAGCAAATGCCTGTACCACGTCTTCATAGATTTCCTTGCATGTCATACATTTCTTTTGCAGATAATTTATAGCTATATGCCTACCATTTGTCCAGGCTTAGAATATTGCTGCCATATATGGTCCGGTGCTCCTGCTATTTTTCTGGAGCTCCTCGATAGGGTGCAAAGAAGAATCAGCAATATAACTGGTTCTGATCTTGCTGCTCGGCTTCAGTCACTTGCTGACTATCGTAAGGTGGCATCTCTGCGCCTTTTTTTTAAATACTTTCATAATATTTGTTCGGATAAGCTTTACGCTATGATACCTAAACTGTATGAATTTAAGCACTATACTAGACTGGCAGCGAGATCTCATCAATTTACAGTTGTGCTAGCTAGATGTTGCGGCAACATATGCTAACAGCCCTTTTCGCTAGTGGAACTATCCCCGGTCAAATGCTTTGCAACCAACTTTAATCTGTAACAAAAATTGCATATAATATCAATCGCTATCTACTGACCTCCTGATTGCTTTTTTTTCTTTCTACTCATTACTAATTACTCCACACTCTCTAACCCCAGATTTACTTGACCCCACCCTCTGTGTCAGGGTGTGACAAAAGGTCGGTTTTTATCGTGGGGTCAACAGTGTTTCCATTGGGGCCGCGGGTCTTAGCTTTTCTAAGCTAGTCATAGTCGGTCATACCACCACTACGTAACAGATGTTACGCAACGCTGGGTGGAGAGCCAAAGGAAGAGAGAAGGCCTCCGGCACTGAACTGATACTACTTCTGCAGCATTCAAGCCGACGGTAAAAGAAAAAAAAAACAAAAAAAAAACAAGTCTTCTCCTCTGGGGGAAGAAAGCTTCTCCACATCCTGGATCCCCTTGCCTGTGTTTGTACTGCCTTGCTTGGAGTGATACCGATTAAAAAAAAGGAGAAAAGCTGCTTGGGTTTCTCTTTTGTTGATTTTTGGATTTGTCGCACATCTCTCATCTTTGTATAGGCATGACCTGCACAGAAATTCTGACGGAAATATCAATTATATTTTTTATAAGTGGTAGTGTTTTGCCACAACAAAAATGTTACGTTACTGCTCTTCTTTCGGGTTGAGTATTGGAAGTTTTTGAAGGATACGCGTACATATAAATATGAACCAAAATACTCAATTATTTCTGTCTTTCTGCGACTTAAAGATTCATATGGACACCTAGAGTTTTCTCTTTCAACGTTCTCATCATTTATACTGTATCGCGTCTTCTGGTTTCTACAGGAAATTTTAAATTGCGGAAAGGAAGGAGGAATATCTGAGTTTATTTATTTGTATTCATTAGGTTTTCTCTGTATATTTCTTTATAGTTTGTATCATATACTGTCTTGTGGCGTCATTTTATTTTTATTATAATATATATATATATATATATATATATATATATATATATATATATATATATATATATATAGAGAGAGAGAGAGAGAGAGAGAGAGAGAGTTGTTTTAAACTATAATAATTTAAAATTTCGTATCAGATAACTGCCAGAAATATTTGTTCAACTAATTTCTAATTTTTACCTTCTCGAATTTCTGCTGAAACCTCGTTAGTAAATTATCTGGGATAATCCTATTAGGAAATATCAGCTTTGTTCAGTTTATCGAATTAAATGTGCATAACTTAGAGGGACAATTTCTTAGCTCAAGTAGTTGTCTGGAATTCGAATGGTGTCTTTCAAAGAAAGAAGACTCATTATTTGAATATTTACTGGAAACAATGAATATCATTTTACAGCTATGCCGTACAAATTTAAACTACATAATTACTGAATATTCTAAGATAGATAGATAGATAAATATGAACGAGCCTACATAGATAGATTTCATTGAATAATATAGAATAGTGTGTCTGCTTATTTTTATACTGATAATTTCCTATTGTCAAATCAGTTTTTACGCTAATATAAAATTCATCAAGCATGGTGCCGTAGTTTTTGCTAACTAATTAGACAATAACAAAGGAACAGATTGAAAATAAATAGACGAAATATGTCTATATTATTCAATGGAACATGTGTGAATGAAGATATGCTGCCTAAATATCTACATACATTAACACACAAACACACACACACATATATCACTATCCATTTTATACACACACACACACACACACATATATATATATATATGTGTTTTATTTAAAGCGAGTGACAAGATGTGCATGTTGATTTTTTTTTTTCTCTAATTTCTCATGTGATCGTATATTTTTTTCATTTCAGGAGGTAAATTACAGGATGTTTTCCAAACGCTTTCAAATATACTTTTAGCCATTATCAAGCATGCATTTTATTTTACATTTAACTGAATATAGACATTGTTTTAGGCATGTATCTAGAGTTATAAGAATGTTTTATTTTCCAAACACCGTCGGCACGTTGTGACAGTGTTCATATTTGATATTCTTGGGTATTGCCTTTTTCTTTTCTGTTAATAAGGCTTCCACTGTTTTTAGCGTTTTTGCACATGTGGATATACAAAAATAGAAAGGGTCGTAAGGCAAGTATGCGTCTTCTCACCCGACCTCTTCAGCCTACACAGCGAGACAATTCTGAGAGAATTGGAAACCCTACCGGGATATAACACTGGCGGCCATAACCTTAACAACTTAAATTACGCAGAAGACACAGTACTGATAGCAAATACAGAAGAGAAATTACAAAATCAACAGAATGTAGCGACAGAGAGTAAGAACAAAGTATAAACTACAAGAAGACAGAATGCACGGTCATCAGTAAAAGGATGAGCCCGAAATGCGATTTGAACGTCGGGAACACTAGAATCAAGCAGACGCAGAAGTTTAAATAATCTGGGAAACGTTTTGACAGGAAACGCTAAGTACAACACTGAGAACTGTAGACGTATTGGGTTGGCCAAGGACACATTCAAAAAGCTGGGCAGAGTATTGCGAAACAGGAGGATTTCTTTGGTAACGAAGAAAATAGCTGTTACGTTAAATCTGTCCTTCTTTACGGCAGTGAATGTTGGACGATTTCCTCAAAGGTGAAAAAGAGACGGGAGGCGACGGATATATGGTTCAACAGAAGGATGCTAAGGATATCATGGGCCGAGCGTGTGTGGAACAATGAGATGTTAGAGAGGATGCAAACAAGGAAGAAGCTTATGCTTTACATGAAGAAGAGGCAGCTAAAGTTCCTGGGGCACATAACGAGGAAGGAAGGCTTGGAGAATCTGATACTCACGGGTTGATTAGAGGGAAAGAGAGACAAAGGAAAACAACGCGTGATATACCTGGCGGACTTAAGCAGATGGACGACAGAAGGTGGTCTGGGGGAGGAAGCATAGGGAAGGAGCTTGTCGATAGCTGCAAGAGATAGAGGCAGGTGGAGAGCCATGATTGCCTACGTCCTGAAACATAAAAAGAAAAAAAGAAAGGAAAGTACATATGGAAGATGCTATTATAATTGTATTTTCGACTAATTTCGGTGGAGTCTTCTAGATTCCTGTACGTGTTTACGTATGTCTAAATGGAGCTATGGACGGATAGCCGTAACGTAAGATATCTAGATAGACATGTTGTACTGTGACCAATGTAATTATTTATAAGTTTGATTTTATTTTTTCTTACGTTTTTGATAGCTGTGCGTGTTTACATAAATACAAAGTGAGCTATGGACGGGTAGGTGTAACATAAGATGTCTAGATAGACATGTTGTAGTGTGACCAATTTAATTATTTATATGTTTCTTTTATTTTTCTCACGTTTCTGATAGCTTTATTTTAATTATATATTTATCTTATCTAAACGAGAATTCTATGTAATATATATATATATTTTTCGTACATGTGTACTATAATTTAAATAAATATTTTCCTTGAATATATAAGTGCTCTATTTTAACAGTTTATTTTTTCTTACGTATATGTGTGTACAGTTTTAAATATATATTTTAATCACGTATATGAGTGCTCAAATCTAAATACCTTTTAGACAGACTTTTTTTATAACTATAATAAAAACGTTTGGGATTTTTTATCTATTAACCTTGCTGCTTCATGCTTAGCAAACTTTTCAAAGTGGCTATTCGTTTATTACTAACGCATGTTCTGTTTTCACTATGTCTTGAAAGTGTCAAATTCTCCAAGCCTTTTTCCTCATCATGCACACTAGGAATTTCCACTGTTTTATTTTGATGTTACCTATTTTAATTTTGGTTCTCTTCAATTTCCGTAATTGCATATCACTGGGGTGATTTCGGAAATTTTATTCCGTTATATTTTCTCTTCCTGGACTTTGCCATGAGCATATGCAACTTGAGTGTTCTTGGAACACGGAGTTAGTTACTACTCGGTTATTCGCTGTTCACCATTCTTCTACACGTATATCACGATAGAGTAATGGATAGAAGGTCGGATTTAAGAATCGGAAAGCCGAGTTCGAATTCCAGTCAAATCCATTACATTCACTTACGTGCAAATACATTTGGGAAAGGTATGAATAATCTTCTTCTCCCCCCAGCTATTGATAAATAGTAGGACCGGGTTCTATAGCTTTGGATGGCAACTGGTCTACCACAGAAAAAATGACAACATACTGCCGCAAAAATCTGCCTCGTCAGTCAGGTATTGAATGATAAATTATCGCCTAAGCGTGTATCACGCAGAGTACAACGGACTCACTGAAACACTCATTAACAGTACTAAACTTTTATATAATTGCAGTCTTTCTATATGGAGTGAACGATGGACAATTACCACGCAGGCTGGTGGCAACAAAAATGTGTTTCTACAGAAGGATATTAAGCCTACCATGCACTTGACATGTGAAAAATGACAAAGATTTAGAGAAAATGGAAAGAAAAAGAACGCATAGGCACTAACATAAGAAAGAGAGGTTTAAAAATTGTAGTATACATATTGATGAGCGAAGGCATTGAAGTATTGAAACTCACAGGAGAGATTGAAAGCAAAAGAGACAGAGGAAAACAGTATATAAATTAAATGAACAAAAACGAATAAAAATAAAAGACAAATGTATCTTTACACAATAAAATGACTTTAATTCATTTACTGTCTGAGAACAGCAACGAACTCTGGACTTAAACATGTGTTCCACGTGTGTGTCAACTTATCACCTTGTTGAATTCAGATGTGCTGAGATCCAACTAGCGGCAAAGGGACGTAACTCAATTGTAATTTGAGGTATAGACCTTTATCGAGCTAAGTAAGTTAGCACCCCTAACAGAGAGTTCACAGTCTAATTTCAGTTCTACTACTCCGTATCCGCCCTGCATATATGAATCTCTGTTTGTCACTAACGTCATCTCTATTGTTTACCCACCTCGTTTTGCGGATGCCTAACATATTAACATTTAAGCTATTCATTTTTACTTTATATTTTTAAAATGCCCTCACGGATTTAGACATTCAATACCCCGAGAAAATATTTCTTTATTTGATGCGAATAGTAACTGGTTGACTATCCGGTGTTAAATGTCGCTGATATTTTCCCATACCAAGCGAGGGCTCAATTCCAAAGATGCCTGACCCCCTTTATGCTGTTGTTTTAGAGAACATATTTCGACTTTTCATCAACATTGAGCCTTAATGACATGAAAGAATGAAAGATATATTGAATCAAATGCTAGCTCTGCTGCTAGAATTTGATATTTCACCAATTCTTTCCTTACTCATTTTGGCATCCAAATTTCCCCAAATGAATTCTCGCGATTCATATTGAGTCCTAGCGTTGACTTGAGCAAATAAAAATTTTCTACTTCTTATTTTGTACTTTTTTGTTTGGTGCATGTACAACAAAGATAGATATGTTGAAAGGATTTTTTTTTCAGTTTAACTACAAGCATTCTTTTAAAGAGTTGACAGTATTCGATAACACATTTCTTCTTATATTGGTCTAATATCAGTTCACTCTTCAGTATTTCTCTCGCCTGCATATATAAACCTCTGTTTGTCACTGACGTCATCTATATGGATGGCCTACCTCGTTTTGCATACGCCTAACATATTAGCATTTAAGCTATTCATTCTTAATATATATTTTTCAACTGGCCGCATTGATGAGGTTTTCTGACATTCAATATCCCGGGAAAATATTTCTTTATATGATACGAATATTCATTGAAGACAAGGCATCAACGACAAGTTTCACTGTTGAGGTCTTCCCATACCGCGCGGAGGCTCAATTCCAAATTGTTTGACCCCTTTTACGCTGTCTTTTGAGGGAACATTTTTCAGCAGCATTGTGCTTTGATGGCATGGAGGGAAAACATTATATTGAATCAACTGTCAGCTCCGCTGTTTGAAAACGTACTTCCACCGTGGAATTCTGTACAGTTTTTCTCACCAAAATTTATATTACTTATTTATAAATCGACAATTCATTTATGTGTTGAATATGACTGTCGCATCTGGTCTGGTTCTTTTGTGCAATTTTTTAGATATTCTTGATAAAAAATATAAAGAAGAATATGTCAGGCATGTCGGCTTCAGTCACTTTCCCACTGTCGTAATTCAGATTTCCTGTATATTAATTAAAAATATGTTTCATGGTAATTGTTCTGATGTTCTATCCATTTTGGTAACGCTACTTTAGTATTTTAAGCGCAGTACAGGATTGGCAGGTCGGTACTACAATTTACAGTTGGAATAGATAGATGTAACGATATGTTCTTCGCTGGCAGTGTCTTCTCTCGCACTTTTCGCTTGAGGAACTCTCTTTCGGCATTTTGTGTCCCTGTAATGTTTGAATGTAATGTCAATTGTTATCCTCTACCTTCTTAAGACCTTTCTGCTTCGTCCTCTCACATTAATGGTTTACTTTTCCTCATATTTTATCAGAGTAACACCATCTTATTGGTTTTTATTGTCTTGCTTAGGGTGAAATGATTAACACACACACACACATATATATATATATATATACATACACACACACATACATATATATATATATATATATATATATATATATATATATATATATATATATATATATATACTTAAAAATCAGGAGGACAGTTTAAAGTTAAAGCTCTACATATTAGTTTTACTTTTTCTCTTTTTTTTTTTTAAAGCTATAGATGTTAATTTTATTTTAATTTTTCAAACGTGTATTGATCACATTTACTACTACTGTTTCCTGGTCGGTTTCAACTCTAATCATTAACTTTATACATACATATATATATATATATATATATATATATATATATATATATATATATATAGCGAGAGAGAGGAATCTGACAGGTTTCCCTTTTATTAAAACTTTGTGCAGAGAATAAAGCTGAAACATCTTTGATCTATAAACGTTTATTATTGTTCTTTATCTGACTATTCTGTCAGATTCCGACGCATTTTTGATCTGTATTTGATTTCACCTCGTGTGTATATATATATATATATATATATATATATATATATATATATATATATATATATATATAAAGGAATAGAGTACAATTACAACGTTCGTAACATTTAATTTAAAAGCAGACTCAATATTATGGAGTGGTTTCACAGTGGAGGCTTGTAATTGTACTAAGTCGGTCCTAAAATATGTTCGACGTACAAAACGTTAGGAACTTCATATAATAGGTAATGACGCTGAGTAATCTAGTTGCGGTCGCTGATACTTTAGTATCCGACTAACGGTCGTCCGGCATCGACTGACTGACCCGCGGGTATTTAGTCACCCCCCACCCCAATGAAGGCATCATGTGGCACAAGGCCGGGTTAACGTGGAATCTCCGAGCACGTGGGATTATGCCCTTTGAACCCGTATAATCCGGTTCAGGGTCGGTTTACCTCACCGAAAGAGAAAATTCGCCCTTCGGCGTAGCCTCGTTCTGGTTACTCCCCGCCCGAAGGCAGTGGATTCAACCAATCAGCCGGTCAGCCTGACTGACCCACTGAGCGACTCCTCGTTACTCTTACTACTCCTACTTATTATAGGTGGGAGAGTCTATTAAATATAGAATAGGTGAGATCCACTCAAACACTCAATACTAACTAAACCATTATTATTTATTTTCGTAAATAATAATAATAATAATATATACACACACAGAATGTTAACATATAACTACACCTTTTTGCTATACTATGTTCATTAAGTGAATAATATTCATTGAATTAGATTAATATATTTTGAAAATATTTTTACAGCTCTTGTTGACGGACATTCGTATGTAACTACGTGAATATAATACAGATATACTTGTATACAGCTATTCATGTATGATTACAGTGATGTGACATAATTATTGAATAAAAAGCATATAGTCTTCATAATAAGTGACGATAACTTGGAGATATATGGAAATTCATTTAAATACTTCAACATTTATTACTTTTAAACCGCTTTGTGACACTCGACGAAAATTATCCGGTTTCAAAGTAGCACGATAGTGAGTATCAAATGAACGGGTAAATCAGTTTCTGAATTTGATGAGATATTTGGCATCAATCAGGCATTGCTGCCACATGCGTCGTCCCTGCAATACTGTCCATCGTCGGTTGGTCAATCTGTCCTCGTTGAGCATGAACATAGGAGAATGGATTTGGCGTGGTGTTAATGGTTACAAATGTTGTTTCGCTAGATCAGTTACAACGGAATTATAATTTTGATCCAGACTGGTTGCGCCATGCTTTCGAACATGGGACACATCTAAGCGACGCAAAGAAAATTGCCACCATAGACAATTGCCTACAAATATTAGCGACAGTACGTCCATATTCTGTACACGTGATATCTAGTAGATTAGTACAGCATGCTTAAGCTTAAATTGAATAAGATTCAATAGCATTCCACTTTCGTATCCCTAAGGCTGGAAATATCTACTCACATAACCACCTTATACCGTTTATTGGATAATGGGGGACAGGCATAGTATAGCCTTGTTTGATGACGTGTTGGTTCCACTTCGTTTGACCCCTTCAATTTTTTGTGGGTATGCCGGAGACCGTCGAAACAATCTCTGCATTTGGCAACAAATTTACATAATGGCTGCTCCATATATATATATATATATATATATATATATATATATATATATATATATATATATTCGAAAATTATAATAAATATTTTATAATGGCTGCTCCATATATATATATATATATATATATATATATATATATATATATATATATTATAATAATATTTTTTAAACAAAAAATATTATTATAATATAAGCTCTACTTCTGTATGGAGCACTGTCTTCTTAAAAATAAAAACAAAAATACTAAGGAACCCCGGATTATGCACCGAACGTGTTCTTTTATATTTTCTGCATACCTGCACAATGATATATATATATATATATATATATATATATATATATATATATATATATATATATTCGAAAATTATAACATAAATATGTTATAAAATCACTACAAACATACCCATTTTGTTTCAACATTCTGATGTCTTATCAAGTGATGGTGTTGAATGTATTTATCTCTCTCTCTCTCTCTCTCTCTCTCTCTATATATATATATATATATATATATATATAATGTTCTCGGATGTGTTCATTATTCTTAGTCAGTCGAAACGTATTGTGAAGACAATCGGTTCTTCTACCTTTTATTTGTCTGGTGTGGACGTTGGCTGGATCTAGATCAGGCTTAAAAACAAGACCTGTCAATAGGCGGAAGGACCTTCTTATATGTATAATTACTATCTTGTATAAAGGCCTATACTGAGCATCAGAGATAAGCATGCGGTCAGTGCGACGTTGAAACTTCATCGTAAGGCAGATTACTTTTAAGACTGAAACCAATGACCAAGGCGAAAGCACACACCCCCCCCTAATTAAACTGACAGTCGTGACCAAAATGAGTCTTCCGAGTAAAAGAACGGTTGTTGCCTAGCCTGGAGAGGGATGAGCACTGTCAGGTTTTCTGGCTCAAGACACAGCTACGCAAGAATAAACACATCCCCGTCTTTCAACCCAGATATGTGTAGGGAAATGCTCAGCTGTGAAATGACCCCCATCATAATACCCATGCAACTGATCATGTTAATGATGATATAATCTAAACATTGAGTACTGGTCCATAGATTTCACTGCTTCTTCGGATTTTATTCCATTGAAAGCTGCCGCGTACTCCAACACCTACGGATTATTCTAACAGTGTAAAACACCTTGTCATTGGTCTCAAGTTTCTTAGAATTAAGGGACTTTCTGGAGATAGATGATTTACCCCGAAATTAAAGGATATAGTGGGAGGTCAATATGATCTCAAGATACCACAATTGCAAATATCAGGGAGGTATGGACAGATATCGTGAGTCCATATTACATTACATCTGCTAGATTGACCTATGTTATTCCAGGTAACTCCAATTACTTTTATCACATTAGCATATATATATATATATATATATATATATATATATATATTGTTTATACGTTATTTTGATGGATACAAGTTATTTGAGTAAATACTCTGTTTTAATGGAACAGTATTATCGGCCTGAATGTTAGAGAGATTCTGTTGAAAATATGCGTTGTCGTATAGGAATCGAACATTCATCCCATACGTAAACCGTCATTTGTTTTGATGTGCTGTTAACTATTTAGCCACTGAGCAATTTCCGGTCAGCCAAGTCCAGTTACTTCTTGTAAACTCAAATTTTCGACGTTCTTTTCGATATATCATTTCTACACCGAAACGTAACTTATCGTAAACAATGACAACATATTATATGAAATGTATTAAATCCGAAATATTTAATATATTTTCTGTTTATACGTTATTTTTGTGGATACAAATTATTTGGGTAAATGCTCAAATATTCAGGACGGTAAATTTAATTAATACTGTATAATTAAAACAGAACATTTAAATAAGTTTTATCCATAAAAATGACGTATAAACAGAAAATATATTAAAATATTAGTCGGATTTAATCCATTTCTTCTAATATATACGCCTGTGTATATTTAAAAAGATGGGATAGCAAATACAACAAATTACTCACACAGAAATAAATCAAGCTTCGCCATTAGCGTTTCAGCAACGCACAAACGTGTTTCATGTTGTGTATATGTATTTGTTCTCGTTAAAATTAAAAAGGACTGATCCAACGGTTGAAGAAAGCGCCATTACGTTTGATCTGTACGGACAGGAAAATACGACTTAAGAAAGATATCTTAATGTACTTTCTGTCAGCGGTCTGTTCTTCCCATGATATACTGCTATATTAATAGCCTCTTGTGTAACTATTCCGAGTGAGCAGATGCTGCTTCAAAGAATGTTGATCTGTATGTCGCTGCCATCTTGAAATCACTTACATGCAGGAAGCATATTATGTTTTCTTGTTTTATTTTAAGTTTCCAGCGCCAATTCTTTTCAAGTCATTTTTTTTTTGTTCTCTCCATTTTGGAATATTCCAAACTTTTAATCACCATTCAAAAAGACGGGCTTCTTTTATCCCATTTTCGAAAAGTAACCTTCATCCATATTATTTAGCTTCGATTACTTTTAGGTGTTTCCTTTTATTCTTAACATTTATTTAAAAAAATTCCCCCTTAAATTTCGCAGCAGCTGCTGGAAATAAAATAGCAGCAAATCTACGCAACTCCCTAAAAATTCTTGGAACATATATGTTTGGTGAGACTCAGTTTTGCTCCGGCTTTTTAAAATTAATTTTGTCAAATATTATATGTCTTTACATTCAAATTATTGCACTCATCATGGTCGACACACTAACAACTTTTCGGTTGTTGTAATCTCCTGCCATCATCAGTTTTTCTTCGCAAACAGTCCCACAATATTGAAGCCCTTTATTTAATAATTTATTCTAGATTCTTTTCAATTGGTTTTTCATGAATTTGGCTTCCCATGCTTAGAAAATATCTCGCATCAATTAATTCTCACTATTCTTTTTGACTTTGTTTCAGTGAAAGAACCGCCAAGAAACACAGAGTATATTTGATATTTACGCAGTAAACATTGAACTCACAACTGCCAGGAAACAATAATTTTGACAACGGCTTCATCTCTGCGAATATGCTAATAGTTTTTTTCTTATATGCTCATTTCTATCTAATGGTACAGTACGTGGAACAGGTATTATTATTTGTTATGGATATCTATTAATTATTACGATATAGTAAACACTCATTGGAAAACGCAGGAGGTATGGATAGCGACTCAGATTGAGGAATCGGAGAGACGATTTCGAATTCCTGTCAGATCCATTACATTCACTTACGTGCTAATAACCTTGGGAAAGGTATGAATCATCTTCTTCTTCACCCTAGCTCTAGGCAGTTAGCAGGAGTGGGTTCTATAGCCTTCGATGGCAACTGGTCCATTGCAGAAAGAAATGGCAACCTGCTGCGAGAAAAATCTGCCTCGTCAGTTATGTATCGAAAGATAAATGATCGCCCCATCGTGTATCATGCATGGCATATAATTGACTAATTAGAGAAAATGTGGAAAATTCTAATTTTTGATCCTAAATCCATAGTATAGAAATATTCATATTATTAACACGAAAGAAAAATCTGCATTATGTATTCAGACGCTGTTTAACGTATATCAACACAATACTGTCATTATTGGATCTGCGTCCTGATGTAATGGATTTCGGCTCGGGGAGCCGAGTTCTAATCTCTGTCGAGTTCGTTGCTTTCATTATGTCTCAATACCGTTGGTAACGGTATGAATCCTCTTCCCCCCGACAATCAGCTCTGGGTAAATATCAAGAGCGTATTCTATAGCCTTGAATGGCAACTGGTCTACCGCAGAAAGAAATGGCAACATACTGCTAAAAAAATTTACCTCGTCAGTTATGTATCGAAAGATAAATGATCACCTAAGCGTTTATCACGCATGGCACAACCGACTCACTGAAACACTCATTATTAACAGTGCTAAACTTTTATATAATATCAGTCCTCCTATATGGAGTGAAAGATGGACAATTACCACACAGGCTGGTGGCAACAAAAATGTGGTTCTACAGAAGGATATTAAGCCTACCATGCACTTGACATGTGAACAATGACAAAGCTTTAGAGAAAATGGAAACAAAAAGTCGCATATACACGATCATAAGAAAGAGACGGTTAAAAATTCTAGGATACATATTGAGAAACGAAGGCTTGGAAATATTGACACTTACATGAGAGATTGAAAGAAAGAAGAAACAGCGCATAATTTTTCTGGTTGTTGGGATGAACAAAAAACAAAAAAAATAAGACAAATGTATCTTAACACAATAAAATAACTTTAATTCATTTAATGTCTTAGAACATAAAGTATCCTTTTGGATTAAAGCCATGTGTTCCACGTGCGTGTCAGCTGATAATCAGTTTGAATTAAGAAGTGGCGAGATTCAACTAGTGGATATAACTCATTTGTATTTTCAGGTATAGACTTTTATCGAGAGAAATATGTTAGCAACCCCTAATATTACATAAAAAAAAAACTTGTTTAAATGGTTGACTGATCAGCTGAGACAGCGAAAAGATAGACTTTAATAAGTGCTACAAATGAGACGAAAGGGAGGTGGGCCATGATGGCCGAAGACACGACAGGACATACAAGAAGAATTAACAGACATCAACCATAGCGGAAAATTGGATCAAGCTGCTGAGTTCAAATTCTGGCCAAGTCTATTGAGTTCAATTTCGTTTGTGTCTTTCGTACAAATGCTCATTGGAAACAAGGCGGTCTTTTCTCAACCAGCAATGAATTTATAAACAGGACTCTTTATACTTGAAAGGCAACCATTCTAAGAAAGGAAATCACTGAACTTCAAACCATGCAGAAGAAATAAAACGAGAAATCACTTTTTCTCAGTAAAGATTCAGAGATAAATACCTAATCTCTAGAGAGCCATGAAGCATGTATTAAATATGATCACTTTTTTTAGCTTCACTTTATGCATCATGAGAACAACTATTTCACAGATCTTATAGAATTGGTAAGGATAAATCCGATCTTATTTCTTACGGGATTTCTTTTTTACAGTGATGTTCAATCTCTACAAGACCAAGAGTTAATTGTGGTAGAGGGTTACAGCGTAAGGGGGCAGTATATGCGCCTGTTTGTCGGGCGAGGTTTCTATTAGGTTGGTGCAAAAATAATGCCGTTTTTTGACCTATTTTTAACGTCAAAAACGACATTATTTTTGCACCAACCTAATATAAATTACAACGTCTATAATATGTTGCTATTTAGGTTCTAAAGCAGTATCTGATTAGTGAATATATCGCTTGTTTATTGACGAAATTTATGTCGAATGCACATCATCTCGTAGATCGACATGTCTAACCATTCATTCTGTTAAATTCTCTTCCTAGGTTAATTTAATTGACTTTCTATTCCAGAAGACATTTATTTTGTTATATACACTGAATATTTTATAGTGTTCTTTCTTCGAATATACTTCGTGTAAATTATAGTAAAAATGCTTTCGAGGATAATGTATTTTGTAGAAAAAAAGATTGCAATCAATTATCTGGACGTATTTTCTATTTTAATGATAATAGTACTATTAGACGTTTATTTATAAAGAAACCCTCGTCATTCATCAAATATCCAGTGCTACACTCGGTTTAAATCTTTTAATTTTTCCTGATTAGACATTTTTTCAGGAATATAGCTGCTTCATGTCCATTCTTTGTTATTTATGTCTCCAAATTACACAAATAATAAACAAATCTGAATGATGATATAATAGATGAAGATGATACAGAGTATCAGTTGCGGCCATGATGCACTGTTATGATTAAACACCGTTTGATCGCAGAATTATGATATTCTGCAACTTACTCTTATCAATGAAATTAAAATTGCATTTTACAATGTTGGATGCCAATATAAAATTTGGAGGCTATCTCATCTCCAAGATAGCTATTGTACTCGGTTTATCTCGTATTGCATTTTAACTAGGGATTAAAAGCGTAAAATTCCTCTTCGTAAAGTCATTAAAATTATTATTAAGTGCTTTGGCGTCATTCGGCCACGTGTAACATTGATCTGATCACCACTAAAAACAGCAGCCAAACCATGCTATTATACACTTCAGTTCAAAATTTTGAAGTAACCCCCAAATTAGCATGATATGAATTCGACACAAGAGTGAAAAAAGAAATTAAAAAAAGCTCTGAGAATCATTGAAAAAAGTTTGGGGTTAATTATGAAACTTATACCTTGAGAAATTTTTGCAATGAATGCCAAAAATGTGTTATTCTGTAATCAGAGTATATTTTGACGAGTGCAATAATTTATTATAAAATGCTATTTTTTTTTCTTATTGTTATAATAAAATGTCTAATAAAACGTCACGTCTTGTCTTTTTATCACTGTATAATAATTTTCTCTTATTTAAAGTACACAACAACTATTTTGGTGGGCAATTTACCAGGGGCAGCCCAAAGACTTTGAACTGTTGGTTGTATATTATATTAAGGCTAATGTTAACTTCCTTTTTTTTCTGAAATATTTGCTCTCGGCTGCAACGCCAAGATATTCTGTTTCTATTTCAAGGGATACACAGAAAAAATATCCTTTAATTTTCGATTCACTGGAAGAGTATTATGTTCTTATACTTTTTTTTCCTTTCTTCTATTTATCATTACTCATTTGGTTTTCGTTTTATCTTTTTACATTCATCGTCCAAATTGCTGTTTTATTTGTTTTGTAAGTTGGGAATGTTTTGTGAATTCTAGTTCAGATGTATGTGGCGCAGTCTTCGATTATAAGTCCTCTTTTACCTTCTTTCTTTATTGTTTAATCGTATTTTCTCGTTTCCTCTCCGACACAGATGGCATTTTTTTTATCTTCATTAGTGTCTGTGTACCATGCATCGACATTCCTCACTTGACTAATCAATGAAGGACCGCGTGTAATTTTCAGTTCATACTCCCCATGTGCCCCTCGATTAAATTAGATTCCCAGTGTTTAATTTTGTGTTATATATAAATATATATATATATATATATATATACACACACACGTGATGAATGTTGCAACATCTGAAATGCATGTAGCAAGGATATGGAAAACAGCGTACAATATATATTTAAAATATCCACATTATAACCAAAAGTGTTTGCGGATTCTCTTGCTCTCTCTCTCTCTCTCACTCTCTCTCGATATGTGCGTACGTGCATATATATATATATATATATATATATATATAGGTAACTCAATGTGAGCGCTGAAAAAGAGCATAGATGATGAAAAAGACGCCAAACTTGACGAAAACAAAATTTTATCATCTAAATATTTGTAATTATGAAGAGGAAACGCCAAAGATTTTTTAATTATTTTAAAAAAAAAATTTCATTCTTTTTAGAACATTATAAATTTTGATTAAAAAACCTTGTTTCTCTTTGTATCAACGGAATTAGTAAAATAGCATATGCAATTTTTAACACTTTTTTTTTTTTATGACACACATTATTTAGACATTCTTGCAAAAATAAAAACAATTGTCGGATTTTAAAGAAACTTTCAAAAACTATGCATAGATGATGGAATTTATTATAAATATATATTTTTTTTATTAAAGTCATGGCTGAAATATTGTTTTTTTTTATATATTTATTACCCACCCATAACAAATTTTATGAAAACTCTAGAAATTCGATCGAATCCAGTTTAGTTATTACAATAGTTAAATGTACAAGGCTTTGAGGAATGCAAATCATTATTTTTAATTAAACCCTCCTACCAGAAAATCAGCTCTGAATTGAAACATATAAACCTCAATAAAACAAAGGTATTATTTACTTTCAAATACTTTTATTTGATTTTAGTTGTTTTTGATATGGACAATATTTTCTAAAAGCAAAAAAAAATTTCCATGAAAAATGAATTTTTAATACAATTATTTGTTATTTCTTTAATTATAATAGATTTTTACATTTAATTTGTTAAAATATTATAAAATTACTTAAAAGCCGCATCCGCTTTCCTAAGAGACCTTATGAGATCGATCATTTTTAGCGCGTTGTAGATACTATCGTTTTGACTAATCAAAAGAACCACAGTAATTAAGAAGTGTGATTTTATGTTTATAATCTGGCTGTAATTATGAAGTACGGAAGACCAACAATACAATTAAGTTGCGTTATTTGAGTTAAGCATTGTTCTCCACTATTAACGCCTTTACTTTTGCGAAACACGTGTGTAAAAGTTAATTTGATTTTTCAATTTCAACTGAGAAGGATACCTACATGTATCAGTATCATCTTATGAAATTTATATGATATTATTTTTATATTAATCTCAATTATGACATTTTTCCATAAATGAAATATCAAATTAATAATAAAATGAATGGAAATACAAATAATATATGTAATAAATGTACATAAAATTATAGTATTTTGTGTACACTACTGAAAAAAATATTTCATAAGAAAGTTACCTATAAATTAATTAGATGAATTTCTTTTGAAAATTTAATCTCACATGTAACAGTCTTATTTTTTTTTAATTTTTTATAATATATTTTCCATAAAGCATCGTAAACGTAAAGGTGAAAGCTAAGAGCAAAAAAAAAAATAGAGCGCTGAACGTTTTCCTTTAAAATAACGAGGTATATAATTTGTTCACTTAAATCTAAATAACTTCCATTATCCTCAGGTAAACGTCATGAAAATGTCTTTCGTCACTTGTCAAGTGACGTGAAAGTTTATGACCTGCTTTGTTTAATTTTCAAATTACATCTTTTCGGTTAAGCTTGGTTCACAATATTTTAAACAAACGTTATAATTTCTGATTTTCCTAAAATAATATTTGAAAAAATAATAATTGATTTTTAAAAGAATTTCAAAGTGAGATTTACATTTTTTTTATAAAATGGAAAAAAATGGTTGCCATGACTGATTATCTGCCAAGATTGATGAGTCAAAAAAGCAAGATATTTAACGAAAATTTCGGACGTCCTAGGAACGATTAAAAATGTTAAAAAAAATACCCCCAAAATACTTTAATCTTTCCTCTTAATAATGACATGAACATTTAGATGATAATAATAACATGAACTTTTAGATGATAAAAAATGTTTTCGTCAAGTTTGGCGTTTTTTCATCATGCTATGCACTTTTTAGCGATCACATGGAGTTACCTCTATATTCATATATATGTAGGCATACACACACACATATATATATAAGTTTTTTGTAGTACAATTTTAAGGATAGCTAGGAATATGCATGATTCATATGGCAATTTAATGTATACTTTAAAAGTTAAAAAAACAACCGGTTTCGTCCCAGCCTTATCAAGGTTATTTCTGGGATATAAAAAAAAAGATATAAACGTATAAACTGAGACAATTGAGATGTACATTATTTATATTTTTCGGATTATTGTCCTTATTTTTGTCGCCATATTTATTACAACGTTCCGGCCGTTGTACGCTCCGACCTTCTTCAGGTGGTTGGAATGTCAAACTGAACCCTTTATTTCGCTCACTGGACGTGGTGAGTTTGTTCACCAAGGTACACACGGAGGAGGCACTCTTAGTATTCAGAGACAGATTGGCCTCTGTCTCACCGATAGGAGAACGGACCAGTATTCCAAAAGATCTGATGCAGATGTTGGCTTTCTGGGCTCGCCATTATCACCAGCAATGGTGAATATATACATAGAATACTTTGAGAAAATGGCATTAGAATCAATATCTCTAAAGCCAACTATATGGTTAAGGTACGTAGATGACACCTTCATACTCTGGCCACACCAGGACGATGTTCATGTTCTACTGGATCATGTGAACTCAATAAGACCTTCGATACAGTTCGCAATAGAGAAAGAGAGTAACAACACTCTTCCATGTTCTAATATCTCGAATAGAGCATGGGTTGAAGACATCCGTACACCGTAAACCGACATTCACCGGACAGTACCTCAATTTCAACTCCCACCATCCATTCAGCATAAAGAAAGGGATCGTCCGTTGCTTACAACACCGAGCAAAGGTCATAAGTGGAGACTATTAGATAAAGAATTGGTCAATATAAGTAGTACACTACAACGTAAGAAATACCTTGTGTATATGGTAGCAGCCCAAAAAACTGGGATTGGCAGAAAAGAGTATGTTTGCCTTATGTGAAGGGGTTATCAAAGAAAATACAAAGGATCTGCGGTCCATATAACACCAGGACAACCTTCAACAGCTTCATGACACTTTGCAGATATCTCTCGCGAGTAAGACCCCCAGTAGAGGAGAACATGACTAAAGACTGTGCTATCCCGTGCAGCTGGGGAAAGAAATATAAAGGGGAGACAGGTCATCCTCTTAAGGTAAGGCTTCAAGAACGCCAGAAAGCTGTAACACGAGGGGAAGTGGAAAAATCAGGCGTCGCTGACCACATATGGATAGAGAAGTGAGATCACCGCCCTCTGTGGGATCAGGTTAAGATCATAGACAAAGAATACCATTGAAAAATTCATAAACTTAAAGTATCAGCACATATGCTAGGTTAAAAAAATCTCCTGAGCCGACCAAGCATAGAAATGAATACAATGTGGGAACCAGTGATAAGGAATGCCAAAGAAAAGCGATAATAACAAGAAAAATTGCAATATGAGCTCTGGTAAAAACATGTAATGAAAACAGCAAAAATTGCAATATGAGCACTGGTATAAAACGGTTGCTGAACAATACAAGGACAGCATAACACAGTGGGTAAAGGCGTTAGCTAGATCCAATGAGTATGAGGCAGTGGAGAACTTTCAGAGGGAAATTAGCAGGAGATAACTGATAACTGACATCCATTAAACATGGCACGTGAAGCTAGAACAGTCTACCTGAGTGAACGAGATAAAGGGTTCAGTTCGACATTCCAAACACCTGAAGAAGGCCGGAGCGTACAAAGGCCGAAACATTGTAATAAATATGTCGAAAACGGTGAGGAAAATAGTCCGAATAATGTAAATAATGTACATAATACCTCATCTCAGAAATATAGACATATACTATTGAGGTGTGTTGTAGTGTTTTTAAATTCATTTTTATTACAAAACTTAATAGAGAGGAAGTGCGGTAAGGATATGACATTGCCCTATTTAATAGGTCAACTTACCGGAAATGATATAAGAAAGAGAAAAAAAAAGGGAGGGGAGAAGTAAAGATGTATGTAGTAAGAGATGGACTTAGGGTTTTGAAGGAAAGAGATGGGGATCAAAAATTTAGAGAGGGAAATTAAGAAAAATAACGTATTTGGGCATATCGCTCCCAAACTGGAAAAACACAGATTTATATATTTTTGTAACACTTTACATCCTTGGAAGTGAGGTCTGATGATCTAGGGAACAAGATACCTGGGGAAATAAATTATAACCTTATGGAACCTTAAATTTGTCTGGTTTTATTTAAATTAAATTAACATTAGGCTCTCTGGATTTCATCGTCCTTGGTATTATCCATACGCATTACCAAGATTTTCATTACGGAAATATATATATATATATATATATATATATATATATATATATATGTAAGCAAATCTAAAATTTGAGGAATACGATTTCACAGCGTTGCCTACGTGACGACAACGTGACCATGTTTAAACGGAACGCTGATATTATAAAACTTTCAGTTATCTGTTTGGATAAGTCTTGTTCTTATGTCCATCGTCTTTGTCATGTTGAATTGATAATGTTAATTATATTTTATCAATATGTCCTGAAGATGGTTTATTAGACCGAAACGTCCGACGTTGACATTATATTAACGTTAAAACAGCATAGTTGCATATAAGGATTTTTGTTTGTTTTTCCGCATATATATATATATATATATATATATATATATATATATATATATATATATATATATATATATATATATATATAGTAGTAATCATTGAGTGCTACGTGAGATACGAATACATTACCGTTGTTTTAATTCTTGATATTAGCATTCTGAACAATTCTCCAAGACAAGAAAGATATTGTTACCATATTATTTTATCGAACCATTCATGCTTCTGTCTTCTGCCAATCATTATTTTTCTCGGCTTCCATTTATTACTATTTTCCTTGATGCCTTACACAGTAGTAATCTTTCTTCGATGTCTTTAAATTCTCCTTTTAGACATATTCTGGACACTTGAAATATTTATTTCTTTCTTGTGGGTGTGTCTCTTTATCTTCAACGCTCATTTGTGATTGATCACCGGTCTTTTATCCTGAAGCAGGCGCCTCATCCTTCTTTATTTATATCACGGGCAACTTGCTACATCCCTTAGGCTTTTTTTTTTCTTCTGAGCTTACAGCGGTAATAAAGCATTCTCGTGTGTGCAGCTTTTAGCGCTCTCTGCCCGCGTATAACTTTATGGTCGTTCTGGCTCACCTAATAATCTATTTCCAAAAGAACACATGTTGACATGAAGTTCGTTTTGTGATTGTGTGGAAGGTGAACGCGAAAGATTTAGAAAAAGAATCTGAATCCGAAGTTACAAAACGTATCTGCTGCTTTGCAAAAGGTGATTAAAGATGTTTTCATAGAGGTCCGTTTATTTTTCGTATATATATATATATATATATATATATATATATATATATATATATATAGCTAGGCGGTGTGAAAAAACAGATAATACAATTTGTAAATAAAAAAAAATATATTTGAACAAATCGATATCAAAGAAAAAAAATCACCAAAAGACTAAAGACATCCGTATCGGTCGAAAATAATCAATCAGCACCGCAGTGCCGAGTCAAAAGAAAAAAATACGGACGAAGTAATTAATTAAAAACGTAAAAGTGTCTTTACATAGAGTAGAGCAAAATCTATAGAACCTAGTAAGCCAGAATCTATCTACCAAGCCTGCACATTATGGAACTTAAGGTTACTAAGATTTTTGGTCCCAAAAACATTCTATTGGTAAGAGCAGCCAACATAAAACACTAAATAATTATCAAAAAACAACAAAGAACAAGTCAAGGAAAACAACAGGGTAGGCCAAGGTGTTTTCTTGCAAGGGGGGACCACCCGAAAAAACACAAATACACACACACATACACACACACTTATATATTATTTGAGTAAACAGGCTCTTTTTCTGACCCCACGCAATAAAAATTTCCTATTTCTGGTTTAGTGACATGTTGAGAGTGGTAGCTGTGACTAGTTTTTCCTCCATCCATAGGAGGCAATACATATCGCCGCACATATATTTACGGCATTTTTTTTTATTATTTCCCATTTTAGTATTTCCCATTGATATATATATATATATATATATATATATATATATATATATATATATATATATATATATATATATATATTCATTTAATACGACAGACAAGGTCCTTTGTTTTAGTTTTTTATACAATTTCTCATGCGATCTAATTTTTTTTTTCTTTCCATATAAAAACTCCCCCAATGTTCTTTAGATGCGAGCGTTTTCGGCTAAATATTAGGTTGGTGCAAAAATAATTTCGTTTTCTCACATAGTAACATATGTTAGAAAACGAAATTATTTTTGCACCAACCTAATATTTAGCCATTTTCAAGAATTAAATATTTTAACTGTTAAATAAGGAAGAGTATGTTGCCTGTATGTACTTATATATTGGTTTCATTTTTCAAAACACTGTCAAGATAGAGTGTACAAGTACATAGTCGATATTTTTAAGTGTTTCCTTGTTTGTTTTTATTAATAAAGTTTACACTAATTTTAGCCTTTTTTGCATGTAGATGATGCTATAATATTTCTGTTGTCAACATGTTACGAATAGTGTCCGGTAGGGGTCTCCATGAACATTTGAATGAGATCTAATTGAAAGAAAGGTGTAGAGTGAGACTCGTGGCAAACACGTTGTAGTGTAATTATTTACGAATTTTGATTGATCATGAATACAATTCGTTAATGGGCATTTAAATTGGCAAATAATATTTGCTCTATTTAATTTTGTTCTAAGAAGGGACAATAGCAATTAGATTAATTATTACAAAAATTTAAAACCTCTCAACTTCTAATTGAAAATAATAATTCACCTCTGGAGCATGTTATGAAAAAAAAGTTGATTTCAACCATACGGTATCCTCAGGTGATTTTTAGCACATGACCTGTATTGAGAACTATTTAATACTACTGTTTCTTGGTCTGATTCAAATCTGAGCAATAACCGTTTATGTTATATATATATATATATATATATATATATATATATAATCAAGAAATATAGTCTTAAGGTGTGCTATATTTATGGAATAAAGTGCTCAATATCAGAGATAGAGCGTGTGTAAATATAAAAGTGAACATAGAAGTCAACACTAGAGGCGACAGTCTGTTTCATGCTATATGCAATCGTCAGGCCATATATATATATAATTCGAAAACAATCTTCCCAATCTTTAGATTTAATCCGCTAATGTTATGTTTCTATATATATATATATATATATATATATAATATCAGTTATATGATATCTATCAATAAAATCTCCATTTTATTTGCCTATTGCTAATTTATTTATAAGCAAATGTTAAGTAAATGCCCCGTTTTTTGTTGTTTTTTTTTTAAAAAAAACAACATTACTTTCATTTAGCCATCTTCACAATGGAATTAATACTATTTATTAAAAAAAAACAAAGCATTTAACTAAATAAATTGCATCTATTAAAATAATGTATAAACAAAAGTTAGAGTAAATCATTGTCGGACTTAATCTATTTCATAATACGTTGTCAAAGTTTACGTTAATGAATATTTCGTAAGCAATTACAATCGTTAGGGCAAAGATGGTCGACGATTTGTTGTTAAGAAACAGTAATTTTGAATTTGATACCCAAAAGCTTCTCTATAGCTGATTGATATATCACATCAGATCAAATGACTTGTGTAGAGCACACAGGTCCGATTCCTGTTGGAGAATGCATATTCCTACAAAATTCTCGAATATGTAGGCCGGTAAATGGAATTAATCCTGTTTATTTAAAAAGAAACAGATAATATATTTAAATAAATTTTATCTATGAAAATAATATATAAGCAGAAGATATATTAAATAATAATCGGACTTAATCCATTTCATGAGATATATATATATATATATATATATATATATATATATATATATATATTAGGTTGGTGCAAAAATACTGACGTAATAATGTCGTATTTTGACGTTAAAAATACGTCAAAAAATGACATTATTACGTCATTATTTTTGCACCAACCTAATATTATATCGCATATTCAGTTTAAAATAATTAAACAGACTGAGTGTCTACTCAAATATGGCTATCTACTAAAATAACGTTTAAAATGATTATATATACATATATATATATATGTATATATAATCTACTAAAATAACGTTTAAAATGATTATATATATATATATATATATACACATACATATATATATATAAATACATATATGTATATACATATATATACACACATATATATACACACATATATATATATACACTTATATATACATATATATACATATATATATATATACATATATATTAGAGTCGATGTGTTTTCACAGACTCTGCTATGAAAAGCCTCGTAGATTATAAATCCTCAGATATAACGTTTTTCTTTTAAATAAAGTCCTCAATGTAGGTTTTCATTGCTAAATGAAAATGCAATATTTCATTATATATATATATATATATATATATATATATATATATATATATATATATATATATATATATAGGCAATTGATTTATTTAAGGTTAACAAAGTAAAATATATATAATTCTAAGAAATGTATTTTACAAACACACGTATGTATGTGAATATAGATATATATATTAGGTGCAAAATTAATGTCGTTTTCTCACATAGGTTAATATGTGAGAAAACGACATTATTTTGCACCAACCTAATAAATATATATATATATGTGTGTGTGTGTGCATGTGGGATTGCTGAAAAGTTTTCAAACACAATATTCTGTCTTTCACAGTGATTTCAAATTACTTTCTTATTTTATAACCTTCCATTAATTCTATGAAATACCTTTACATATAAACATTGTAAACGCAAATGTTATTGTCATGTGATTTGCATTGTAGAAGCAATAAAAGAATTGAATCAAATCTGCATGAACGAGAACAAATTTGAAAACTGAAATTTCGTACTGCCACTAATTTTTTTTTTTTTTTCTGTTTCTTACTCTCTGTTACAGATTGCGCCACAAGAAATATTCGTCACGCATGAATAATATATTTGGAATGTCTTTCGTACGCAATGGCCAAACATTGTGTTGCAGAGTAGGATTAGTAAAGTGGATCAGTTCAAGGTTAAATGCAGTCAGGATGGTCTGCTAAAGAAATTGTTTTAAAGAGTAGAAAGACTTATGCCAATTTATAAAGTATAGAAAACAAACAATCAATATATATATATATATATATATATATATATACATATATATATATATATATATATATAGATAGATAGATAGATAGATAATATTAGTGGTAAATATACCCATACATATATATTTGTATAAAACAAATATTCCAAGAGGATAGAATCCAGGTAGAACTCAATGTCCATGACGGAGTAAGGATATAATAAAAAGGCTTAAACACTAATATTCCATGGTCATAAATTATTCCATTGCAAGCGTAAATACGATCCAATGCATCAGACCTACAAATTCAAAAAGAAAACAGAAAAAATGTGTGTGTGTGTGTGTTTTGAACAATGAAAAATATTAAACAATTATAATCTTCTGGCAGCTGGGTTGTACATTAATATTTTTCGTTTTTATTATTTCAGTTTTCTCGACTAGTTTCGCCCAACATGGTTATCAGCAGGAGAAAAAAAAATTCTGCTTGTTAGTGGCAATGAACTACAGAAATTTATGACTCGATAGAGGAAATGTAATTTATCTGCATTTTTGATTTGTTTCTGTTTTATTCTTTAACATGAATTTTGATCAGTCCTTGTGATGATCAAACAGTCTCTTTTAAGTTGTTATTTAAGATAAGAACTAAATGGATTCATGCTGCTCGGAATCCCCTTGGTCATTTTGAAATTTTTCTGGTTCCTGGCAAGGGTATACGTCTCTGTTAAGTGCGTATCTTATTTGTTTTTTTAAAGAGTGAGTGAGTGAGTATGGTTTGTGTTTGTATATTAGTATTGGTGTGTGTTATCATTTGGCTCATTAGAGGTGAGTGAGTATTACGTGTGTGAGTATAAGTGTGACGCCTCACCTCGTCGGCAGCTATATCTGTCTTCTGGGTGGAAAATGTGGTTAGGTCCTGATTTACGGGGTTATATTTTAATTATATCTATGTTGTTAAATTTGTGATTAAGCCCGTCTGAATGAAGAGTTCTCAGACGTCGAATCCACCTATTTTCTTGTCTTTCTAAAATCTGTAATGTTATCTGCTCTGAACTTTTCTATTTTCTCAATTATAGTGAATTTGGAATCGGTTATAAAATCGTGTTTGTGTAGGCGGAAATGTTGTTCTACAGGTAATAATCTTTCATGGGGATCCCATCTAATTCGATTGCGATAATTATTAATACTGTAGTGAAAGGCCCATTCAGATTTTCCTACATATTGTTTCTGGCATAGCGTGCATTCTAGGAGGTAAATTATGTTATGACTTCTACAGTTAGAATCGTGGTAGATTTTGAAAGTAGATTTAAAGACTGGGCCAGTGAATGAATTCGTGTGTCTAATGTTGTTAGCATAACCATCTTTTGTTATATATATATATATATATATATATATATGAGAGAGAGATTTATTGTCTGATGATTTCGTTCAAGCATGGAATAGACTGTCGCCGCTCGAGTACAATTTTATATTTACTTAAATTTTATTCCTGATAATGCGCAAATTTACCTATAAATATAACATATCTGAAAAGTATATTTTCATCATATATATCTATATAATAAATGCGAATGAGAGTGTGTCACTGTGTCACACATTTTCAGATATATTCCTAGAGGCCGTAGCCCAACATATTACCATTTTGGAATCGGGCCGAATCCATGAGCTAATTAAATACATTCCGGATGGAATCTGGACCCGAAATCCCGAAATTTTGGATTCCCGATTTTTCATTAATAAAAGGGTTGCACTGAATTATTAGTGTTTGTTGTTTTGTAAATCTTTTTTTTTTTTTTTTTTTTTTTTTATTAATATAATATTTGATTGGAATTCTTTAAGTTTTCGTAAGCCTTTTAACAATTATTATTTTTCACAAGTTATATGTTATACTTACTTTTTGCATAGTGTTACTTGTTTTTATGGAATTTTCTTTAAACAATTACCTACAAATATCCTCTCCAGCAAACTATCTCTAAGTTGCTCGCTAAAATAACACAATTTATCGAGAATTCACTCTAATATCTCGCAGAAAATGAATCCATTCTGACACGTCGTCTTGAATGAATTCGCTTCAACCCCCGTCTATATAGCCGAATTTTATATATGTTTTTAAGTAAAAGTCTCAAACATTACTGACTACTTTTGTAAATCATGTAATGATTATATTAAGTCCAACTTTCCAACAAAAAAAACGTTCGGTGCAATATGTACAAACGTATAGTTACGGTGTGTTGCATGAATTTGTTATTGATTTTGAGCAAAAAAAAATACCTTCTGATGTTTGTTCATTTAATCAGATACAAGTAACTTAAACCAACCGAGACATTTTTTAGTACAACTATCTGTTACATTACATAGTTTTCACCTTGAATATTTTTTTTCATTTATTCGTAGATGTTTAATTTTATTTTCGTTAGAGGAAATTGCTATCCACCATTGATGTCAGCGAACCAGTCATGCATTAAATGGGAAAAAAAAAGTCACCGTTGAAAGAGAAATGGAAAAAGCGACTGAAATCAAAAATTCAACATCAACCATTTTAAAGAACGAACACATTCCATTAGATTTACATTTTATAGTTCGATATTGCCCCCTCCCCCAAAAATTGAATTTTGATAACTTAGATTTTAATAGAAAGAATTAATGAAGCGTTGTGTCAAATTTCCTCCGTGCTAAGAGATAGCTGTCTTTGACTCTTTATCATATTTACATTCAAGTGGTTTTCAAGAGAAAGAAAATAATGAGGTGGAGAGAGATTGTGTGACGCCGAACATCTGGTTAGAAATTCGGCGTTGAAATTTGCTGGCGTTTACGGGGTCTTGAACAGCAACACTCTTTTTGAGGGTGAGAAAATAGCTAACCACTCAGCAGGATTAAAATCAAGACTTGTCAGAGGTTTGGGAGAAATTTCTTGTAGGTTCTGCGACCATCTTACTCAGTGAAGTAGATTGCACTTCAAAGCTAACTATTCAGCCGCAGCATCGCTAAACTTAAGGGTTCCTAGTTTGAAGTCAAGTACCAAGATGGCGGCTTTCTCTTGATGGAATCAACGTAACCAAGGTGAGTCTTCAAGTTGGAGGATATCGGCTGTAGTTTGACATTGTCTTGGGTGGTCTCCACCATGTCACTTTGCACATGAAACGCTACACAGGAATGAA
>OZ010584.1:69337480-69369980 GCA_963932145.1 Acanthosepion lycidas
CGAGACGCCAGGCCAGGACCAATTACATTGCATATTCGCCTCTGGAGCCTATCAAGAATGGCGGTTGTATTAACCACACGTACGCGTTTAAAGAACGTTTCAGCTTAAAAGTTTTCTTATTTAAAGTTTGAAAATACATTCATCACAATAGATAATAAAACACAAAGTAGGCAAGTGTTGATAGCATTTGCTTACAAAAAGTATTTGATATATCTTCAATTTATGTACTTTACTCGCAAGATTTCTTTCTTTATACTTTGTTTTCTTTGTCTATTTAAAAAAAATAAAGGTCTCCTCTCTTCGTCCTTAATCAAATAATCTTTCATCTGTCGATTTCTTTTTTGTATAATACGTAACGATTAATTAATCGTCACCGGTTATTGATTGATTTGTTTTCTACGGCTTATCAAAACTTTGCGGCATATTTGAAACCAGAAAATATTTTTAGATAGTAGGAAAACCATTGTGCTTTTTTGCTGAGTGTATTCTTTTTGAGATAATAGTGATTTCGTTATACAAGTCTTAGTAATTAACACACAGTCTATAGGGAGAAGATGTAGATTCATATTTTTTTCCCAATGATATTTGCGCGTCGGTGAATGTAACGAACCTATCTGAAATGGAAACTCCGCTCTCCGTTAACGAAAGACGTTTTTTTTTTTTTTTACTTCATAGTTTATTAATGTATAGAAATATAATAGAATCATATCAAGCTGAAAAGTATGATAGATTAATTAACACCTTGAAATGTACTACCGGGTATGTCTAGTTAGCAACTTTCCACGAAAATATTTTTTGAAACGGAAATGAGAAAACTCCGTTACTAAATCCCGGGTTATTTCTCTTGTTTAGTATCGTGAAAAATAAATATTTTAGTGAAATGTGTGATTTTGATTTGTGATTCTATTCTTCTATTATTCTTGCTCAATAATAATGTTTATTTTTACTCAATACCCCCCTCCCGGGTGTCAGTGCGTCTGTTGCCTTGATTTGTGTGAAATGATGTTTCTGTGAGTTTACGGTATTGAAGATTTTTTTTTTTCTTTTTTTTTTTTTTTTTTTTTACTTAACAGTGGTTGAAAATTCTGTAAAAATACAAACAAACACGTTTATTTGTCACTAACTTGCTAGGACAAATCCCTTTCGAACAGAATGCGCACTGTTATTTCTACTCGTTGACATTTTTACATCTCTTCTGTATTAATGACACAAGTAAAAGCAATGAAAATTGAGAACGCAATAGTTATCCGATCTCTAAAATCGATCTCATTATCCCAGAGAGAAGTAATTGCGAGAAATACGAAACGTTAGCTGTGTTGGATATAGAAGAACAGGATCTCTCTCCTCGCTCACCTCAGGGCGAAGGGGCTTAAAAACACTGCGCTTATCTATAGACATTCAGCTTCAATCGTTAATGTCTGCATTGTAAGCAAATTATTCTGGGTGCAGAATTTCTAATCTTAAGCTATATTAAAACCTGCAAATATATTTATCCTAAAATATCGTGAGTTGGCACTGAAATAATATATTTGGATATATAAATGGCTTCGGAATAAGCTTGTACATTTTCAAGGAAGATGTATTTAAATATTTATTGGCGTCGAAACCTTTAGACTGTTATCGTAATGGCGTAAACGACCTTGTAAGTTCCTGGTAGAAATGTATAGAAGTCTATGGCTCCTATTTTGAGTAATTTAAACACTATTTAAATACATTCATTTATGAATGGATCTGATTCTAAAATCAGACATTATCCACCGAATAATCTGATATTTAACAAATACTTTTAGAAAATTCAGTTCCTTCCAATGATTTCAACAAGAGTAACAGTATAGATTCATGTGTGATGTGAAAAAGGAAATTATAGTGTTAATTGGTTTTATGCACTAGCTCCAATTAAGTATAAGTTTATGCGTTTTATTGATAGCCACTGATATTACATTTACACTCTCAGATATTACGATGAGCTTTCATTATTCTTGTTGAAACACGTATTTCTGTTATGTGTAGAAAATGAAATTAAGTTACATAACCGAAGCTTCCATTTCTTAATGTACGATTTAATTTAATAACTCAAAACATGTATACTGTGATATGAAAATCCGAAAGAAAAATAAATTTTAGTGATCAGCAATTGACTATATTCCCCATGGCGTAAGGTTATACTGACATCTCATTTTCTTCTATATATTTAAAAATTGGTTTAAGTTTGTATTCTCTTTACATCAGGTGAAATTTTCAGTAGGCCGTTGACTTTTCCAAACTAAGTATTTAATTGCAGGTTTTGATATAATAGTGATTTCCTAAGCATAGATTATATGTGACAAAAGCGAGACAAGCTGAGTGACCATTACACAAAAACGAAGTGCACTAAAAAAAATAACCTCTTCATGTGGCAAAATATGAAGATGAAAAAGAAGTCAATAAAGAAGAAGATCAAGAAGACAAAGAAGAATCGGAAGAAGAAAAAGAGGAAGGAGAATCTGAACAAGAAAAGAAAGGAGGAGGAGAAGCAAAAGAAGAAAATACTCCTCTTCTTTTGAAGAAGAAAATAAAGGAGATAATCTGAAGAAGAATACGAAGATGAAGATGATCAACGGTAATCTGAAGAGATGATGAAGAAAATGAATGAGAATCTGAAGAAGGAAATACAGGATGATCTGAAGAAGTGTCTGAGAAAAACAAGAAGAGGGAAGAGGAATATGATGAAGAAGATGAAGGGGAATGCGAAGAGAAAAATACAGGATGATCTGAAGAAGAACAAGAAGGAAAAAAGAGGAAAGGATGGTCAAGAAGATGAAGGAGAATGGGAAGAAGAAGAAAATACAGGATGATCTGAAAAAGATATTTCTGAAGAACAAGAATGAGAAAGAAGAAAGAATCCTGAAGATGATGAAGGAGAATGTGAAGAAGAAGAAAATACAGGATGATCTGAAGAAAAAAATGTCTGAAGAAGAACAAGTAAGGAGGAAGAGAACAAGATGATGAAGAGAATGAGTATGTGAGGAAGACAAATACTGGGTGATCTGAAGAAGAATTGTCTGAAGAATAACAAGAAGAAGGAAGAGAAGATTATGAAGAAGAATCTGAAGAAAACGGAGAGGGAGAAGATAAAGGAGAATGTGAAGATTGAAGAATGTTTTGAAATCAGATATCCTGCTCGTAGCTTGATGTCGATTATTTCTTACACTGATGATAAATACTGAATTATATAAAACAAGGAGAAAAGTGGGTTTTATTCTTATATTCATTTACACATAACATCCTTTCATGTAAATCGATATCAGAAGTGAGTTGTACATGAATTTTTGACGTCCTGTTCTAGCGTCCAATCTAAATCAATTTAGCACAAATAATATCTCCATGGACAACTTGAAAATTTGATTCGAAAAAGCAAATGAGAGTAATATTTCTCGAAGTCACAGTGGTAATAACGGAAAATGTGTTCTTCGAAAATTAATCAATGGCCTCCCATGCAAGAGAAGCCAAAAACACGTTTGCATCAACAATACAATAAAATCGAATATAAAATGTAATAGGTTTAGGTAAGAATGGGATATATTTTGCTTCTGAACAGAGCACGTGCGCGTCTCAAATATTAATGTGCCTGGAGTGATTGTTAAAATAATCCGATGAAAAATGAACCCACTTCGCGAAAATATGTACATATAATGTGCAATAAATATATTTAAACTATTCATAAATTCTCTGATTAAAGTTGTTGTTATTACGGAGTGTAGATAATTTCTCTTCTACATTTACCTGTACTCCGTATTTAACTGGTTATCAATCTGGCAGTCTTTTACTATCGGCAATTTTTTGAATATACAGTCAGCATTAACTGAATTGGGGTTACACTCCTACAAGCCTTTGAAATAAATGCTTGCAGATGTAATAATTATATAGAAAGAAGCATATATTCATCTTAACGCAGCAACATAAAATCTCGAACCAATTTGCAAATATTATTTGAAAAGTAATGACACCTTACCATAAATACACACCATGTGTAGTGGCATCAAAAGATATAAAAATAAATGATCTCAGCAAAATTACCTCAATCTTTCTTTGTTCAACATTCGAGGAATTCGTCCCAACTTCTACAGTGTGGAGTATTTCCTTTTCGAAAAGTCTCTGGATAGCCTAAGTCTCTGAGAAACTAATCTTATCTCTTCAATCCCCTCCTGTACCTTTCTAGATTTCTTACTACCTTCCTCTCTTTGGAATGACTGTAATGGCCACATGCATGGCCTGGGAGTTTATGTACGGCGAACATCTCCCGCTGGTTAGGATGTTCTCTCTTGAATCTCCAGACCATTCTTACATGTGCCTCCGTCTGTAGCTAATGAACTCAGCTATCTCTTCTTTCTCTACTGTTCCCCTTCCTCTCTTGACTGTTGCGTGCTAGATAGGATTTCTGATAATATAGACAAAGGTCATCTTCCTACCCCTGTTTGCAAATATAATTGTGTTCGGTGACTATAATGCCCACCATGCCAGGTGGCTTAAGCGATCTGTCACGACCTCGCTGAAGGGACACTACACACAGAAGATGAAACAATTGATACGCCTACCGGTGAATCAGCCTATATTAGGTCCATGTATGACACAGCCTGGTATATTTTAGCCAAGTACCTCGCAGCCTCTTGGTTTCTTGCTTGGTTGAAATCAGTTTTTGTCTTTAAGAAATCAGTTGAAGCGCCTAACCCTTCAATCTATCTGACTATCAGCCTTCTATATCCTTTTTGTAAACTACTAGCTAAAAGGTCCTACTCAACGCTGAATTGGTTAAGAATCTCATATTACAGAGCCTTTTTTCAGACATGTAATCTGGCTTTCGTTTACTCTAGGCCAACTGCTCATGTATTAACGGCCATTGCGTAAAGAGTTTATCAAATTTTAGGTAAGAATGGTGAAGCTTGAGGTGTTACTTTGGATATCTCGGTTTTTTTCAATAATCTAAAAGTCATGGTGATTCCGGACGAATTTTTGAACTGATATAGTAGTTCTTATCAAATTGCGAAATGAAAGTTGTCCTGAACAACCACGCCTCTAAATCAATACGTACCAATGAAGACGTCCTTAGTCCTACTTTGCTAATAATTTTCATTAATCATTTTCCTGATGGCATCAGCTCTCACCTTCTCTCTATGCTTATAACACAACCATTTACACCTATCTTGCTAACAAATCTTATTATATCGGTAAGATTAAATTAGCGATTGATTTAAAAAACGAAATGCAATCTGTTGTTAACTGGGTCAAAAGATGGCTTGTTTATTTTTAACACCTCCAAAATAAAACGGTTCTCTATTAAGAGAGAGAAAGAGACTATTCTACCTTTCATTAACATAGCAAGAAAGTGACTCGTTGCGTCTTCGCAGGTTAATATTCTCAGCTGATATGATATGGAAAGACGATATTGAATCCATTTCCTAGGTCTCCTGCTAAGAATTTTCTTTCATTGAGTCGCGCTGATAGATTCAAGAGAGAAAAACTATCTCACATATCTATACGTCTTTTCTTCGTCCATTCCTCGAATATTGCTGACTCACATGGTCCAGTGCTCCTGGTATATATTCAGAGATTCTTGATAAAATATAATGACTAATTAGCAATAATATTTGTCCTGAACTAGCGTCACGGCTTCAGTGACTTTCCCACCGCTTGAAAGTTGTTTATTTATGTCCTCTTCTATAGATACATCAATGTTTAATTGTTTGGGTAATTTCTTTGCTATGGTACCTAGACATAGCAAAACGGCCTCAACATTTTACTGTTGAATTGGCTAGATATAGCCTTAAGTTTTATGGTAACAGTTTCTTTTCTCGTATATTTCACTTGTGGAGCTATCTGCAGGCATATTTCTTTCCAGTCAAGTTTGAACTTCAACAATTTAAATGCGATGTACTGTTTTCCAGATTTCTCTTCTATTGTTCTAACGCGTCAATAATGCTATCTAATTCTTTCGTATTCATTAATCCTCTGTGTCTTAGTGGAGTTAATGCCTGGCGTGCGATGAAATGACTAAAAAATGTCCTAAATAAATGTTGGTGAATGCTTGGGACTGAAGTACTCCATACCTCGAGGTATTAAAATAGCCGTCTAAACTATACACTCCTATGTCACCAATTACTGCTTTTAATGACTGACTTAAAGTATTTCAACAGTAATCACCTATGCATGTTTCTAACAAATAACTAATCTTGTTCAAAATCGGTCTGCATGCGGAAGTTACGCGTTTTAACATACAAACCAAGGAAGTGGATTAAAATTGAAGGCAGTCGATTGCTCACAAGCAATGCCTGCGAGTGTGTGACATGACATGCTAAAAAATTTACGACTGTCATTTGTGGATACAATGATATACATCTTATAACATTGCAGATGAAAGTGGTATTTTTTGGCCTGGAGAGGCGCTATATTCTATCCAAGCTGTTCTTATACCCGGAAGTATAAACTGTATGAGTCTACAATGGTATAAACCCCGCAAAGCTCTTAATAAACGTAGGCATATGATGGAATTGGGGATAAATTCTGGGTTCCTATTTCACAATAAATATCCATCAGAATACAACCGAAAATCTACGAAATAAAGTTTTCTAAACGTGTAATCTTGAATGCAGAATAAACGGCCGAAACGGTGTAATAAATATGACGACAAAAATGAAGACAATAGTCTGAATAATGTAAATAATGTATATAATACCTCATCTCAGAAATATAGACAGATACTGAAGAATGAATTCAACGATTTGTTTTTTTTAAATTTTCTTTTTAAATTCGTTATTTTTTAGATGGGTTCTTTCTTTAGACACTTACCTTAATATTGATGAAACACAATTTTTAAAGTTAGAGAAGTTTATCTGCGATGAGAATTAATATTCTAAATGCTGCTTTTTAGGTTTCTTAAGGGTCAACCACTAACAGTGGTTTACCTTCTTCACGTCGCTGGCGAGTATTCTATTTTGTTGATGCATCGTTAGTAAATACGAAACTATTTCAACTACAATTCGATGGTAGCATTTCCTCTTGTATGTAACACCCGCCTAGAGAAGTGTCCGAACATGGATGTACACAACTTCCAGTCTTTTGTAGCTCTTAGCATATTTCTTTTTCTTTTTGCAATATCTTCTAATCTCTATTCTACCAATCAGGATATGCACTGCTTTCCTCCGTTCTTCTTACTCCCATTATGTCCTGTGAGTTTCAAATTCTCCAAGCTTTCTTTCCTGGTTAGTTAACCTAGCAATAGCAACTGTCTCTTTCTAATTTGAAATCAGTGGTAGTATTTACTGAGCTCATTTCAACGATCCCATATATCAACGTATAGAACTACTAGTGCGAATTAATTTCGATGTAGTAGTAATGGTTTCAAACTATCCACGCTAACGCATATTTTAAAAACTTGATTATATAATATAAAGCACAATGTGATTTTATATAGTGTGTGCGATGGGTAAACTGTCGTCATCTTATATTTTTAATTTCGCACATGCGCGTTGGTTGTTTTTGATTTTGCTAACTGCACGGTATAGTAGTGTCAAATGGACACCGTCTGTGAGAAAAAAAATATATTACAGAATTCACACCGCCAGAAATTTTGAGGCGACTTTCTGTAATGATTGGCATTCACGCTGGAATCTCCAATACGAACATTTCCGAGTGTTTGGGGGTCAAACTGAGGACAGTGCATAGGATTCGGAAAGAGTTAAATGAGACTAATGGGGATTACGAAGGTGTTATGAATGATCACTAATGGTGGCGACTTTATATCTCCATTCATCTTCCCACGGGACATCAGACTCAGTCTGAACACAGAGGCCTACGTCAAGTGCCTTGGTCAAGAGGCTGTGTCAGTTAACATGTATCAACACCATGTCACGCATTCAGGAGAACATTGTCATGACTGTCAGGCAATTTCTGCGACGACATCAAGTCTTACATCTGGCCACCTACCTGCCCAAACGGCAAAACCATTTAATATTATGCGTGAGGCGCAGTTGTGCGAGAGGCCAAAAAAAATTCTTGTAATGCCAAAGATGAACTGAAGACAAGTATTATGGCAACATTCACCAAATTAAACAAGAATAGTTTCTGGAGATTCTGTGGTCGTCTGAGTGTTGTGGTTAAAACCTATTGCGATTTTATTGAATAAATTTATATTTACTATCTCAAGATATTGTTGTGTAATTTTGGTAATATATCTGTTAAAATGAGATGTCCGTGTTATGTTCATTTGCCTCATTTAGACGACAATTTATCCATCGCACCCTGATCTTGATTCTATAATGTTGTTTTAGTGAGAGAATGGATTCACACTATATGCTACCATAAGAACGCAAGATTTCGCTAGTAAGTAGGTAAGAGAAGGCTGCTAAATCACTGCATTTTATTTTCGTAATCACCTGACACTTCTTGATATATTGTTTTACATATTCGTCGTACATCTGAATTTACGGATAATTGTGTGTATATATTTCTTGATTACTCATGCAAAAAATAAATAAGCAGACACGTTCAAGTAAACAATTTGTTATATAATAAACAAAGATATTTGTCTGGAAATCGACATGAATGTGAACATAAGCAAAGAATGCTCTGCGGCAAGGCGCTCAATTTAGTTAGAAAGCTAACCTGTTAACTTCTACGCAACAGCTAGACGCCTAGGGGAATTGATTTACTGACCTGATTTAAAATCGGCTTAAGGAAACAAAACAGAGAAAATGAAACATATGTAATAGGAATTTTAAACTTAATTTAAGTGTTCACGGCTACGCTTAAAGAAATTTACAGATTCAATTTCGTTTTAAAATAAATGCCAGTATATAAATGCGATACAGATTTTTTTTCTGTTTTGTTTATTATACAAATAGTAAGTAAATTTTCAGTCTTCAATACATGAGAATCATCGATTGAAGAAAGGAAAAATGGCCTTTGCTGTATTATATTCAGTCACTTTCTCAACAGTGATTTTCCTCTGGCTTTGCTACAAACATTTTCAGGACAACTATCCTGACAAGCTTTTCTCTCTTACTTCATGAATATAACGGTACTAGTAGATTGTCATCAAACTCCCTTTTAATGCTGAAATAAATAAATGCATCTGGCATTTGTACTCTCTTCTCGCACAAATTGGTTTGAAAATAATGGTATTAGTACTCTCAATTGAAGGTTAAAGTTCATAAGCGGAATCCACAAAATATCAAGCAATTAGAGGAATTATGCAAAGAAGAATGGGGTAAAGTAATGGTGGATCAGTGTGGAAAACATGTTGCCAACTATAGAAAGCGACTGGAAGCAGTGAAACAAAACAGAGGCTATGCAACAAAATATTAAATTGATGTATCCTTGTTTTTTAATTGCTTATAGACTTAATCAACAGTTGTATCTCGTTACATTTTAAAAGTATTATGTACTTTACTTTATCGTCAAGAAGATAATATTGTTAGAATATGTGTAGGTTTATATATATATATATATATATATATATATATATATACATGAATATATATGTGTGCGTGTATATATATATATTTGGTTTGTTTACTTTTTTACTTTGATGTGTGGGTTGATATAATTATGCTTGCTTCTGTATGTGTATATATGCAAATGCGTATATGTATGTGTATTTATGTAGATATATATATATGTGTATGAGTCTATGCATGTATATGTATATATGTGTGTATATGTTTGTCTTTAGGTAGGCTTTCTGCGTATCGGTCTGTAGTGAAGAATGGGTGTACACTGTGCACATATATCTGTAGGTAGTTTTTATTTTCTTTCGCCTAATGTACAGTAGGGCTTATATAGAGATAAATATGAAATATATATTTTTATATATATTTGTGTGTATGCAATTTTCGTTTTTATATATTAGATGGTGTTATTTTTATACCTGTATATCTGTTTTAATGTATTTTCTTTCTGTATTATTTGTTTCTCTGTTCTATTAGACTAGTTTTATCTATATATATTTGCCCGTATGTTATTTTTTAATAAGTGGTTAGAATTCGTTTAATAACACTTTCAATCTTGAATATTTCTTGGTTGTTGTATCGGAGTGTCTATGTATGTAGGTGTATGTACGTGTCTTTATCGGTGTCTATGTGTATGGCAACTTGGATGCACCTTTCATTGTGTATGCATGTGTTTTTTTTTTGTTTCTTTTGTTCTGTATTTTTTAAAGGGTCGTGGAGATATTTCCTCTCTCGTCACTTTTTTGTGTACGTGTATATCTAAATATGTCCCATTCTTATGTATTATAATCTGACTGTGTATGTATTGTCTTTTGCAAGATGTCATCCTCCCCTGCCTTATGCTAAGAATTCAAATGTATACATCTTGTCATGAAGATAAGAGCATTCGATTTTAATTTCAATAAAAACAAAATAAATAAACATATGTATTTTTTTCTTTTTTCCTCAATAATTGTATAATTATAAAATTAATAGAGATTAAATTTAGATTTGAAAATGGGTAATTTTTAATTTCAAATTTCATCGTATAATTAAAAAATTATTACTTAGAATAAATTCTATTTTAGTATAAGCACAACTTTAAAGCATTAAATAGTTATTATAACCTTACTTCATTGTCAGGTTTTTTGAATTCTCGTATACTTGTATTTTGATTGGTCAGTCCAGCTTATATAACAGCGTTTCCTCTTGCGAGTGGTTGTCAATTAATTTGAACCTTTTAAACGCTTTATTCTACATTCAACATCATCACTTGATAAGACACTAGAGGTGTTGAAACAAAATGGCTATTTTTGTAGTGATCTTTAACATATTTATGTTATAATTTTCAAATAAACAATTATATTTGCTCTACTCTGTATTGAGCACACTTTTAAGAATTGTAATTGTTGGTTATTTGAATTTATTCCGTATACGCCAATCCTATACGTGTATATATATATATATATATATATATATATATATATATATATATATATATATATATATATATATATATATATATATATATATATATACATATATGTGTGTGTGTGTGGATGGAGCTATTGAGCTGCGCATTCCCCCGAAAACACAGCAAATCATGGGTTTCATTGATTGATTCGTTTTTTTTACGCCTTATCACAATTTTAAATGTTATTTAAAACCAGAAAATATTTTTCGATTCTAAGAATTTTTACATAATACTCTTTTAGTCATAGAAGTATTACTAATTAACCCATAGCTGGAGAGAGAAGAAGTGGATTCATAAGTTTACCAAGGGTATTTGTGCGTAAACGAATGTAACGAACACGTAAGGAATTGAAACTTAACTCTGGAATTTTTCTTCCCAAACAGTCACCCATTTAAGTACTGACCAGGATCGACGTTTCTTAACTTCGTTTTTCGTGCTGGAATCGGTGTTTCAACGTGGTGCGTCCGTAAGCTTCAGATCATGGGACTGTTGACTATGATATTTTTTACTGATGCTAACAAAAGACTAACACGATAAATGCATCACTAACCATTCTGTTTTAGACAAGATCAGAATACTATAGCGCGATAACTTGTAGAGCAAGATTTCAGTAATAAAACAGTAAATATAGTGAGTTTCTTTCTTGGGAGTTATCCAAATGTCTTTGTCTTGTGCCAAACTTACGTAGCTTTCTCAAACAGTTACTAAGCGTGTTTGCCATTCTTATTAAACTGAATGTAATTTTAGATTCATGTCTGCAGAGAAAGAAATTATGAGTTTTTTCTTCCCTTCAGGTGAACAAAACATTTTGCTAACGTAAGACACGTGACGAGCAAATCGATTCACACCATTATTTTGTGTACGTGAGCATTTTAGTTAACATAAACAAATTATGACAAGTTTCCATACGGAACCCTAATGCAGACCCTCTTTATATATTACCCTCACATTGCTTTATATAATAATGTTAAATTAAGGGAAAAATCCGTCAAATGCCAAAGGAAAAATTTTATTACAATTTTGCCGTAGGTGAGGCCTTTTGATTTGTAAGTAACTTCCCGCTTCGAATTTAAAGAATCGTTTTCACATGTGTTTTACACTGTTATTATTTTGTAAATTACGTTTTTAATTTTTCATTTTAACTTCAAAATTAAGTCCTGTGGGGAAATCTGCAATAAATCTTGAAAGAAGAAAAAAAAATCATAAAAGTTTAATTTTCTAAGATGCACGTTCGGATGTTGTTTGTGAAAATATCGTTCAATAAATAATATAGACGAATAGTTGCACTTATATATTGACATTTTTGTTAGAGTTTTACATGGTGTTCATTCATGGATTCTCTAATATATATTACGTGAACATTGATATACGAAAACATTGAAATATGCCTACATGAATAGAAACAATTGAACATAAGGTCGCTAAACTTATCTTAGTTATGTGGGAAAAAATGATTCGGGTAGTTCTGTGACGAAAGCATTCAATACAGGTGTCATAGAATGTTCTTGAATCTCAAATCTAGGCCAAAGAGACTCACAGAGTCGACTTCTTTTTGTTACGTACTCTGACTCTTTCTCTATCTCTCTCTCTGATATATATATATATATATATATATATATATATATATATATATAGAGAGAGAGAGAGAGAGATAGATATATCTATGTATATAACTAGATAGATATAGATATATATAAACATATATATATATAAACATAGATATAAATATATATAAACATATATATATAGATATAGATATACATATATATATATAGATATATATAAACATAGATATAGATATATATAAACATATATATATATAGATATACATATATATATATATATATATATATATATATATATAGAGAGAGAGAGAGAGAGAGGGAGAGATAAGAGCCAACGTGTGTTTCTTGTAGTATTTAAAATAGATAGTTTGGTTGATAAAGCAAGGGAAAACGAAAGGGTACAAACGTGATCAGTGCAAAAAAAAGTTTATTATATATTATTAACCACAAAACAGAAAAGAAGTACGGACAATAATGTTATTAGTCCTGAATTTTCGGTCACGCCTGTGACCTTCATCAGACTAATACGTTCACCGCGATCATTTTCATAAAGTTTCGCATGCGACGAATCAAGTAGGGATCGAATTTTTACTAATAATACCATTTACAACGAATTCTCACCAGTCACAAGAAGCACCGCTGGTGAGTCTTCCCCGTTCTTCTGTTCATTTCTCACACTGCTGATGAAGGACACAGGGGTGTTCGAAACTTCCGGATTAATAACATCATTCTCCGTGCTTCATTTCTGTCTAGTGGTTAATAATTAATATATAATATTTAAAAAAAAAAATAACGGTTAATTAATAAAATAAAAATATCTCGGATTAATAAATGAGGAATCCATTATATATATATATATATATATATATATATATATATATATATATATATATATATATATATATATTATAAATTAACTAGTTGAAAATATGTTTTTCGCTACACAGTAATAACCTAAACATCCCCAAAAAATCTTTAAGTATACAAATAGAAAAAAAATCGTTAGAAATTTTTGCCGTTAATAATAAAATTTGAAAAAAAAAAAAAAACTGACGACAAGCATTTAACGGATTGTCAGAATTCGTTGAAAAATACATCCCTACCCTACCTAAACATAACCCCCTTTTCGAACGTAACTAATAACTGATACAATAAAAATTGATAAAATGAACACGCTACCACCCCTTGTCTGGATGACTGGATCTCTCCGTATCCTTGGAAACTGTGAATTATGAAGTTTTCTGTGCATTTAAAACTCAGTAAATTTAAAAAAATAACTAACTCCAGAATTCGCTTGAGGATAAATGCAACTAATGTTTTTTTTAATTTAAGTACAAAATTAAATTTGAATCTTTTAGCTTCTATATTTTTAAACATGGTTATTACTGTGTAGTGAACAAACCATATTTCACATAAGTTAATTTATAATATTAATACTCTGCAAATTTTCATTGAGCACTATTTTGTAAAAATAAAAATATCAATAAGAACACCGGATTATATATATTTCTGTTCTTTCTTCATATATATATATATATATATATATATATATATATATATACATACATACGCGAGGTATAAAAATAAGAATATCCGCAATCTTGTATAAAGAAGACATCTTATTGCTAAAGTGCGGTTTTTTGGGGTTTTTTTTGTTTTATTTTTTTTTTTTAACTTAGTCTTGTATATATCATTTCACCCTAAGCAAGGCGATGACGACAGTCAGACTCAAGAGTCTACTGGAAGGAAAGAGAATGCGACGACTTTAATGTGAAAAAAAAACAATAAAAGAGAGTTTCAGGCTTGAATTCAGTCTGCAGGCCATATGATTGAGCACCAGCATAAAAATGACCGTCATCTATCGCTGTTGACCCGAGTGTTTACATTTGGAGTTACGCACGCTCTATTCCTGATACCGAGCACTTTTACCTAAAAATAGAGCAAACTGAAAAACTCTATTTTTATCAAAAATATATGTGTGTGTGTGTGTGCGTGTTTGATTAAATACGGCAGACGAAGAGTAACTACGTCTTTATATCAAAAACCCAACAATTACAGGATCGTATCAACAAATGAATTCTTCTTGTTAAAAGCAACAGATCCCACGGGTAGTACACTAGCTTCTCTCGATATTGAAAATCTTTTTACCAACGTCTCAGTTGAATAAACAATCAACATAATTAGTAGCTACATCTAAAAACACCCGTCAGCCCCACATCAAAAATTTGACCAGCAACTCTTCGGAACCTATTTCTCACTTGTAATCCGAATGACTAATTTTATGATCCTAATGACGACACCTGCATCCAAACTAATGGTGTCACCATGTGAAACCCATAAGCCCCTACTTTCTCTAACTTTTACATGTGTTACACTGAAAACAAAGTATTTAAAACAATTGGGAAAGCACGATTCTACACAAGGCAGGTTGCGCATATTTTTGTTTTGATGAAAAATACGGATGAAATTATAAATCTAAAATCAACTTTCAAAAAACTCAATGTTAAAATGTACATATATACACATGGTTAATAAGTGTTATGGTCCGGTTCCTTGTACCATGGCGATAGTCCAAGGTAGAACCAATAAAGAAGAACTCAAACACAGCTATGGAATAATACAGATATATTACAAACAGGAATATATATAGAGAAATAGAAGTGTTAGTATGAACAATCAGGTTTAGTAGAGAGAACAATGTAGTCTCGACCAGTATCACTATTCGAATGTCTTTCAGTAATTGTCTGACGCGACTCTGTTTCGGACTGCCTCTGACTCGACTCTTGACTCGACTTGAACTACTCACTCCTGAAGCGCAGTATTTATTAAGTATGGGATAGTCCATTATTATTATTATTATTATGGGTAAGATCCCATAACAATAAGAAAATCCTTTTCCTTTATATTGATCTTTCTTTTTATTTGCCGTGCCTTTCAGGATGTAGGCAGTCATGGCTCTCTACTTTCGCCTATCTCTTGTAGCTCACAGTAAGTTTCACCCCTCTGCCAGCTCTCCCAAAGCAAGTTCTGTCATCGACTTGCTTAAGCCCGCTGTCATGCGTTAATTTCCCTTGTCTCTCTTTAAATCTATTCGACCTGTGAGTATCAGATTCTCCAGGCCCATGTTTCTCATTACGTGTCCCAGAAACTTCAGCTGCATCTTCCTGATGTTAATCCAATGTATTTACCACTTATCCGTCCAAAAAATAACACAGCAGTATGAATTATTGTCTTGTAAACTATGAATGCGAATGTCGGATATAAAGTAGCAGTGATAAGAAACATCTTAAACAGAGCACACAAAAATTCCTGTACCCCAAAATATTTCTTTGCGAACTAAAACACATAAAGCAACCATTAGTCATCAATATTTTTCCAACTGCATTACTGATAAACTAATAAAATTTTTTCTTGCAAAACTACACGACACCAGTTATAAAAATACCACACAACAGAACATAATTTACTGCAACTAATTTCACAATAATTTAATCAATACAAATTCCCGATATTCAAAATCATTAAGCAACATATTTATGTCGTAATTCCCGAAAAAACTTTAAAATACATAATATATTACAAAAAAAAAAATGGAAAACCGCAAACTTTTGTTGTCATTAATCAAAATAACCCCGTCAAATGGCTCGAATAAGCTGCTTTCGCTGGTTCCCAGACTTCGCGAATTCAAGCGTCCTACGAGGCTGGTATCCCACTCTCAGCCTTTCACTGTTGAAACTCTTAAATGCAGCCGCCTATTCTACTCCAATAGCTTCATATCTCGCACCTCTCGCCTGTGGAACTCCCTTCCCTATTCCTGTTTCCCTGATAGCTATAATCTCCAATTTTAATGTAATGTCAATCGACATCTTCAATTGCCTTGATCTAGCCACCATCCTTCTCCTCACCCTTTTCTCTATCATTCCTATTTGCTCTCGCTCCAAATCCTCTATACTCTCTTGCGTGCTAGTGTCTTCCCGCCTTGCTACGGGTGAAATGCTTAAAAATATCTAAACTAGCGCTGAGTAATACAGTGTAACAATTTCCCTAGAAGTATATCAGCCATACTAAGTGTCACTTATCAGACCAAAGCGCTAAACAAAAAATCTATCATCCAATAATTAACAAGAACCCTTATGATAAATTCTGATCGACAGCACTAATATTCTATATGAATCACATTTTCAGATAGATCTCATCTGGTTTTCGGACTATGTTAAACCTTTTAACTATTGTCTTTTGTGGTTACAAGGTTTAACGTAGAAAGAAAATAGTCATTCCTTTAAATAATATGTCTAACCAAATATTCTTCGTCTGAGGAGGGTCACAAAATCCAAAACCCGTCTAGCGAAATATACGAAATAAACTATGAATAAATCCACCAAATAAACAAAAACGCTTGCGACTTTTTCTTTTTTTCAAATATACACTTTTTTCTCGTTGGAGCAGCAGTAATCACCCCCTGATTTATATTTCATTAATAATCATGAGTGTTCTCCCCTTGTTTTGATTTTTTTTTTACTCTCCTATTTGAAAGAGCTATTTCTGTTAACTTGGACTAAAAAAGGACACTATACGCGAACCTTGTATTCTCAGTTAAATAATGCTTTCTTAAAGCTTACACCTGCCTACTTTTGTCATTACTACATATATATATATATATATATATATGTGTGTGTGTGTGTGTGTGTGTGTGTAATTCTAATAATGGGGACAACTATACTCATACGAAGAAAATGTTATATTTCCTCAAGCAGATTTTGTTTACACCCTCCCCAAACACACTCAGTACTAATATCAGTATTTCGATTTTTACAATTGTATTTTGAAAGCTGATTGTCGAAGGAATTTCAGTTAAACTATCTGGGGTGCAGTAGGGCTTAAAAATATACCGCATTACACTTTCAATTTCATGTGACAAAACTGCGTGCATGAATTTAAAAATATTTGTTTCATTGTACGGATGTCTTTTTTTCTATTTCATCCCCATCTCTTTCTCTCTATTTGCAGCAGACCCACACAGCTTCAGACAATCAGCCACATATTCACACATATGCACGTACTTTTGTTTGTCGGCTTATTGTTAAGGTGGATGGGCTGCACTGGTCTTCACTCACCCACCCACCCCATATATATATATGAAGAAATATAATTTTAAGGTGTGCTATATTTACGGGATGAAGTGCTCATTATCAGAGATATAGCGTATGTAAATATAAAATCAACATTGATGTCAATACTCAGAGGCGACAGGCTGTTTCATGCTAGGAGCAGACGATTGCGCCTAGCATGTAACAGCCTGTCGCCTCTAAGTGTTGATATCAATGTTCGCTTTTATATTTCTATTTATTCATATATATATATATATATATATATATATATATATATATATATATATGTATGTATGTATGTATGTATGTATGTATTCGTCCTACCTAAGACGATAGACTACATTTGGCAGCAAGTCCTCTGATCATGAAGTTTTGAGGAGCGTGGAACCACCTATTAATTGGTGTTGCTCCCAGGTCTACCCTGATTCGGGGCGGTATTAACTGTTAGGATACCATGAAGTAGTTAATCACCAAACTGGCGTCTCGCGGTCCTGGGTGCGACGATAAACTCCATCCGGCATCTGGTGGGTGTAGCTCGACAGCCTGGCAAGGTAGTTCACCTAGGTGAAGGAAAACCCTTATTTCAAGCCTCCGCTGCCTTGCGGCTATAACCAGCCATAGAAAAGGCTTCAGGAGTAAACCTCGATTACAAACCAAGAGACGGAGTCCCTAAGGTAGTTCGTGGTTGTACCCAAACCGTTCTGACAGCTCCTGTAGGGACCTCGTCATTCCTTTGGTCTCACCGGTGACGTGGTGAAGGGAGGCGTGCAAGTGCCTGTTCTCCATATCACATCGCTCAGACTTGCATCAGACCAAACCACACTGCATCAAAAGACCCTGCGCTACACGGAGAACGGCAATTACCAGTTATATGCTACCACTCGATTGGCGTAGAGCGCAGCGCTAGGGATTGTTCTTGTCTGAAGGAGAGATTTTTTGAATCTCAGTGGACAGCTACCGTCCGCCTCAAGCCGAGCAGTCCCCAGCCAGTAAGGTGCTATCCCGCCACAGTCTGCCTTCTTTATTGGGTGCATGTATATTAGGAGACATCCGACAAGCACACGGCAATCATCGCACCAGGCAACAACAAGAATTTAGAAACGAAATTCGCTATAAATTGGGCTTTCGGAAATTCTGGCCAATGCTGATCGGCCACTTTGAAGACTCCGAGGATATCAGCAACTTCAAGAGAACAGCCGGCATCAGCTGTGAGCTCAAAAGGCTTCATGTGGACATGAGGAAACACGTCTGGCTGACTCTGGATCGCCGAAGGGAAGGACTACACATTCTTCTGGCAGAGGAAGAGCTCCGACGAACCACGCCAACACGGTTTGGGCTTCGCAGTGAGAAACAGCCTGCTGAATACGGGAGAACCAGGCAGCAACGGCTCAAATAAGCTCTTTACTCTCCAGCCACAAAACCACCGTAGGCCCTCTCACCCTCGTCAGTGTGCATGCCTCGACACTCTCTGCCACACCGGACACTAAGTGTGAGTTTTATGACAAGCTGGCAACCATCATCTGTAGTATCCCCAGAAATGAACAAATTGTTATCCTTGGAGGCTTCAACGCCAGAGTGGGTGCTGATCATGACACTTGGCCTTCGTGACTTGGACAGTTTGGCGTGGGCAAGATGAATGGCAAGGACCAGAGACTGCTCGACTTATGCGCTTACCACAACTTGTGCATAGCCAACTCCTTCTTAAAGACCAAGTTCCAGCACAAGGTCTCTTAGAGACATCCACCCTCAAAACACTTGCATCAGCTGGATCTCATACTGGTCAGCCGAGCCGCCATTAAGAACGTCCTTCACACACGTTATTACCACAGCGCGGACTGCAATACAGACTATTCTTTGGTGTGCTGCAAGATCAATTGTCACTCTCACGTCGGCCTCTACAGTCACAGACGGCGATGCTCCAGCAAAGCAGACAACTAGGCTGCTGCTCATGGTCAGCCCTGGCCGACGTAGGCTTATATTCTTTGTGATGAACAGATTATTTTCTACCAGCGATTTTAATTAACAAAAACGAAACAGGTACATGTTGACACCTCGAGGCAAAGACGCCGTGCCTGGTGCAAAAGCGAGACATCATCATCTTCATCTTCATAACCACCACAAACTATTATAATCTTTTTCGTCCACTTGGTCGTCATTTTTGGCTGTTTGAGGGGTGCGCTTATTTCGCAAATCCAGACATAGAAACGTTTTCATTCATTTGTTTTAATGCCCTTCCTTGTCTGTTTTTTTTTTTTTTATGTAGCCTCTGTGTTGTTTTTTTTTTTTTTTTTTGCTTTTTTTTTTTTTCGTATTTTTTCACGTTTATCTCCTTGATGTTTTTATTTTTATTTTTTTCCTGCATCAAAAATATTCACGTTCTTTCCCCAGTGGCAAAATTATGTATAATTCATACCCCATCGATTCACTCGCAACAACGCAATATTAAAATTTCAAATCGGCAAAGATTACCGAACGAAAGAAATCACAACGTTTATATATTGCAATTGAAAAAAAAAAATAAAATAAAAAAATTTCAGAAACAGTTTTATATAAAAGAAAAACAATAATTTCCGAGCTAAATCTTTTAAAAAAATGCAATCAACACAAAAGACGAAAATTATTCTATTACAAATAAATACAGAAGGCAACTCTATGTCCCAATAATGTGCTAATGTTTAGAATAAACAAAGAATGCAAGTTATTATAGATAGAAATCTATAGCAATATAGAAAAAAAATGAATGGAGACAGGGTAAAGAAAATTGAAGAGATATAGTCAGAAGGCAAGTTAATGCAAGGAAACCAAAGAATAAATGAAATGAAAACCTAATGTTACTTCCAAAGTTAATTGGAATAAAAATAAAGAAAATATTCAGAATTAGGAAAATGGCTTCCTTTGTAATCTTTTGTCGTTTTACAAGATTCAATGAAAGAGAGTTTGCCTATATTCCTCTCAAAGACCATTACAACTACCAAAATGGTATTGATTCTTGTTTCGTAATCCATACTTATGGCCTGATACCATACCAGACAAATGTAAGTATAGTAAGCAGAAGGATACTGGGAATAGAATGAACAGAACATTTTAGTAATAAATATATTTTGTTAAGGAAAATGGGAAAGAAAAGACTACTTTGCATAGAATCAGAAAGATAAATGTAATGAAGAAAGAGTTCTTGGGGAATTTGGTATTCAGTGGGGATATAGTCCAAAAGAAACAGTTAAGCAACGAGGAATAAACACTTCCTTAAATGGATGGTAGAGCAAATATTGCTTTGTACTACAAAAAATGTGAATTTGTGGTGTTACATCGCGTCCCACATCCTGAAAAATCACAGCGAATAATAATAATAATAATAATAATAATAATAATAATAATAATAATAATAATAATAATAATAATAATAATTGTGAGAGAATTAACGCGTAGAGTTAACGGTTATCAGTCTGTGCTTCACAGACTTAGCATAAATTAAGTTAAACTAATTGCCAATTATATATGCGATAAAGTCGTTAGCCAAAGTTTAGCAAGAAATTCGAGCATAACATTATTTTTGTGTAAGGATTGCCATTATGACCTTCAGCAAGCTAACTTAAACTTTGTTAAAAGACATCTTACCTTAACAGCGAACAAACTGTTCTTATAGACGAAAAATAAAAGTAACGCCTTTTCACAATAAATTATCTATAAGGATTCAATGACACATTCGTAAATATTACTCGCTTCCGTGAATGTATTAGGTTGGTGCAAAAATAATATCGTTTTCTCACATATGTTACTATGTGAGAAAACGACATTATTTTTGCACCAACCTAATATTTATTCTTCCGAGTGGCTGCTCGGACCCATTTATAATCCTTCAACACCCGCAGAGCAAAACTGCGTATTATACTGGAATAATGCTGAGATTATATTAGTTATAGTTTTTGGGCGAGTGTGTATAATCTGACACTAACCTCAGTTAGATCAAGGACAGTGAGTTAAAACCCTCTGTCATAATGACTTGTAACTTCGGGCTTCCAAAACGGCTTCTAAAAATTTTCTTCTAATTAATTTCACTCAATAAGTTTGCATAAATACTTGGTATGTTTTTAGTTCCTTCCTAACTGTACTGCTGGCGAGGATCGTCTGTCCAGGCTGATATTATCAAAATGTTGAAAAATTAACTACGGTCAGTTTCGAAAATTTCGAACCGGGGTCTCAATCTCGAAACAGTCATCTACGCTTTTGTGTAAAATTCTGCTGGTTTTGATGTGAAAACTTTTTCCCAGCATTCCTGAACTTATTTTCCATTAGAGCAATGGTTCTACGTCAAAACGAGTTGAAACAATCAACAAATAGAATTAGAAGATCAGAATATGATGAGAAGAACTGACGAATCTATTTCTCTAAATTTATTTCATGTTTTATTCTGCGGCCACGTTGCAGCTGCTGGAAGTATAAATATTCATATATTGCTTCATATGTTTCGAAAGATTTTGAATGAATAATACGCAGAAGATTCCACCGGATACCCAACCGACTTCTTCCATAGAGCTAATCACTTGGCGGTCAGCTGTATATATTTATCCTTCACAGTCTGTCGCTTTTTTCGTTGAGCTTTGTTGTAAGAAACACATTTCTATTTACCTGTGTTTTTATATTGAAGTAACGTTTGATTAGGATCATGCATTCGTCAATAAAATTGCTTCTCGTAAACGGATATTATTTACGACTCGAGCTAATATGAAAGGCAATCAATGCCGAAATGAATAGATAGAAAGAAATCTTACAAAAAAGTTGCTGTTGTAGAGATTTCGATTTCTAGTGGTATGTCTTGAATGTTATGTCCTTGTGCCGGACTAAACTAACTACTAACAAAACGCGATCTAGAGAAAATAATAAACGACAAATAGATGAAACAAAAACTTGAAAGTTAAATAAATGCAGAAAAATGAGAAAATAAATAACACCAAAGAAATATTTTTTTCACAGCTGGAGGTTTTACAGAACGAGCAATAGTAAGAACTGTAAAGTCAATAACTGAAGGAAAATATTTCTTAAACATTTTTTTAAAATACATTTAGAGATTAGTAAGAGCGAAAGAAATATAACCATGCAAAAATAATGGCTTCTGACCATGATGCTTTCTACTTATGGGGATTGAAACTTAAGAATGTTATATACGAAGTTAACTGAACTTGTCGGGAAAGGACACCTGCAGTAGACAAGTGATTAGCTTGATCGTCTTCAGGGACCATACTATGAATTATTTCACGCTTTATGAGGTACCTTATGCATAAAAACTAAGCTTAATCAATTCTTCTATTACACACACATTATATATATCTATATATATGCATAATCACTTCGTATTTTTGCATGTTTACAAAGATATACTCGCTAAAATACACACCTCCATGTAAATGACAATGTATGTATAAAATGTACAATAAAGCAGACGAGGAAGTGAGTCGATATCATTTGTAATTATATTTTCCAATTTTCGAATAAGTTGTTGCCCATTGTGATCAAATTTTTGGATTAAATTTCCAAAGTGAGAGAATGATAGAGAGAGAGAGAGTGTGTGTGTGAGAGAGAGAGAAAAAGAGGCTGTCACTCATTTTGTGTGTATCTGTTTGCCTTAAAGCGAGTGATAGTTACGTAATTCCGACATTAATGAATTCAAGTTTGTGGACATAAACTGAATAGATTAAAATAGGCGAAAATAAAAAGGAGGAAAAATAGCGTAAGAACAAACATGGAAAAAAAACTGCGAATAATTTCGAGGCATACAAGGATTTTCGACAAATTCACTCGCTTCAAATAATCTCTCGAAGATGAATAGATAATTAAGGCCGAACAAAAATCAGGCGAAAATTATGACAACAACGAGAAAGAACGCCATCGCTGGTGATGGTGATAGTCACAATATTGATATGGAAACGTATTATTTTTTCATTGATACAAAACGCAAACAGAATGTGTTTTTCAATGATATAACACGCTCCATCAGCCTACTTGGAAAATTTAGAAACTTATCGAAAAGGTTGCAATTTGTTATATGTTATTTTATTGTTTGTTTCCTTAAGTGGCGAAATATATCTTAAAATTTAAATTTTTTCATTTTGTTACTTTATTTTAGTTATTTGTTACTTTCTCAGTAAGCAAGGGAGAACGAGATGACTTCACCAACTACACACCGATTGATAATATCGAGCTGCGACCTCACCATTGTTGATGATTTTCTTACACTGACTATAACAGTTCATAGTAAATGATACTGGGAGTGAAAGACAACAACAACAATTCATTTGAGGAGAAAATGATGAAAATGGCAATGACGGAACAGGGTTCAAGAAAAACAAAATATGGCGACTGACTTTGCATTTAAGTTTTTGGAGATTCTACGTGGCGTGGAAGCAAGATATCGGAAGGTAATTACACATGCAAGAAATGCGAGAAAAGTAACTACAGTGTAACCCGGATATAAGAGAGTTATCGGGACCGGATATGTCTCTTATATCCGGGTTTCTCTTACATCCGGGTTTGGTCTATTTTGTTTAGATAAGTATGGCTCTAATTTGGGAGGAGAGAAAATCTCTCTTATATCCAGGTTTCTTATATCCGGGTTACTGTATTAGAAAAGAACTGATGGTTGCATCCAGCTCGTTCATCAATAAAATATGGTAACATGTCTGGTGTGAAACGTTGACTGACGATCTGCGAGGGTAAGTTAAAAATTATCATCACTGACGCCATAACCTATTCTTACTTTTGCCACACTGCCTTCTGTTCATACATACTTAAAGCACGTACTTTTGTACTGGTCACGTACTTGAAGTTTGATCGCGCCAGTTTTCTTGCTGATGTTACAGGGTAAACATGGCCGCTCCGCTAGCAGTGTGCACAAAGGAAGAGCAAAAAGCAGTGATCCAATTTCCCGGGTTGGAAGTTGTGTCAGGGGCTAAAATTTAGCACAATATGGCTACAGTGTGCTACCGTGTGTAAATGTGTATGGGTTGCGAGAGAAATGTAAATGTAACCGTACAAGCGTGGTGTCAGAAGAGGGAAACTGACGCCCGTCAAACTCCACAGCTGCGAGAAGATTCAACCAAATGGAAAACCGGTGAGTTGTCATCGATGAGGTAGCATGTTCTCTACGGATTCGGACCACTGCTCTTTGTTTCCCCTTCATTTGTCGAAAAGCCGCATTTACAGTGATTAGCACTTCAAGTGTTCATTTTGCTGTGTTGCATTTTCTTTTTGATCCCAATTCATACTCTTCTTTCGGTTCCGATTTCCAAGAAATATTACTGGTTTCTACCTGAACATAATCTCATGTTGGATTCTTTGGCAGATAAAATGCACATAAAACATCCTTGTTCTCATGGCAGGAGAAGATTTCATTGTAATTGGCTGCCATATTTTCTGAAAATTCTAAAATGTCTCAATTGATTGTTTATGAACAAGAACTTGCAAATCTCTGCTGGTAATGGCAGATATTAAACGCCATTAATAGACCGATCTTGAACAGATTAAAACATTTCTATGACGTTTTCAAACCCAGGAAAAAAGGTTAACTTTATGATCATAAGAATAATTATGAATATTATTACTCCTAATGATCGTACGATTTTAGTCCTTGTTGCTTTGACGATTAGGTGATGGAAATATACTGACACTCTGCTACTCAGATTAGATTTTTATTCTGTTGTGAATATTACATTACCTAATCTTTTGACAATAACAATGATTATTCCTTATAGAAGTCTTACGTTTTAACCTGCAGCTAGGTGGAGAATACGGATTCATACATTTACCAAGTGCGAAAATAAATCCAACGAACCAGAACAGAATTCAAACTTGGCTATTGGGGTTCTCACTCCGAACTGCTGCCTATTCGACCACCATCAAAGCGCTTTCAGTTCGTACCTCCGCACGTTCAAACAATTACTATATAGTTCTATTGTATGCTCGTTTTTCTCTGTCTTCTGGTATCGTTATAGTTTAATACAAAGGATTAATATTTATAGTTTTATACCTGAGGGCTCAACGACAAGTTTACCAATAGCAATGTAAGATAAAACTAGTAGGTGTAATTCTTAGTTAGTTTCAAACACTAATAATCCACTACACGAAAAGCGATCCAATAATCAAAGATAAGGGAGTGCTCTTAAGATTAAATCCAAGTAAATAATACATCTATTTAGGTTACGCAGGTTAAATTGCACTTTTGGTAATAATAGATCCTAAAAGGCAAATCCACCAACAACAAAAAGAACAAAACTAACAGTTTAAAAATAAAGAAAAATTAACTAAAACCGTAACTGGGATAACATATCTACTAATACCTATCATTTTGATATATAAGACATATATTTGTCTTTTTTTATTCACACATTTTCACAGCAATTGTACACTATTTGCACGCATATCTATCTTTTGATTTGAACAGACGGACTTTGTACACAAAAAATATATGTAAAAAGTAGGCATACTCTCTGAAATTAGCATTTCTGTTTTTAACCTTTTACATATTCTCGTGTTTTGAGTAATAATTTGTGCCATTTAAAATACTACACTTATTACTGCAACGGACAAGTCTACTACATACAAGTGAGTAAAAAAAAAAGTTAAGTGTGCGAAATAGTGACTGCCGACCTAGAGATGTGGAACCAAAAATACAAAATTAATAAAAACACTAAATAATACTATCAACTACGACTACCACTTAACAGCTACTGTCACTACTGCTACTCCTACTACGTTCGCTTAGAGTTGACACCTACCTTAACAGACACGCTGATTCAAAATATGTTTACCCAAAAGCAAAACTTATGCATACTTAAGTCCAAGTTTTGACTGCCACAACGACTATAACTAAACACATACTAACCCAGGAAAACTATGTATCATATTTTATCTATTTTTCTAGCTAGCGATATCGTACATTTTCTTTAAAAGAATAGATGTGCATTCAATGATCTTGAAGTTTGCGGCTGCTAATTTGGATTAGCTGTTAAAAGAATCAGCCAGAAAATGAAGCCAGAGTATATGTTACAACTTTGGTTTCCTATCAGAAACTTAACTGCTAGAGAGCTATTTACATTATTCGGACTATTGTCCTCATTTTTGTCGCCATATTTATTCCAACGTTTCGACCATTGTACGCTACGGCCTTTTTCAGGTGGTTGGATTGTCGAACTGAACCCTTTATTACGCTCACTAGGGTAGACAGTTCTAGTTCCACGTGTCATGTTTAATGGATGTCACCTATCAGTTATCTCCTGTTAATTCCCCTCTCCAAGTTCTCCACTGCCTTAAACGGGTACTGAACTCACAGTCTTTGAGAACTTTCTGTGGGTCTAACGCCTTTATCCACTGTGCCATGTGTCTTCAAGTCTACCCTAGTGAAAATGCCGGAGCGTACAACTGCCGAAACGTTGTCATAAATATGGCGATAAAGATGAGGACAATAGCCCGAATAATGTAAATAATGTACATAATTCCTCATCTCAGAAATATAGACAGATACTTATAGAGAGCTGTCGAGCTTCAATTAATTATTTTCAAAGACACCCACACAGTATTTCCATCTCAAGTGGTTTTCAATCCTAACAAAAAGAATGCTTTTGTCGGTAATCTGTTTAGCCATATATAGCTGTTTCGAAGATAAAGCAAACGTATTTGTACAAGCACACCGCAAAAAGCTCTTTGATCTATTAGGCAAGGTATGGCGATGAGGGAAAGATATTCATTAACCTACAACGTTTACTGAGTACAAACCACCTGCATTCGAATAGGAAATAAGTTAATCAAGTACGGACAAAAATATAACTGTAGTAAAAAATGTATGCATTTTATCACCGTGTTTACTTAATCTGTATACAATAAAACGAGACAAAGCGGATTATAAAACCGACTAAGAAGTCTTACTCAGAACAACATCAGATACGCCGTTGACACCCGGATGATCACGAACTGGAAAAGTTAAAAATAAACTAAAGAATGTCGCAAAGGAAGGCGAATTTCAATAAATCATTAATTTAAAGAAAACAGAATGTAAGGTAATCATTAAAAGAGACAGCTAAATATTTAAACTTTAAACTGGAAACGTTAAATCAATATATGTCTATGTTTCTGAGATGAGGTATTACGTACACATGGCACGGTGAATAAAGGCGTTGGTTAGATCCAGTGACAGGGCCCAAAGTGTGTGAGTTCAATACCCGGTTAAGACAGTGGAGAACTTGGAGAGGGGAATAAACAGGAGATAGCTGATAAGAGACATCCATTAAACATGACACGTGGAACTAGAACGGTCTACCCCAGTGAGCGAAATATAGGGTTCAGTTAGACATTCGCACCACCTGAAGAAGTCCGTAGCGTACAACGACCAAAACGTTGTAATACATACAGCGACAAAGATGAGGAAAATAGTCTGAATAATGTAAATAGTGTACATTGGAATCAAGCTAGTACAGAAACCAATACAGTGTTGGCAAGGTGCAACTGAATAGCAAAAAGTGTCTTTCAAAAACTAAACCATATTTTAAGACATCGGTCTATTTCGTTAGACACAAAGAGCATTGAACTGCTATATTATGTCTATGATCCTATATTGCTGTGAATTATAGAATTTGTTTTTTTAACGATGGCCTGGCTTCTCAAGTAGTGAACATTTTTCACCGCCTTAGCTTTCCTTGTTCCTTTTCTATAAATACTTTCGTGGTAACTGTTCTCGTAAACTTACCTCGAATTGACAAATTTAAGACCATTACTAGATTGGAAGCAAGGGCTCATGATTTTACATTTGGAAATGATAGATGTATCAGTAAGTTCTCTGGTAACAGTTTTTTTCCCTCGTACAGAATGCTTGTGGAACTCTCCTCCAGTTTCTTGTTTTCCAGTCAACATTGATCTTCAAAAATTTAAATGCAATGTCCATCGTCATTGCCTCTCTTTTTGAATTCTGCTCTTTTGTTGTCCTCTCCTGGATGCTGTTTATACTCAGACTCTTCCATTCTCAGAAATCCCTGCATCTTAGTGGTTCAATCTCCTTACTTGGAATGAAATGATTAAAAAAAAATAAAAGTTACTCGAATCGACACAAACATGTTACTATAGACAGACGATTAAAACACCATGGACAGAATACGTGTGCAATGAGGACGTTCTAACGAAAACTAGAAAAAGGATAACACTCAGAATAAAAAAAAACAGACAACAGTGAAATTAATGTCCATCGGCCTAGACAAAGAAAGTCTTATTAAATAAATATGACCATTTAGATAAGAATCGAACCATGATTCGCATACTCTAGCACATCACCTTTTCATGAGTGAAATGAAAAAATATCGGAGACAGTTGTTAGCGGCAATTGATTTAATATATTATTTTATGTTGGTAGACATTAATTTTCATATTTGAATGAACGGAAATGATTTTCAAACCCGTCTTTCCATGTAAATACATTAATGGCGATCAATTATTAACAGATAATATATTTATACTCTACACATGAAACTCTCAAGACATAGACTCCAGACAAACATCAAATTTGAAATTTATAAATATGATATCGCTTAATAATTCAATAGATTTGCCTAACCCTGATTAGTGTTGTGTACGCGAAATTTTGAATTCGATCGAAAGATAAGTCAATTAAGATTTATTAATTTATCGTCTATTATCTGCCTAGATCTTTCATTATCACCCGAAGGATAAAAACACTGGTCGATTTACAGTACATTAAAGTCTAGTAATTCTGTGTATTTTGAAATGTTTTTATAAAATACTATCACGCTTCGCCGGCTCGCTATCGCTTCGCAAAGTAAGATATATTCACTACTTGAAATCTTTGAAAGAAAAATTTAAAATTGACATTGCATTCATAAATTGATTGTTATTTTTAAGGATTTTTTTACAAATAGATTCCAACTTGTTGAAAGCCAAGTAAAATGGAAATGTCAAAAACATTTCTGCACTATATAAAACGATATTCCTAAACAGAACTATTTTTGATATGAAAATCAAAACAATCCTCGAATGAAGGACAGTTAATTAATGAAATAAACTTTTTTTTTAATCAGTCTGCGAATCAGTTAAACCTGAAGAGTGGTATTGCCTATAAATAGATAATACATAATACAGATATTGAGCTTTTAGCGTTTAGATTACTCTGAAATAGTTTCTAACGCGTTTATTTATCATCTCTCAGTTGCGTCACTGTCTTTGGGCAGAGTGCGCTCAGGCGGGACTGCTTGAAAGGATAAAGTTGTAACTGAGGATAATTGTGGAACTATTGCCCGACGGCGCGCCCTCTCATTCCACCAGAGAGAGGGATCGGTGCTCGCACGAAAGCCAGCGCAACCAACGGTTGCGGGAGCTGCGGGCAATAGATGTTTCTAGCACGGGTGTACGTACTCATGCTCTCCACATTAAACGGACCTTGTGTCCCAATCTGATCTCGTGGGGGTGGGGGTGAATAAATACAAATTGTTCACTCTGGTGTAGTTTGTAACGCATTATTGATCATCTCTCAGTTGTGCCATTGTCACAATCAGTGCACGAGATTTATCATGTGTCAGTTGCATCTCTCTTTGGGCAGTGTGACGTCAGAGGTGACTCTGTCGAAAGACAGAGGCGCAACTGAGGAAAATTATACTGAGAGTTGTCTGCCGCGGAAAACAGCTGCCCGAGGCCGAGACCTCTCATTGCACCAGAAAGTGGGATCGGTGCTTGCACCAAGGGCAGTGCAACCGATGGTTACGGGAGCTGTGGGCAATATTTGTTCTTAGCCCCGGTGTACGCTATCGGGCACCCCACATTAAATCGACCCTATGTCGCTACCTGACCTCGTGGGCGGATTGAGGAAATACAAATTGCTATAAAGTAGAGCTGGGTTTTTAAATCTCAGAATTCGTGGAGAATTGTGTTCCAAATTCACATTTATTCGTAGATTCCATAATATAGTTTTTATTAATTCGCTATTATGTTTCTCTAACTCTTAAAATGTTGAATGTCTAACAAATTCTAATTTCTGTTTACCTGTCTTTTCACCATATGAATTTTATCTTATAAATTATCCACTTTTCTGTCAACCATGAAATAAAAACAATTGTTTGTATGGGAAATAAGGATCTACGTACATCAAATCGTCTTTAAATTAAGTGGCAGCAGAAGAATTCTCGTTGAATTTTTAAAAGGTAAGCTTAAACATTAATTCAATAAATAAATGCAGCGATCAATTTTGGATTATCTTGTAGTTTATTGATGCCTATCGCATCTACTCCTTCCTAGCTACTGTGGCCAAACCAAGATTTTGCCGCAGGTGCTAGTTTAAATGCCGCTCGATAGACTGGCTTTTATGCTTGCTTAAAATTTTAGGCTGCTTAAAATTTTAAGCTAGCTGCAATTTTTGAACCATGAATGTAACGATAATGGCTAGTATAATATATTAATATATACAGTATTTACATTATGCGGACTATTGTCCTCATCTTTGTCGCCATATTTGTCACAAGGTTTCGGCCGTTGTACGCTCCGGCCTTCTTCAGGTGGTTGGAATTTCGAACTGAAACCTTTATTTCGATCCCTGGGGTAGACTGTTCTAGTTCCACGTGCCATGTTTGATGGATGTCAGTTATCAGTTATCTCCTGCTATTTTTTTTTTCCCTCTGAAAGTTATCCACTGCCTTAACCGGGTATTGAACTCACACTCTTTGGATCTGTCACTGTCAAATCTATTGTACGTTTATGATTTGAGAAAAGTGCTATTAATTATTAGGTTGGTGCAAAAATAACGTCGTTTTCTCACATAGTAACATATGTGAGAAAACGACATTATTTTGCACCAAGCTAATAAAAGACAATTCCCCTATACGGCTTAAGAACAATAGTTTGGATTTCGCTCTACAGGATACAAAGCAGGATACATGACAAACACAAATATTACTAATAATAATAATAATAATAATAATAATAATCACAATACACAGAGACAGAAAAATCAAAGCTAATTGCCCTGGCATAGTGATTAGAGAAGGCAAAGAAAAAATGTCTCTCTTTTTGACATGGTTATCCCTTCAGACTGCAATGCATCTCTGAAGATTTTCAAAAATCTAAAATGCAAAAGAAAACTTCAAAATAAAAAGACTTTAAAATCGAAGACTGAAAGAGTGAGTTACATGAGGACATCAAAAATTGCAGGTGTAGTTGGTGCGCTCTGATGAATTTGAAAGGGTTCTAACAGACACATTGAAGGTATTCTTGAAAACCCATACATAAAGAAATGCAAAAAGGCTTATTTTCACACGTACAGCCCACACCTAATAATAATAACAATAATGATGATGATAATGTCTGTGATCTTAGTTTATTTTTTTACAAATATGATCAGAGGAAAATATGAAACCATTTCTGACCTTAAGTCTCTGAATAGGATCCGGGAGGTATTGTTTATATAACAGAAATCAAAGAAGGAATCATAATTAATTGAAGTTGTTCAAAAATGTTGGGAAAATATTCAGAACAGACGAGAGGAATATAATCCCAATGCAGCCTTAATCAAAAGAAAACAGGAAAAAAATGAAGAACAAGCCTTTGAAAGAATCGAAAGATATAAAGTCAAACTCTATCAAAATCCCGAAAATGAAAATCTCCAGGAACTGACAAGGTAACCAAGTTTTGTTTAAGTAATCTGACAGCAATCCATAAAACACTTGTGCAAACATTATCAAAGCTAATTAATAAACCTAATGAAATTTTAGAATGGTTCACTGAAGATATTACATAATACCTAATAAAAAAGGTGAAACAGATAATCCCCCAAATGTATTGATAAATAACATTTTCATCCATCACATAGAAATTAATCACGTCTGTTCTCTTTACTCTTTTCTTTAATCA
>OZ010584.1:69374980-69388682 GCA_963932145.1 Acanthosepion lycidas
GAATGTCTGGGACTGTAGACTCCACTAGTACAAGCGGTTTTCAATTCACAGTTGTCCTTTTCCTCAACCGATTGACAACCAAGGCAGAAGAGATACGTCTGCCCCACTATTTGGTACATAGCTAGGGATATAATGGATAGTTTCGTAGCTTTCCAGCGTGAAAACGAATGCAAACACACGATCGGAATTCGAACACGTTCTGAGGCGGTATTAATTACATCCCCTTCAAACACATACGATAGAATTTATATATTTACGAACACTGATCAACATGTATCGGGACTGTTGCTATGGCAAGGAAATTAAGTACGCAGAATGGAACCATTGGACACAGATTGACCGTGAACACGGTCGCGCATACACACTAATATAAATTAGTGTGTATGCGCGACCGTTCTCGCTCAGTTCCGTTGTTTATAGCAGTCCTTGGAAGGTGTGTAGTGTTCTCTTCTCAGCACACTACAGAGCTTCTATAAGTGAGCCTGTCTTGTGAAGCAGTTTTTTGCATGCACAAAATTCTCTAGACGTCGATCCCTTATGACATTTTCCTCTACGAAAATCAAACCCATTTAAAATAACAAGATATCAAGACGTCTAGGAAATCCAAGAATTTGGAAGAAGGCAGCTGCTCGTTATCCTCAAAAAGGTGTTCCAGTAATGCTTCCATCAATAGAAACGAATCCCATTTAAAAGTCACAACATTTCAAGATGTTTAGGAAATTCTAGATTATGTGACAGGGCAGGTTATCCCCAAAAAGGAGTTCCAGGAATGCTTCCATCGATGGAAACGACTTTGACTAAATTGTGAGATATCAAAGGGAACAAATTTGAAGGAAATTAAATTCTTATTTGATAAGTGTTGTAGTTTTCAGTTTATAGCACCAGACCCGATACCTTTTGATTCAGACTTCGTATATGTAATCATTAATAGTTTAAGACGTAGGATTTATTTAAACCATTATGTAATAATTATGGACGGTATTGATTATTGACGATGGGAATATTCATTATTATCGCTATATTCCTCAACAGCACATGACGGTAAATCGTACCGAAATTAATGGGTTAAAGCTGAGATTGATTTCCAGCCTTTCAGTAAATTATATTTTTACAGTGTGGTTCACGCTGTTCAAGGTCTTGGAACCACTTGAGGTAGAGGTTTGCAGAGTAGGGGAACAGGTGGAGAATCTAACAAAAGGTTTAAGATTGTAGTGATCGTTAAAACCTCACTCTTGGGTGTCGGATCAACTGTACAGCGGTTCGCGGGAAGAAACTACATGCGTGGAATTTTCATTACAACAATTAAATGCTAAGAGAACGATGGGGGTTCCCTACAATGTGCGCCCGCAAGTCCTAAACATGAAGATCAGGACTAGTGGGACTAATGTGTGTAGTTTGTCTGAGTATTCTATGGAATATCGAGGTAGGCTTGCTACCTCACGTCTGTGAAAGAGGGGTTGCAGGATGGAAAATAATTTATCGCACAAAAGAAGGCAGATATGCTTTTGGACACTATCGAGACTGGAAAGTGAGGACTGAACAGCTGCTGTGCATATATGACCGCAGTACTGCATTGTAGGCCTTATCTGACGCTTGTAAAATTAGAAGATAGCACGAGCAGTCTTCTACTTGCTGCATCGGTACAGGGTACAGCTAAGTTTTCCAGCATCTTTATCTATGCATCCTATATAGGATTTCCTCTTGAGGTCCGGATGAAATTTGAAATCAATTATTTGCTCAAGTCACGGTGATTCCTTGAGGGAACATCTATTTTGGGTGACTGGTGATTGATCTTAGTCCGATCGGCTTGTTTGATTCTCGAAGTATTGAATGTCATCAGACATTTTTCCCCACTCAGATTTTAAAACAAGATCAGAGTGGCCAACCTCTGGTCATTCCGAATTTGGAGGTGCACCTATATATCGTTGTATTATCAACATAGTATACTCTTAGGCAAATCATTTATGTACAGTAAAAAGATGGTTTGTCTGAGACATGGGACCTGGAGGATACCTTCATTCATTGCTAGAGCCCCTGGCGACAGGCATTTACTGAATGCAATTAACGGTGTTTGCTACCTGCTATTTTCTTGAAGGAAAGACTGGTTACCAATTTCCGGAATGCGTTCACTTCGATAGCAGTAACAACTTTTAGATAAAGAGTTGATTTTCTCACCTGCCATTTAAATTTTGCCTATTTCTCTTTCTACGATTAACATACTAGATATATTAACATACATTAAATATATTACATTTCTTAAAAGTTATTTATAGCGCATGTTATATGGAAAAATTACAATACCAGATAAAACACTTATTCAATTTTGAATAAATCTGTCATTTTTAAGAAAAGAAAAAGAGACACCTCAGAAAAGAAATGAACCGGAAAAGGGGATTACCTTTGATTGATTGATTGATTTGTTTGTTTGTTTCAAGGTACATCGTTACTTCTTATAGGTCATTTAATACAGAAATTTTATTTTCTTGGTAAATCTGTTGTAATAAAAATATGGTATAGGTGTTATTCTGCTTTCACAATTGTATACATGGTTAATGATACTCAGCATTTGTGCAGATACGAGTTTGTGTGGAATTAATTACTAGCGGCTTTGATATATATGTTTTATGTTGTAGTCTCGTTGGAGATATTTTGTAATTTTTGTAATATAGTGAGATTTCTTTAAGAGAAATTATAGAATATTATATGAATTAATGTCATGAAAGTGTTCTTTAAGAATGGTTGTTTGCTTTGTTGATTTGTTTTGCAGAATATCAACTTGTATGGGTTATTTAATTCCTAAATCTAAATATTTTGAACATAAATAAATGCCTATAACTAAATATATTTTTAAAAAAGTGTATGCCTTCAGCTACAGAATAAATGTATTGTTTGTCATTTTTTAAATAAAAATATGTTACTAGTATTTTCCATAAAATGTAATTTTATACTTTTATAATGTTTTCGTTTGGGGATTCATTATTTGACCACAGGTGAGACCCTAACAGGGGCTACCACTTTAGGTCAGAATGAAGCTGCGAACAACAGCAATTAAGAGGTGGTTCCACGTTCCTAGAAACCTCCAATCTTCCGACCTTCCTGCCGGATGTAGTTTATTGTCATATCCAAGACTAGAGGGTTACGTCAAAATCAACCAATCACAAGACAGTATTTACCGTTACTGTTTGCACCCACGATAAAACCAGGTCACACCGAACGCAAAGCTTTTTTCTTTCTTACTTGTTCGTCCGTTAGCGACCGCTATCAACCCTCCTACGACTTGCATGTGTTTACCGCACAAAAATGGGTGGCTCGTATATTTTGCGAAAAGCTAACATGTTCTTTCTATTTAGTGAGGGGGGAAATAAAAATTGTCATTTGTTACTCGATGTACAGAAGCTTAAATGTGAATAATATTATTCCCATTCTGCATGCGTTTGTCCGTTATTGCTAACTTCCCCATTCAGGGATTAGCAACAATAACTGAGCGAATCCAGTGTGCGTATAAATTGCGTGTCATCAGATCCAAATTTATTTCACTGGGAACCCGCTTTCATAAAAGAGAGCATTAAAACTGCAAACGAATATCAGACTTGCATATTAACTAATAAATCGGACACTTCGACCCAGTGTAATGGTTAGCAAGTAGTGAGTGCATCCTCACTAGGAGCTCTTTACCTTCTGTCTTGTTCACTATCTACGCTACGCTTAGAAAATCATCATATTAACTGCTAAATCTGTATATTTTAAAAATACACTCATTGGTCATTTAATTAATTATATCTGAACAAATGCTCTTTCCTGACAAATACTATTTAGCTAATGGCGAGGTAGTAACTGAATATAGTGATCATGGCAACCTGATACGTATCGCTTCTAGCATTCGCTCGTGAAAAAGAAATCATGTGATTTGATCGTCGCATGGTTATTTTAGCCAGATGAGCGCAGGTCTGAGTATTTTAAAAGCTGCTGATGGAGTAGGACTTTCACGAATAAACATATTTAGGTTTAACAGAAAAGAAAGCCAGATATATTGGGGCCGGAAAGCCTTGGTGTTTAAAGAATTTGGAGTAGAACGGTGTTACAGGCTGAAGCTCCTAGAAATATAACAGTATATGAAATAGCCACTCTTTACAATGGAAATATACAGAAGAGGATCTCTGAAAATTTAACACGTTGAATGTTGAATCGGATGGGCCAGGAGAAACCTCAGTATCCTTCTGTAGAACCATATTTATGTTGCTTGAAGTCCTTTCAGCATCTCTGAAGAGATCATTCAGCATTCACTGCCATATAGAATGACAGATGTTACGTAACAGTTCAGCACTCTTTTTTTCCAACGAAGTTTTTCTGTTTCTTAATACTCTGCCTAGCTTTTGGTAAGCAACTTGAACTATCTCAATGTGCCTTCGATTTTCAGTATCGCACTCTCATTTGTCTGTTACAACACTTCCCAGATATTTAATTGTTTTATTTTATTTATTTTTGGTATCTCCGATTTGTAATTTGCATTTGCGTGGGCTAAATGCGATGCATTCTGTCATCATACAGTTGATGTTTAATCTTTCTTCTCGCTTTCATTCAATACTATAGGAGTTTTTTTGTAATTTTCTTTCTGTGCCTGCAATCAATACTGTGTCATATGCATATCTTATGCTGTTAAAACTATGTCCGCTAATAATAAAACCTGGTAGGAATTCTAATTTTCTCAGAATCATCTCGCTGCATAGCTTGTATGTCCGGTGAGAAGACATATTATTGTCTTACAACATTTTCTGTGTTTATATATCTACTGAAATTCCTTTTCTATCCGTATACCGGTGGTTTTCAGCCAGTACAGGTCCTTGACGATAATTTAGTAATATCTTTAACGCTGACAATAGAACACTCAGGAAAACGTTGCCTTCTTTGATGAGTTATGGTTTTGATTGAGAATTTCGGATGGTCAGACAGGAATTCCCATCTGCAATATAAAAATATGGATCCATGCTGTCATGCATCAACGATTCAAACTGGAGATGCTAATGATATGTTCGTTCTCTTAGCAGACATTGGCACATTTGGTACCAATAAAAATCGGTTAAATGCCGCAACCTACATAGGTACAGTGTTTGACAATGTGCCTCCATTTATGACTAGGATGCGTTCATCTTTTTGTGTTCATTTCCACGAGGACAATCTTTTACGCCACGACTGGAAAATAGAGGGTGATCGGATTCTGGAATAAAGCAATAAGGTTTCACCGGGCCTCAATCTCATAACATACATTTGGGATGTAGTGTACAAAGAAAATGTAATCCTAAATATGGAGCCGACAAATTTAGAATAATTGTGGTATACTATATAATTGTATGGGCCAATATTTCAAAAAAGATTTCTTCCGTAATAGTATCGAAATAACGTTAAGAATTAGGGCCGTTCTAAAGGAAAATTAAGTGAAGATGGTCAGCTGTTCTAAGGAAAAATTAAGTGGAGTGGACCATCCCAACATTAGCAGAGTATGCTTAATAAATTGACTAGTGAGCGCAAATGACTTATGAGACTGTATACTGCATTAATCGATCCAAAATGTAGAGCCTAATTTGTCAGTAATAGCAATTCAAATTAACGCGTGAACAAGCTATTTGAGACATTAAGAAAAAAGAAAAAAACATCTTACACCAACCTAAGTTTATTGATATAATACTTGATACACAGATTCACTAATTGTTGAATGACATTGTAGAATATTGGTTAGATTGCCAGTGGTCTGACACACAAGTAGGCAAGTGTAGCCAATGCTAAACTGACTTGAGTCATTCTATGGAGAAATATATGGGTGAATAAAGACCACTCATGCAAATGCATTGGGCTGGTCCATTCTAGCAAAATGGACCAACCTAACTTGTGTATTAGGCACTCTCCTAAAAAATGTGGTAAAACCAGCTGGCTTGCTCTACAAGAAAACAGAAGAAGGCAGCCATGTTGGCAGGTAAGTCACTTGACTTCTACAGACATGTCCATTCGACGTAAATTTGTTAAGCCGCCACGGTGCCTTCAATGACGGAAAGGAGTCGTTGACATGAACCTATGACAATGTCTGTATTAATATTGTATTATTCTTGGAATGGCGGCTTTCAGCGAAGCAGTCGGATTGTCGTAATGTTAGTCTTCGTTTCAACAAAAGCCAACATGCAATATTCAAGCTTTATGAACAGGTGAGAGCGACCCACTGCAATATGTACGGCTTTATATCGTATACTAGCTTTAACCAGGGCTTCACAACTGTTTTCATAACCCCCAAAGTTGCCGGCAGCATTCAACCGAAGAACTAGTAGAAAATGTGTTGGCTGACATGACATGTCCTCCACTACTCACTATCCCTAAAACCAACGCGTGAAATTTGTTGGGTATAAAATGGAGATCGCTGGAAGAAATCCCACACCGGAAACCCGCCATTACTCAGGTTCATTTTTTGATGCCGATCGGAAAAAAAAAAAAAAAGAACATATTTTGGTATGGATGTTTCAAAGTAAGCAACAATCATTTTGCTCGAAGCAACCGTTTTTACTTGGTGTTTGTTTAGATATTATCTGCACATTATCCATTAAGGATATCCACGTGCACCTGAATTGTGGATTTTGACCTTGGACACTTGGAGATCTCTGGCAATTTCACTCGTGCATGTTCCGGGTCTTGCAGCGATAATGTTCTGCATGCGCTGTACGAATTTCTGTTGTTCTGCTACTGTTGCAACGCGCTGTGAATGTTTATTGGGCTGGTGACTTCCACCTCTTTTCGCACTTACTGCGCGAACGACCTGGCAACTTGCAAAAAAACCCCTTCAAATTCAACACCGCCACGACACAGCATCGCGACAACGACAGCATGACGTTTCCACCGATGTGTTGGTTGATATTTCGCCATCCATGTTCTGAAAATCTAAAAGCCCATTAATAGATGATCACATAAGTGCAGGTGCTTAATTACGTGACCGCAAACATTTCAAACTCCCTGTATATTACAGCGGAATTTTTTCAGTGAACTAGAGGAACAACAAAGGAGCTAAGAGAGAGGAACCCATCTCCGACTGTGACACCCGATTTCCCCAAGCACAAGAGCTTCGCAATAGATAACTAGATAGATAATTTTATTTATTAGACACTGATTTCCGGGATTTCTAAGCTCATCTTTTTCGCCGTTGTTCCCCCCAGGCCTTCTATTATGTCTCTCACAGGAATCCTCTGGAGTTTCGACTCACATCTTATATTCAATCTACGCGCGAAGTTTGTTCTCATTCTATGCCCGAGGATAATCATTTAATGCTATTTATCTAATTTACTCTGGTAATGTTACCCGTGCCTTCAGTTGATCCAGAGTATATGATGTTTTTACATTAAAAAGAGTAGAAGCATTAACTGTACTCAGACACAATGCCTAGTCGTCAGAAACGAATTGAAAATATCAAAATCAAGCGACTGTAGAATTTCCCATCTGTCTATAGTAACATACCGAGGGGAATACGAAGGTGCAAAGAAATAACGAAATTTGCGTTCTAAAAACTAAGCAAGGTATTGAGAGATAGAAAAATTTCGATAAAACCGAATGAAAGAGCGCTGAAGTCTCATGTAATTTTTAATCTCCTATCTTGCTGAATTACCTCCTCTCAGATGTAGAAGGGACTTGAAGCGACAGAGATTGGTTTCTCACGAATGTATGCTAAGAATATTATAGTTTGAAGGCCTTTAAAGAAAATAACTTGTACAAGGGAATGTATTCTTAAAATTGTCAATTACTAACAAGAAGAAACAGTTGAAATTTGTGTGAAATATAATGAATAAAAACGGTGTATAGTATTAAACACTCACAGGTAACTGATGGCAGTAAAAGGAAAGAAAATCAATATGTAACGTACTAAGCAAGTTAATGTTAACGGCAATAGATTGGTTAATTTTGTTCAGCGACATATCAACCTCTATGGATTATTTGATGCCGAAATCTAAATATTTTATACCTAAATTTATATTTTCAGTATCAAGGTATTTTTAGATATATAGTTTGTAGATCATAAAATGTATTGTTGGCAATTCCACCATAAGAATATGTTTTCATATTTTATTTTTTTTATTTATATTATTTACATTGTTCGGGCTGTTGTCCTCATCTTTATTGCCGTATTTTCGACGTTTCAGCTGTTGTACGTTCCGGCTTTCTTCAGTTGATTGGAATTTCGAACTTAACCATTTATTTCGTCCCCGTGCCATGATTCTTCCGGATATTTCAGTTATCTCTCTTTAACTCAATTCTCCAAATTTCTGTTCACCACTGCAGTAGCCAGGTATTGAACTTACAACACTTTCGATGAAATCATTGGATCCAAACAACGTTTTTATAGACTACTTCATGTGTCTTTGTTTTGCATTTTTTGTCAGCCCGCTACAAAAAATGAATTCCTTCTCATTTAATTGCACACAAATGTTCTTGTTGATTTTTTTTAAGGGGTTCACTATTTACTAATAGCTGAGATCCTAGCAGTTGCTACCACCGTCGTTCAGAGTGGACCTGGGGACAACAGCAGTTAATAGGTGGTTCCAAGCTCTTCAAAACAGCAAATATTCTAATTAGAGGCCTTACCGACGGGTGTAGTTTATCGTATAGGCGACAGAACAAGTTGAAAGGATTACTAAGAGACCAAAGTTACTATGGGCAACAACATACAGGAAGTTGAATACGTTGATCACCCACGTAATTAATGGTCCCACTATATAGAAATAAGTAGGGGTACCTCGTCGGTGTGGTGTAACGGTTAGCAAGCTTGTCTTGCTAGTTCAGTTACTACTGAAAAGTGAGTTCGATCCTCACTGGATGGCCCATGCTTTCGGCCATGTGCCACATCTAAGTTACGCTTTCAAAATCTTTACATAGCAATAAGTAGAAATAAAACTGAATACAAAGATTTTGAAGCAAAATCAGAAATCAGTTTGTCAAATATTTCGTTCGGTTTTATCAAGTTAATTATCTACTTAATAGCCGAACAAACATTTTGGTGAATCCAATACCTCCTTTGAAATGTCATTAAGTCTCTTATAAAAGGGCAACGGATGAAATCTTTTCGACGTACACAGAATTTAATCACATTTATTCCCGGTGTATTCCCATGGTAATACTCCGTTATTTTTTGGAACATTTTCATGCATGAATGATTTCCGAAAAACTGCAGTTTTAACTTCTTCAAGTCAAGTCTAGGGTCAATCGTTATCTGCCCTAAACATCCTCCTAATTATCACTTGTTACGTCTTCCTCCGTTCATGCCAAACACCCAATTCAGTGACCCTTCTACTGACTCTTGAGATTGTTTTATTGGTGAATATTGCTGCAAAAAAAATAAAACAAGATGAGATCTTTACAACCCATCATTGTGCATGGTGTAGGCGATCAGGGGACTTCACAGTTTCTTTTTTTAATATCTGCTATTATATCTTGCGAATTATAGCATATTATTTAAAGGGTGAAAAAGGAATTCATGGTGCTTAGCAAAATGAACAGCCCAACGTGCAACTTATAAAGTGGTGATAGCAATATCAAACAAGTACAAAAATGTGAATATCTGGGAAGTATTTTAACAGAGGACGGAAAGTTCAACATTGAAATCCGAAACATGTTCTGGATAGCCAAGAATATATTCCAAAAGCTAAGCGAAGTATAATGAAGCAGAAAAAATCTTTATAAAGAAAAGAGTACTGAAATCTTTCGCAATATCTAATATACAGTGAACGTTAGACAATCTCCTCGCGGATGAAAAGGTTACTTGAGACAGTAGAAATATGGTTCTACAAAAGGGTGCTGAGGATAATATGGAAAAAAACATGTGGGCAACGGCGAAGTTTTAGAGACAATAGAAGCGTAAAGGAAGCTTATTCTTAATAACGAGAAGAGACAGTTGAAATTTCTAGGGTATATAAAGATGAAAGTGGGTTTGTAAAATCTGATACACACAGGACAGATTGAATCAAAAGGGACAGAAGAAAATGCATAACTTACTTGATAAACTTCATTAAATAGATACAGGAAGAGGTTCTAGGAGAAATAGTAAAACATCAAAATTTATTAAAACTAAAAATGGGAAGGAATGTTGGAGATCCATCATCGCCTACGACCTTAACTGACACGTCACATCCAGGTTACCTTCACCATAATTTTGAATTTAGTGTAATGTTTTATCTTATATTTCTTACCCACAAACCCACAAGATTAAAGAACGCAGTTTATACTAATGTTAGCAAGCAGACAGTGAGAAAAGTTTTCTCAAGGGTATCAGTCCAACGTCAACAAATCGTGGGATTTTAACTCGGCTTTCCTATTCAACTTTTCGTGCAGAGTCTCCTTCGGCTACACAAACATCCATTAAGATTTAATGTCTACTGAATAGCAATAAGATTCCCTGTCCCTAATAATCACGTTCTCCTCCTAAGTACTTCACTGGTACGCTTGGTTTTGCCATTCATCTTGTTCCCTGAATTTTTAGTGAGAAAGTTTGAAAAATAAATTATAGTTCATGATTTCACCCAAATATTTAATAAAAATTTCCCTCTTGAATTTTATTTACTTTTTTTTTTTTTTAAGCATATCATGAATGATGAAGACGCATAACTCCGAGGAGAAAGACAATGAGATTTTTATTTTATTTTTTTTTTGTAAATACCAAGTCCCTATCCAAACATAGTCAAGAAGGATTCTCCACAGACTCCTTTTTTATTTTCATATTTCCATAAAAGGAACACTTTGCCGAAGTGAAGATTAGATTTAACGCTCTCGGTGGAGCCAATTTTCGGGTAAATAAAATGACATATTTCTGTTATTTCTTGTCACTCTCATTCAAGTATGGGTTTTTTATTTTATCAACCGAGCTTGTTACACCATAATATAAATAATATTTGATTGTGCGGTGCATGTCTTTCAAGTATGGATGGCAATATTGTTTTGAAAATCAGTATTCTAACCTCTATCTTTGATTTGAGATAGAAGGCCTATCACTGCGCTGGTGGAGAATGCGCTACTACCTAAGACGTAAAAGTTATTTTAGCGCCTTACAAGTACAAATTACAAAACACATGACAAGTAAGAGTGTTTCACTAGACTTTGCAAGACTAATTGTTTTTAAATTTAACATCGTTTTCAGGGTTTTTCGATTGTAATTAGAAAGTTCCACTCAACTTTTTCCGAGGGAATGCCGCGCTGTAGAACAGACTCCCGTGTGGATGCTTCCTTGAACAGTGCAATTCTGTCATATTCATTCCAATGGTAAATCATTATCTATGCTTCTCATTCTGATAATATCCCTACATATAACACATCTTAGTTCATCATTACTATTTTAACAGTATCACTCTAAATTGAATGACACTCGAGCATGTTATGGGCTGAATTCTTGTAAAAACATCAGGCACTAGAAAAAAAAAGTGGATCTTAAAATATTACAAAAACGTATAACACCGTTATAACAATATATATTTAACATTTTAGCAAATTCATGAATGGCGAAGACACCTAGCTCTGTGGAGTAAGACAATATGAATTCCTAAATGATTAAACAATATGATATTTCCTCAGGTAATTTTGACAAATTAGATCTAATTGCGCTGAGAAGAAACACTTCCCGACTGAAGCAATTGAGCCTTTTGTTCACATCATTCTTCGGCGCGGCGGGAATATTAAAACACATGACAGTTATCAGTTATTATGTCTGTTTACGTATCTTAAGTTTCTGTTTATTTGACAAATTCCGAGAATATTTACTGTCATAATTGTCATTTTCCCTTAATAGCTGTAAGTTATAAATAGAGAGATACAAATCTCTGATAACTCTAGGAAAAGACGAAGTGAATAAAACGCTGTTAGAAAATGACAATAACCTTAGTCAGATAAAAGTAAACGAACGTTAAACTTTTGTTTTAGTTAATTTTAGTGAAACGTGTAAGCCAATTAATTCTGAATTGAGGCCCGCATTTAAAAGCTAGATCAGCGCTTTCAGTTTATTGATAGGTATTTCTGTGTGTATGACTTTTAGAAAGAAGTACGATGCTATGAATATTCACATATCAGTCATTATGTGTTCAGAAAGACGATGTAAATAATTATATCCAGCAATTTTATGATAGTTTTATCGTATTTTTTTAACTTATTTATTCATTTTTTTCTTATCAAATCGAGAAATGAAAATTTTCATGAATGCCATTTTTTTTTTAGATCTGTTTGCATTAATACAGGTGTCCCTAGGGATCTATCTGTCAACCTACGTTTTCCCTATTCATGAATGAATATTCTGGTGACTTCAATTCGGTATATATGCTGACGACACAACGATCTACTACTGTCTTAATAGCAAGTTTGATCCTTACATTACGGTCATATTGACAGCAGTGCTCAAAATTGATCCAAAATCTGCTGTAACATCGGCAAGAAATGGTTTCTTTTTAGATCTGTTTGCATTAATATAGGTGTCCCTAGGGCTCAATCTGTCAATCTACGTTTTCCCTAATTTTCAAGAATGATTAATCTGGTGACAACAATTCGTTATATATGCTGGCGACAAAACTATTTTCTACTGTCTTAATAGCAGTTTGGTTGGTTGTTTGGGGTTTTGTTGCATATCAACCACTATGAGTTATTTAATGTTAAATCCAGTTTGCACATATATATTAAATATATATACTTTGTAAACATAATTTAAGGATAACGTCCTTAAACCACAGCTTGCTTATTCTTACTCAAGTAAATGGTCTCAAATGTTTCTATCTGGCATGAGTTAATTATTTATATTAAATAAACTAATTCATTTGCATAGCCAATTGATGTAATTTTTCGCTACCAGTTTTATTTGCAGTGAATAAAGGCCTAATGTAGTATTATCCAACAGTAAGTTGATTGTTTGGGTTTTTACGGTATATCAACCTTGATCCGTTGAATATGCTGGGTTATGACGAGATATTATATTTTTGGATATAACCCTGTCTCTCTCAAGAAAGCAAGAACAATATCCATGTCCACATTCTCAAAATTATTTCTCATATTATCGATTTTAAAATACCGCTCTCTGGTTCTAGATAGCGCACCAGATTCCATTAGAATATGTTTGATCGTGTAAGATGTTTGACATGTCAAACACTGTGGTTATTGTTCCTGCGTGAGTATAAATGAATGAGTGAGTATTCAGTGGCCAATACGCAATCGTGATATAATGACTTGTTCTTTCCTTGATTTTCTTAAAGATGGTCTCCATTCTCCCAGAGTAGGCTTTATTTGGAAGAGTTTGTTATTAGTGTTGCCATTCCAACGTTGTTGCCATTTTGTCAGAAAGAATTTATATATTTGGGGTTTCAAGTCAGTATATGGAATCCTGATATTGTCCGGACTGAGATCTAAGGCTGATTTTGCTGCCGAATCAGATATTTAATTTTCACTCACTCTAATTCGACTTGGTGTCCACCACTAAATTATATCTTTGTGACTAGACATTGAGTCTAGTCTACTCAGAAATTTAAATATTAATGGTTTTTCTAGTCCTTTGTTTTTCACTGATGTTAACACAGAGAGTGAATCTGAAAATATGATAAATTTGTCGTGTTTGTCGTTGGGAATGATGTTGAGAGCAAGTTCAATTGCACAGACTTATGCTGTAAACATGGAATGACTTTTTGGTATATGATTTTATTAAAGACAGCAGCAC
>OZ010584.1:69406382-69416382 GCA_963932145.1 Acanthosepion lycidas
AACCAGACATTTCTCCCTGAATTGAATGTTTCTGTCACAGATATTTACATGCTTGCGCTATGTATCTTGATATTGCGGACAAAAGGTGAATATGCAATATTATAACTCCCATCCTGACATCTTGATTTTAACATTTTTTTTTCACCGTCAAAGCGTCGCTTCCCTGTGCCTATTCTACTAATAGTTCTATGATACTCATTTTCATGAGATTTTCTCTTTTGGAGCTCGACTTCATGAATCTAATCGCAATAATAGATTGGGAGATCGATCTCATCGTTTTTTTTTTGTTTTGTTTTTCTTTTGTGGATCTTGTTAAATATAAAACGTAAGTTCTATTCTACTTCTCTCTTTTCCATGAAATGCAATCTGAAAAAATTTAAATGCCATGTCAATATTTACCTGTCTCCTTGAATCCTTCTTTCTTTTTTTTTTTCTTTTTTTTTTTTCCTTTGCCCTCTGTAAGTTTTCTTCGGTTTTCTTCATTCTATTTCCCTTTTGATGGTACTTTAGCCTGTGGTCTACCTGGACTTTCACACCTCAATTTGCAGCTTACATGCACTACAAGAAATTTATACTGTCGAATGTTAAAAACAATTTGAATAATGATTTATCTTTAATGACATGCACTTAATAGTTGTGGTCTGGTTACGTCCAGGATTAAAGACAAAAGAGAAGGAGTTAAACAAATACATTAACAGAAAACAGTGATGCAAACATATAAAACCGAGAGTGTTACAGCAAGAATGTTCTGTCCGACTGTCAGTGCTGACTCCTTGAAACTTCACTCTTCAAAAGGCTGTACCTGGTCCTATTTATAACTGGGAAAATCCATATGTGCGTTGGTATATTGCCATAACTTTAATCATATAGATTGGAATCATCAGAATCATAATAATTAAAAAGTTTAATTAATACATTAACGGCTATAATTATGATGGAATTAATTGGTGCTAATTTAGGAATGTCAAAAGCAAATCTGTTCATTTTATCTTAGTACTTTACAGCACGTGTAATCGAGGTGCGACTGGAAATGCTAACTACTAACGCCTCTCATTTTCTTTAAAATCCTTGTTGTTTCGTCATTTTATAGTTAGAAGCATTCAGGTCGAAAATTAAAAATTAAGTTAAACAAGAGTAAAAATTCATACTATGAAATGTATACTGCACGATAATTTCACAGCGTAGACAACGCAAACTGAGATAGACCGGCTGCTAAATAAATACCTCCCTTTCTCCACAGGAGCCCCTTGCGTCTTTGTGGCTTTATCACCGTTACTTTTAGTTGATTAATAAATCCATTATAAGTAAGGGTAATAAACTAAATAGCGTATAGTTCCACGTATAAGTCGACCTATAGAAAAGAAAAGTCGCAAAATTTTGGTCAACTTTAGTGATTTTATCTGATATCCGTTGTATAAGACGATTGGCTTGGACCCAGATGCCAGAACTGTAAATGACAATAATTATGATGTGCAGTTTGAATCACATTGTGATGATCATAGTAATTTTGAATGGATTTAATTACACATGTGATTGACTTATGTTTTCTATTCTGTATTGGAAAACAAAGTTTTTATGGCACCTTAAATGTTTTGTCACTTAACAGTGCAAATGCAAATAACGTATATAATGCATTTAATACTAAACGTTGTTGTTATTTAAAACTAAAATGATAATGATGTTTAATGAAAAATATAGATTGTATGTTAACTTAAACATTGTTATTTAATACTACTCTGAGAAATAATGATCGGTCTGAACGCACCCTTTTCTTCAAGAACGAAAGATTTGTTTACGCTACTTGTTACTTCGGTGTTGCTCAGAGGAACTTTTTCAAATTGTTGTGTAATCATCTCTTGAATATTGCATTTTAATGTGAAATCAAGAAGTGAAAGTAGTTTTATTACATTTATAACTTCAACAAAGCATTATAATGCGAATTGTTTTAACTAGACATATTTATATAAGTAGTTACCATACCGCGATCGTGCAGGGTTTTATATGAACAAAACTTCCGGCGAATTCATAAGTCATGTTTTCATTAAAGTTTCCTTTCCCTATCAAATCGATCGAAAAAGGCAATAATTGCTAATAAAGTATATTACCGGTGGAAAGAACAAACCAACCCAGGTACTATTTTTGTGTTTTGTTTTCCGCGCTATTTTTGCTTCATTTAAATTTGAGATGTCGTGAAATAGAAAAATATGTATCCTATTGCTGAGCCCAGAGCATTTTGGATCAAATATTTAGGGACACGTTACAGCTGCTGGGTCTATAATTGTGCACTTAATCTTTCATTGCATTTCAAGAACTCTAAAAGAATAATACCCCGACGTTCCTCCAATGCACACAGCATAGAGCTCCAGTGTTTATCATCTGTTGATGAGAATTTACGGTGCTAATATATAGTATGATATCAACCGAGACATTTGCAACCAACCGAAAATGACTATGCAATCATTATTGCTGGAATGTGCTCAGGAAAAACGATGACCTGTTTACTGTCTTTTTTTTAATGAAATCAAATCAGTTTACAAATATTAAAGTCACTATTTGAAGATTTTTAAATTATTTGTATAAAAAGTTATTTTTTTAATACATGACCAGTTCAATGTTCACTGCATTTAACCTCAACCATAACCACTAACCCGAAACATAACTGTGACATATTTCATACTTACAAAAGTTGGTAAATATCACACCATAGTAGAAAATGAATAGTGGATATCATACTATCATAGAAGATGAATGGTAGATATCATAATATAAGAGCAAATAATGTTCTTTTTCAATCCACTGATATTTGCGTTGAACATTGTCGAATGTTCCAGGTTTTAAGACGTTTCCAGATGCCTTCGTTATCTCCTTTTAACTCATTTAAGACACATGGTCCATTGGATAAAATTTTGGTTAGATCCACTGATTTATCCAGAGTAGTGAGACCAGACAAAAAGTGAGTACTAGATAGCAAACTAGTAGCACGCTCAAAATTCATGTCATAAGAGCCCCAGTAAAAAAAAAAAAGCACGTTAGAGCAGTTGCCATGAAAATATTTGTTGTATAATACAGAGGGAAGCTACGCAACGTCAGTGAGAATGTTATTGATCTTTTGGGGATTTTGTCTAGAATTTGAAAACGTACAGCAGGAGCACAACACTGTATATGGAAACAATATTCAATGGACGAACGAATGGTAGATTTATAAATGCGCAACATGGATTTTGACAAAAAATATTCTCAGACACGATAAAGTGACCGAACTTTCCTTGCAATAGATTAAGCTATTGATTAGTAGTCACTTTTACAATGAATACTATGTAGGTCATTTTCTTCTGTTCGTCTTGTTTCCAATCTGTCCTGTGAGATAAGATAAATTAAGTTTCGTGTTTTCATTATTTATTGGTTCAACAATAATATTATATTCGAAAATACGTTTCGCTTTTAAAACATTAAGATACCAGTTTTTCTTCAAATTAGATTCTTCGAATGAGAAAAACTATCAGAAAGTGTCTATAATCTTTTGACATCAACATTGGAATTCCTGGCTTTGGTTTGTATTCAATTGGATAACTGGTATCGTTTTGTGATACCCATAACTGTCACGAGCCAGAGCCGTGTCTATCTAACCGTCTTACTGCAATTAGTTATTTTTCTTCTATTTCAAGATGATCACGTGATGTATATGCTTACGGAAATCCGTTCAACTTCCTATAATCCTTATCGACATTTTCTTTAAGCGTTTCAACTCAAGCAAGGCGAGAACCCACCAGCACCCAAAAGAAGTTACAGAGAGTTGGAGCGAGAGCAGAGAAGTGATGGAGGAAAGGATGAAGAGAAGGATAGTGGATAGACGAAGCCATCTGGAGACGTCGATTTACATTACATTTGAATAGTTGGAGATTATAGCTATCAGGGAAACAAGAAAAGGTGTGGGAATTTCTACAGGGGAAAAGCTATTGGAGTAGAAGATCCGCTTACATTTAACAGTTTCGACAGTGAAAGTTTGAAAGCGAGATGCCAGCCCAGTTGAACGCTTAAATTCATGAAATCTGGGAACCAGCGAAAGCAGCAGTTAGCGTGAAAGTATTTGTAAAAAAGACAGAGGGAAGCGATGGCACGTCTGTGAGAGAGTGACTGCAGACGACATTCTAGATCAGGGCCGATTACACTGCATATCCGTCTCTGGATTTTATCAAGGACCTTGAGACAAACAGAAGGAGCTCCAGACCATGTATGGATTGTCGGCTCTTGACGAAATCCCCCATGATTGGCTTTAAAAAAAAAGAGAAGTAAAACATTTCGTTCTCACTGCATTATTTCTATCTCCAAAAAGTTTCCGATTCAGTATTGTACAGTACAAAAGTAATCTGAATATCGAAAATGTATTATTCCTAAATGTTATCCACTACAGTGGAGTAATGGATTGCGGTAGTGATTGTGGAATCGGAGAGCCGAGTTGAAATGCCAGTCGAATTCATTTCATTCACTTACGTACTATTAACCTTGGGAAAGTGATAAATCCTTCTCTTCTCTCTCTGTCTATGGATAAATAGCAGATCAGACTGGATACTATAGCCTTGGGTGGTAACCGGTCTAAGAGAAGGTAAAATCTTAATTCAAACGCGCCTCGAGAGTGTTGAGTTCCAATAACCTGTCTTGCTCAAGACATACCACATCTCCTATGGTTACCGTATATGCAGTGCCCTTACTTCTCTAATATCTTACGGTACTCGTGATCGTGAATATTTTTCAGCTAGGTCGGATCAAATTTGGAACAGAATAAAACTCAGCAGTGATATTAATTATTTTCGAGAGCAATTAGCAAGCCATATCGTTGAAAATTGTGCACAAATGCCTTACGGTTGATATTGATGTGGGGATAATGTTTATATTCAAGCAGGATCCATAGATTTGAATTTTCTTTTATCTTCGCATACTGATTGTCTTTAATCTCTGTAAACTGCCCGTTGCTATATTACTGAAAATCGTGGCTTTATTTCACATTGCCTCATCTATGAATGCAATTAAGCTTCTCTCGAGAATTATTACGATTGAAAGTTGTATCTAGTTGGTACTGTTATTTACCTAATAGAGGGAGAATAACCGATTTGTGCGTTTTTCCAAGGGAATTTACGAAAAGTCAACAGACTGTATCGACTGGAATGCGAACCCAGCTGCACTTTCATAATTAAAATTTAAAGGATCATATCATCATAGGCAAATGTTATGGGACCTTACCCATAATAACTAAATGAACTATTCCATGCGTAATAAATAATGCGCCTCAAGAGGAAGCAGGGAGTTCCGTCTAAAGTCTGGAGTGAAGTCCGTCAGTCAGTCAGTCATAGCGAGCGAGTCAGTCATTCGAGTCAGAGGCAGACCGAAATAGATTTGCGTTCAGACAATTACTACTAAACCTGATTGTTCGGACTAATACTTTCTACCTCTCTGTATATATTCCTGTTTGTAATATATCTGTGTTATTCCATATCCGTATTCGAGTTCTTCTTTATTGCTTCTACCTTGGACTATCACCGTGGTACAAGGAACTGGAACTTAACAACAATTCTCAAAACATGATGCTGCCATAATCTACTTATTTGACTTGTATCATCTTATTATAATTTTGATTTCGTTAAGAACTTCCAATACCTCATAAATAATGGATTATTCCGTTTTTGTCAAGTGGTATAATATGACATATCAGAGAAACTATTTGGTTTCAGTGAAAAAAAGAAAGAAGGATAAAAATGTTTAACGTCGCCTCTTAATCCCTCTTTTTTATGGGATCTTACCCATAATAATAATAATGGACGGTTCCATACTTAATAAATACTACACCTCAGGAGTAGGCAAGAAGTCAGACGTTCACTTTCTGAGCGACTGTTCGGTTGAACTCTCTGCTTTCGGGCGGGAGGAATCCGAAGGAGGCTACGCAGAAAGGCGGACTCTCTTTCGGGGAGGTAAACCGACCCTGAACCCGTTTATACGGGTTCAATGGGCATATTTTTGGCCGGGCCCACGGGCTCGGAGATCCCACGTTAAAAAGGCCTTGTGCCACATGACGCCCTCGTGGGGGGTGACTGAATATCGTCAGTCGCTCACTTTCTGACCGACTGTTCGGTTGAACTCTCAGCCCTCTGGCGGGGAGGAAACCGGAGGTGGCTACGCCGAAGGGCGGATTCTCTTTCGGGGAGGTAAACTGGCCCAGAACCCGTTTATATGGATTCAATGGGCATATTTTGGGGCCGAGCCCACTGACTCGGAGAACCCACAATAAATAAAGGACCTTGTGTCACATGTTGCCCCAGTGGTGGTAGTGGGGAGACTGAATATCGTCAGTCGGTCACTTCCCGAACCCGAACGAGGCTACGTTCGGGGAGGTAAACCGGCCCAGAACTCGTTTATATGGGTTCAATGGGCATATTTTGGGGCTGAGCCCACGGGCCCGGAAATCCCACATTAAAAACAGCCTTGTGCCACATGACGCCCCAGTGGTGGGTGAGTGACTGAATATCGTCAGTAGCTCAAGTAAGTCAGTCAGTCGTACAAGTCGATCTCGGTCGACCGGCTGCAAGTTTGAACTCTCTGCCTTCGGACGGAGAGGAACTCGAAGGGCGGATTCTCTTTCGGGAAGGTAAACCGGCCCTGAACCCGTTTATACAGGTTCAATGGGCATATTTTTGGGCCGAGCCCACAGGCTCGCAGATCCCACGTTAAACCGGCCTTGTGCCACATGACGCCCTCGTGAGTGTGTGTGTGGGGGTGTGACAGTAGCTCAAGTCGAGTCAAGGGTCGAGTCGGAGGCAGTCCGAAACAGAGTCGCGTTCAGACAATTACTGCAAGACATTGGAATAGTGATACTGGTCGAGACTACATTGTTCTCCCTACTAAACCTGATTGTTCGTACTAACACTACTACTTCTCTGGATATATTACCGTTTGAAATATATCTGTGTTATTCCATATCTGTGTTCGAGTTCTTCTTTATTGGTTCTACCTTGGACTATCACCGCGGTACAAGGAACCGGACCATAACACTCCTAAATGATGTAATATTTCGTTTTGATTGCGTGAAAAGATAAAAAAAAAACATCAATTACGCTACTTGGTTTCAGTGAGAAAATGAAACAATGAAGATAGAAGTGTTTAATGTCTCTTTCAGTGAAATTGTAAAAGTTGTTAACTTTAAATCTTTTAATTTATACCTCACTTACTTTTTTTTTAAATAATGACCAGCATTCATATGTACCATTAATATTGCAGTATTTTATTAAAGCTGTTAAGCCCAAATATTTAACATTGTGTTATACTGGAACATACATATTCTATTGTTAATAGACTCTCCCACATATAAGTAGTAGTAGTAGTAGCAGTCGCCAGTGAGCTCAGAGTGTTGGTCAGTCAGTCGATGTCGGACATTAAAGTATCAACCACCACAACTAGATTGCTGCGTTATTAACTCTTATATCAAGTTCCTAACGTTTTGTACGTCGAACTTTTTTAGGACCGACTTAATGAAAAATAAAAGCCTCCACTGTGAAACTACTCTATAACACATTACGATAGGGAAATTTCTTCAGATCTATTTATTGTTGTATAACTCGCCATGAGCTTCTTCATTCATTAAGTTAAGAATTAAAATTCATCAGAAACACCGTGAAATTTTCATAGACCAAAACCATTTTCTTTTTAATTTCTCTTATTAATTCCTTTGTTTGTGTGTGTGAGTGTTTTTTTTGTGTGGGTGTGGATGTGCGTACTTATTTACATCGACATCGCTACCGGTGAACTCCTGTTGGCGTTGTATTTTGTTTTTTATTTCCAAGGTGTTTATTTTTTAATTACTTGTATAATTTTATGATTAGCTGCATTTTCTAGTTTATATTTTTCTCTATTTCCATCAGCGTGAAGCTAGATTTGGACATTGCTCTCCCAACCACATTTGCAGCCGAACCGCTGCCAAATGGCACGTTGATAGCTGTTAGATTTTGCACATTAATGGTCCTGTGATTCAAGCAAAACGTTTTCTTGTCGTTCTAGTTTGAATTTCACCGACATTTTTGTCCATAAATTTTCTTCATTAACCTGAGAAAAATTCTCCAAAAATATTTTGCTTTCTTTTTTTTCAAAAAGAAAACAGCCAATTGCTTTCGGTTATAATCCACTTTACACATTCTTCATGTGTTCCTACATTTTATATAAAAAATGTTTTTCTTTCGTTAAAATGTGATTGATTTAACTTCGAGACATAATTTACCTTATGTCAGTAGAAATACTGTTTGATTATCTGCTTGTTAACATAGTCTTCTTCCTTAGTCCAAGGCCAGAAATATTGACTGGCATATATAAAATATATTTTCTTTAAACGAACTGTCAGTTATACAAATGATTTTAATTTAGTTACATTTTGTTATAAAAAAAACACTAACCAAATTTAAACAAAAATATCCTAAAATAATAAAGAGGAAATTTATTCAATAAAATCGTCATTGGCTTCAACCACAGACTGCAGACAACTTCAGAATTTCATGCAACTCTTCTTGACAGTCTTCTTAATTATGTTTCGAATGCTGACATAAATCTTTCCCTTCGTGTTACAAAGAGTTTTATTAGTCCCTTGCTCAACACATAATGATGAAGGGGGTTGCTGTCTGGGGATTTAGGTGGACAGATGCACAGGGTGACTAGTCGCAGAAAATATATGACGGCCATGAAAGAATTCTCCTGCTTGTGTGGCATTGTGCAGAGTCGTGATGCCAGACATAAGAACTTCCAACAGCCACCCTCTGGACCTAAAGCAGCACTATCTCCCCTAGGCACATGATGTCGTCCTCGGTGTTGAGTCTGACGACCTGCGGCAAGATGAATGAAGCGATGACGTCACCATCATTAGTGATAATTCCAAACATCATGATGTTGACTGGATATATCATCCAACTCTTACCGAATGTTCTGCACTGTATTCTCATTGATACCCAAACACTCCGGTGCGATTGCCAAGCAGTACAGTATGCCGTTTCCAAATTTCCGGTGGCGTGAATTGCGTTATAGTGCTCTTTTACTTCACACACGGTGACAAAGTGACCCTACGATACAGTGTCGTCGACAAAAACAAATAACGCGCATGCGCGAAATTAAAAATATAATATGGCGACAGTTTACCCATTGCATTCTGTTTCTGTGTTTGTGTGTGCTCTCGTAGGATTTATAATAGTGCGATGATGAGAAAAAGTGTAATTTTTTTTTCATTAAAGACGCGAATCGCCGGAGAAATCTTAAGTTCTCTTTGGCGTCATTGTTTTGAATAAAAGAAAGAAAATACTATATGCTAGTAGAGTGTTTTGAAATGTCTGAAGCTGAGTTTGTTTTCGTAAATGACATTTATGATTCCAGCTTATCACATCTTGCTTAACACATCTTTGTTTTAGACTTGAAGAGAGTCTGTATCTCTCTGTGCTTGTTTGTTTTATTCAAACTGATGATCCCAACGAGAACGTAAGCTTTCTCCGGCGAACTTGTCGATAAAGTCCAGAAATGGCTGTTTCATATCCAGGTCGTTATTACTCGATCTTTCCTCTATACGATCTATATGGGGTCAAGGACAGTATTGCAATCGCCCGCTAAAATTACCGATAGAGATGACGTTAAAAATAGCTCGATCCGCCGAAACAAATCAGGCCGCTGCGCATGGTCAATGGGCGTATAAACACTAGTAAGATTTAACATTTATGATAACATCAAACAGGCAACGCCTGTTCGCGGGATATGCGAAGACAAGAGCACACACTGCATTCAAAGTCTTACTCACTAACTAGTAAACACCTATCGAGTGTCCAACAAAATATGCTGAATAGAGAACAAACATCGTAGACAGAATGCCTTCAGAGTCGCGAGTTGAAAACCGGGTCTCCTCTGCACAATCTATATCCACTCTAAGAGGATAAAGATCGCGAGACTCCAACCTCTTGCCCAGGTCATTCCAATTAGCTAACCAGAG
>OZ010584.1:69421382-69433882 GCA_963932145.1 Acanthosepion lycidas
TATTTTTAACCTTAGCTTTTACGAAATGAAACCGTACAAGTGCTTTCGCCAATTCGTGCGATTTTCGAAATTATTTTTAATATAGGCTTTCTATTTGCTTTCTCGGTGCCTTCGTTGATTAATCCCTAACACTGTTTGTTGCATTTTACTTCCACATTATTAATTTTCACAAAGACACATTTTCTTTGTCTTTCTGGTTTCAGATAATGTTTTCAGAAAAATAATGTTGCCAGCTCTACGTTTTTGAAACAATACTGTTGCCAGCTCGACGTTTTTGAAACAATAATGTTGCCAGCTCTACGTTTTTGAAACAAAAATGTTGCCAGCTCTACGTTTTTGAAACAATAATGTTGCCATCTCTACGTTTTTTATTCTATACAAAATAGGCATTTAAAATTTATATAAACTGGATTTGGCATTAAATAACCCACAGTGGTTGATATGCCATAAAACCCAAACAAACAAACAATCTTTGTCTTTCTGTAATTTATTCCGTCGCAACACTCTGTGCCATTTTTTTTTTCTGTGGAAACAATTCCTTGCTTTAGTTTCGATGTTTGACTTTTTGTGTCCTATTTTTCCACGCTTATAGCACTTTCTTTTTCCATAATTTTTAGCTTGTATATATGCCCATCTTTTTCTTCAGTGTCCTCCTTATCTAGTCTTAGATTAATCAATCTCTGATATTCGTTCTATAATTCTTTTAGTAACAGTTTTTGATACTGTTCAAGTTTCGTTAGAATACTAGCACTATTTCTGCGTCTTTTTTTCGTCGTTACCTCTTGAACGTAAGTTATTCCTTTAACATATCCGGAGTCAGTCAGTTTTAATTTGAAACTTTCACACTACTTATTAACGATTCCAGCATATGCGACAAAATCTTCGTCTTCCTTTTTTCGTCAGCTTTATACACTTCCAATGAGTATCGTATAACGAACTTTTCTTGTTGAATATTTTAGTCAGAATATTTACTGTTTTTCATGGGAAATTTCTCCTGTTTTTTTTTTCTGTAGTACAAAAGTTCTAGATTTCGGTAGCATTTTTCGTCTTCCGAGTCGCTACATTCTCCCCTGAACATTTGCGCTTATCATCATCCAAATTGTATGTGAATTCATGTATTTCATTTGCCATCGCGTCGGTAGTGAAATATCTTGGGGAACTTTTCGTTTTCTTCCGTATTACCTCAATTAAATTTCGTTGTTTATTTCTGGAGTTCAAAAAACTGCTTTTATTGATTTTTTTCTATATTTTCAAGACTAGTGCTAATAATTCTTCCATATTTGAAGAATATCCGTTTTTTTTCCTTCTTTCTCTTTTTTCTATTTTTAAATACAGCAAGAAAACAAAAATAAAACCGCGTGTTCTAATTTCTTGTTGTCACTCTTGTCATGTACACCGAAGTAAAAAGTACTTTTTCCTCCCCCGTATGAGTTTCCATTCGATTCGTCGTCGCTACTGTCACTCCTAGCGGTTATAATATTATACCTTCCTTAGCTCACTTGCCGTGACGTCATAAGAATTTTCCTCTCTGACTCCAACGGACTAATATTTACCAATCTCCCCACAAAGCAGGATGTGGCACAAGGCTGATTTTTATGTGGGCCTATTCCCCGTAGACACCACATAGACGGCGTCGATTTTGTCTACCTTCCCAGACGCGACTCTACCCGTAGACATAGCCCCGGCTGGTTTCCTATGTGCAGTCGCTAGCCTGGTAGCGAATTGCCTGGCTCCAACAGACATCCTCTAACTCTCTTTGTGTTCTTTATTTCAATTGTCTTGCCATGTTCATTTGTGTTTGCCGGGGGTATGTTATTTACTCCACAATAGTGTTTTTACCCGCATGTGATTGAAAATATGAAAGAAACAGTAAATAATATTCATAATAGAAAAACTGACTTAAATTCAGTTTTCTATTTCAACTTGTACACGTTTTAATCGATTCAGCAAAAGATACACCAACTCAATAAAATCAAATATCTCGAAATATATATTTGTGAGAGAATGTAAGAGTAAACGCGTGTTTTAATCATTATTAGATCAAAATAAATTTTTGTCAGTTATTTACCTTTAAATTACACATGCTTTAAATATCAGCGTCGAAAAGGCAACACATTCTACAAAATAGAAATTAAACAACGCCGTAATTAAACAATTCTATGAATTACTCATTCGAAAAAAAAAAATCTCGTCAACTGAAGATTTTATATCACTTTTTATAGTAACTTGTTATATTTTTATTGTCTGTGAAAGCAAATAAAATTAAATCCCTTGACGCCAACGGAAAATTAAGGAAACGGACACTTCATAAAACATAATACCCAACAAAAAAATACATGCATTTCTATAGAGAAAAAAAGTTAATAAAAACGAATATATGTTGTAAAATACGAAAACAAAATTTGCCTGATTTGAGATCGCTGGTGAACAATTGTATTATGCAGCTTGATTATTTTAAAACTTTCCGATAATTAGGAACGAATTGTATCCGAAATTTATCATTCTAATTGCTAATTTGAGATGTGTCATTTTCGCTGACTGCTTTAGGACATTTCTGTCTCGAATTTTGAAATATGCCTCTCCATTGGCGTACAGTTTAGAATTAAATGCAATTTCATATAAAAATGTAACAATGAAATTAAATTTTGTAGTAAAAAAAACAGTAATATTATTGAGGTTAAAAAAAAAAAAGTTCAAAGTGACTGGAATGCCAATTCAGTAAAAACACACACAAACATATATATATATATATATATATATATATATATATATATATATATATATATATATATATATATATAAACGCACAGTAGATCGTACATGATACTCGGAATTGTGTTACCAGTGGGGAACAAAATATATAATTATTATTGGAATGAAAAATGTATTCATGCGTACACACACACACACACACACACACACATATATATATATATATATATATATATATATATATATATATATATATATATATATATGAGAGAGAGTGAGAGAGACAGATGGTTGCCACATATGGAATGGCGTAACTTACAGGAATCGAATAAAACGCTTTCAAATAAGTATCATCCTTTGACGTGATAAACAGTTCAAATGCTTCGATTACCCCTTCCATATTGAATAATGTTTTATTGCGTATGAAATCCTCAAAATGCTTAAATAACTGATAATCGGCAGGTGAGATATCAGGTGAATATGAAGGAAGAGGCATAATTCAAGTTATGATGCTTATAGACAGTTGATTGAGAAGCGTGCGAACGTGCGCTGCTGTGCAACGAAATTGGGCCATTCTTTTTCACAAGTCCTGGATGTTTCGTTTCCAATGCTTGCACTCAATTTCTCCCGAATACCAGTTTGCTGTTAGTGTATTCCCTTGAGGCAAGAATGAATAATGAATAACCCTTTTAAAAGCCCACGATACAGTAACCATGAAATTTTTAGGGTGTTGTGGAGAGATTGATTTTAGTAATTCACTTGCATCTAATCACTGCCTTACTCTGTTACTTTTTCAAAGAGTATCCATTTCTCATCGTATGTAATGTTTAGATGCATAAATGGTTCTTTTACCCAGTCTGTATTCCTACAAAAAAAGATTATGAGTGACAATATATTGAAAGGAAAATATCTGGAAAATGTCAAGTATTTTCATCTATTAAAAAGGTTATTTCCTTAGACTACCGGATTCAACAACCAACCAAAAATGCGTCATTTCATCTCAATACAATCTAGTTTACCTTTATAAGTTCATCCATGAATTGAATATAACACATCTGGTTTGCTGTTTCTTCTATGCATTAAAATATTTTCTATAAAATACGAAGAAGAATCTGCAATGTTATTGGTCCTGACGTGGCATCTCGGCTTCAGTTACTTTCAGATTGTCGTAACGTAACTTCCCTGTGCCTTTTCTATAAATATTTTCATGGTAAATTTTCTGATGAACTTTGTTATATGGTCCGTAGACTTTATGAATTTAAGCGCAGTGCTGGATTGGTGACTCGGTCTCGTCAGTTTACAGTTGTTACCTTAAGTTCCATACTAACAGTTTCCTATCGTGTTCTTCTCCATTGTGAAACTCACTTCCGCCTACTTACTTTCCAAACAATTTTGAATTTCAAAGAATAAAATGCAATGTCAATCGTTATCTCCTGTCTTCTTTATACCTGTCATGTCTTTCTTGTCAATTTATAATAATGTTATTTTTTCTTATATAATCTCATGCGTCTAATGCCTTTATTACTTTACTCAGGTGAATTGATTAAGAAAAATATAATGTGCTGATGTGAACACCTTCATCTAACATTATAAAGTACAACAAAAAGAGACCATTGAAAATGTTTGACGATGGGACTGGGTGTAAATCGATCTCAAAGGAAATATTTGCAAAATACACAAAGCATCTGAGAAACAAATTCATATTCAAATAACTGGTTATTTCTTTAAACACTTGCAGCAAAAACTATAAATCCATCACTCAAAAAGAAGCGAAAGCCTACGTGTGATAATAGGCGGTGTGGGTAAATGTATTTCCTTCTATCACATCTAAGGAAATTGAATCTGATGAAAATACCGTAGATAATATCTGTAATGTTAACGGCAAATCAAACATCGACATCATAGTGGAATTAGATGTAATTTCCCCGAGTGACATGTTCAAGAAAGACATAAGAATTGGAAAGCAATTGTTGAATACTTTTTTTTATATCATCGTTAACAGCCAATTGTCTATATATTACAGATGTACTTTACCTAATATCTGAAGCTATTTTCATGAGTGATTTGGCGTAGGCTGAACATAAGTGTTTTCCAATTGAGCAAATGGTCGTTTTCAAAGCGAGGTCAAGTTTATGATTTCGAGTTTCGAATTTTCTCGGTCAGTAAATCCTACCCACTTGAACTTATGAAACGCTACTTATTCAATCCGATGTAGAAAGTTGAGACTTGAAGGAAATAACATAAATGCAGTAAGTGGTTGATGAGAAGTATTTTAAGAGATGATGGAAAATGTGACACTGGATTTATTCAACATTTACTGCGAGACGATATTGAGAGACCGGGAAGACATTCCAGTATTTATTATTACTGGACACAATCATTACAACATAAGGTATGAAGATGAGGCAGACACAGACACAGAAACGAAAATCCAGGAACTCCTAGAGAAGAAATATCGATATCAATTGTTTAGTGTGTTTACGAGTTCGAATATATGGTTGTCATATTCGAACTGGAGATATTGAAATCAAGTACGTGCGAAATATTAATTATATGGGAAGTGTTCTAATAGAGGCGGTAAAATGTGACATCTTAATATAAAGGCGCATTGGATTACGAAAAGAAATGTTCCAAAAACTAAGCAATGTATTAAGATACATTAAAAATTACATTGGAAACAAAGAAATCGATAGGAGAATGCTATGTAAATCTCAGCCCTTCTCGATGGTAGTCAATGCTGGATAATGTCTTAAATGATGAAGAAGTTATACGAAGGGATATATAGAATATAATGCACAGAACATGTGAACAACGAGGAATTTGTAAATAGAATGGAAAGAAAAAAAGAATGCTTAGAATTAGAATTAAAAAAAAATGTCAGTTTTGGGGTTAACTATGGAGAAAAGCGAGCTTGAAGAAATTGACACTTACAAGACTTACACAAAGCAAGAGGGATGGATGAAACAACGATAAAATATACAACAATTTTATGTATCTGTCTATATTTCTGAGATGTGGTATTATGTAGACTATATACATTATTCGTACTATTGTCTTCTTCTTTGTCGCCATATTTATTACAACGTTTCGGCCGTTGTACGCTTCGGCCTTCTTCAGGTGGTTGGAATGTCGAAATGAACCCTTTATTTCTCTCACTGGGGTAGACTGTTCTAGTTCCACGTGCCATGTCTCTTGGATGTCCGTTATCTCCTGTTAATTCCCCTCTCAAAGTTCTCTACCGCCTTAACCAGGTATTGAACTTAAACTCTTTGAGTCCTTTCACTGAATCGAACTAACACCTTTATCCACTGCGCCATGTGCCCTTAAGGATGACAACAACAGTCCGAATAACGTAAATAGTGAACAAGCTAATGTAAATTGAAGACAGAAAAGGGCGTTGTTAGCATGGTGTAAAGACAAAACATACTAAGTTATACAAGATTTGAGAAGCTATGGTGAACCTTAATTTCCCATGTCCTGAAAGGACACGAAACATGGAAAATAAGTATAATATATCCAATTCCCTAGTATTTTCTTATTAATTCTGTATTTATTCTCTCTGTATTCCATCCGTGAGTTGTAAGTTCCATTCGAAGAACTTTCTGCGAACGACTGCTCTGTGGAACAGACTCCCAATAGTTTTCCTTGTTAGTACAATCTTAACCAGTTCAAGTCTAATGTTAACCCGTATCTTCTCTTCCTATCCGTGTAAAATGTCCATTAACGTTACCCACTACCTCGAATGGACTCTTGATGGCCTCACATCCTGCCGAAGTCAAAAATAGATCTGTAATCTCGTTCTCTCTTCTTGCAACTCCGTGGTCTTCTTGGTCCGCGCCTGAGCAACAAAACAACGAATCCATGTTTCCACAAAGTCCGGGTCATCCAACGGCGTTAATATATTCTATCAGCAAAGTTATATTATTGTGATATAGTTCTACCGCTGTACCGAGTTGTGACTGACTCATTATTAGTCGTTTGACTCTATACAGAATAGGGTAAGTCCATTTTACCTATATCTCTACATCATGGATAATATTCGTTATTATATGCTGAATAAATATTGAAATTCTTAAGATCTGACCAACTGATCCGCCATTAAAATTGATATAATCCTGTCATTATTGAACCGAGAAATTCGGACGTTTTTTAATACTACCCGCTGCTGTAATAAACATTGCTTCAATACAATCTTTAAATTAATTAATTTGTATTCTTTCTATTACTAATTTAATCGATTCTTTTTGTTAATTAGTATTTTCGTTTTAATTTTTCTTCCATTTTTCACATTTTTTTAAAATTTTATTTCGTTTTTTTTAATTTTTGCTCTTTACCCTAATTTCTCGTTTTATATCCTTCTTTTTTCTTTCATTATTTTTCGTTTACGTATCTCTATCATATTTCACTAATTTTATTCATATTATTAACTTTATTTACTTAATCGTTTATAGTCGCTTTTTCTCGATTGTTTTGCAGAAGATTCTCCCATTAATCATTCCAACAGAGAATATCTCAAATTTCTTTTCTAATTTACACTCCATTATCGTTTCGCTTCTTATTTTTTTAACCCCTCGGTTATTCTTCAACTATATCTGTTATATTTATTCATTCAAATATTGATTTGTTTTTTTTTGTTTTTTGTGCCGCGTTTTAATTTTTTCACTGTGTGTACATTGTTATGTTTTAATGTCGTTCCTTCTTTCTACATTTTCATGTTCTTTTTTCTTCATTTTCAAAGTTAACATTTTTTTTCAGTTCTCTTTCTTTTTCTTTTTTTCCTTTTAATATTTACTTGTTTCGGTTGTTCTTCCTCATCTTCGTTGTATTTCATGTTATTTGGTTATCTTCATCATCGATGTTGTTATCTTTTCTTTTTTATTTCGTCCTCTACCTTTTCTCTTATCTGTTTTATCTTTTCTTTTCTATTTCGTCCTCTACCTTTTCTCTTATCTGTTTTATCGATTCTTTTTTATTTCGTCCTCTACCTTTTCTCTTATCTGTTTTATCGATTCTTTTCTCTTTCGTCCTCTACCTTTTCTCTTATCTGTTTTATCGATTCTTTTCTCTTTCGTCCTCTACCTTTTCTCTTATCTGTTTTATCGATTCTTTTTTATTTCGTCCTCTACCTTTTCTCTTATCTGTTTTATCGATTCTTTTTTATTTCGTCCTCTACCTTTTCTCTTATCTGTTTTATCGATTCTTTTTTATTTCGCCCTCTACCTTTTCTCTTATCTGTTTTATCGATTCTTTTCTCTTTCGTCCTCTACCTTTTCTCTTATCTGTTTTATCGATTCTTTTCTCTTTCGTCCTCTACCTTTTCTCTTATCTGTTTTATCGATTCTTTTTTATTTCGTCCTCTACCTTTTCTCTTATCTGTTTTATCGATTCTTTTTTATTTCGCCCTCTACCTTTTCTCTTATCTGTTTTATCGATTCTTTTCTCTTTCGTCCTCTACCTTTTCTCTTATCTGTTTTATCGATTCTTTTTATTTCGTCCTCTACCTTTTCTCTTATCTGTTTTATCATTTCTTTTTTTATTTCGCCCTCTAACTTTTTTCTTATCTGTTTTAACATTTCTGTTTTATTTCGTCCTCTACCTTTTCTCTTATCTGTTTTATTATTTCTGTTTTATTTCGCCCTCTAATTTTTCTCTTATCTGTTTTATCATTTCTTTTTTATTTCGTCCTCTACCTTTTCCTCTTATCTGTTTTTTCTTTTCCTTTTTATTTCGTTCTCTACCTTTTCTCTTATCTGTTTTTTTCTTTTCTTTTTTATTTCGTCCTCTACCTTTTTCTCTTATCTGTTTTTTCTTTTCTTTTTTATTTCGTCCTCTACCTTTTCTCTTATCTGTTTTATCATTTCTTTTTTTTTATTTTGTCCTCTACCTTTTCTCTTATCTGTTTTTTTTCTTTTCTTTTTTATTTCGTCCTCTACCTTTTCTCTTATCGGTTTTATCTTTTCTTTCTTACCTCTCATTAGTTAGGAGTTTCTTTCTTTCCGTTACCCTTGAATTTTCTTCTATTTTATATTGTATTTCATGTGCAGTCTTTTCTTTTATTGTTTTCTTTTCTTTTCACTTTCTATAATTTATACAGATTTTGGATTTAATTCATTTATTTATATTTTCTTTCTTTCTTTCATTCTTTCTACATGTTTTCCTCCTCTTTTCTTTCCCTACAGTTATTCGCTCATTTATTAATTCTTCTTTTTCTTTAACTAGTTTTCATTCTATTCTCTGTTCATATAGTCTTTTCTCTTTTAAATTTACCTTTCTTTCCCGCCTGCATTTTTCGCTCCTTTTTTCCATTAATTCATTACTTATTTCATTCTTTCTTCATCAGCCTTTCTTCTTCTATTTCTATCCGTACACTTATTCTTGCTACACCATCCCTTCCTATGAATGTCTCTTTTCCAATGCAAGCCGCCAAATCCAATCAATTTCTCCTGCTACTGAAGCTCTTCTTTCAAACCAATCCCTGTAAATTTTCTTCGCATCATACTTCAAGTTGTGCATTTCGCTTCACTTATTTTCCACTCTTTCTATCATCACTAGAGCATCATTTCCACACTTTCAATAACACAGCCGAGACGTCTCTCACTTCCCTCCCCAAAATGCCGGAGCGGTCTGATTTATCTGCGCTAAAGGGGAGATCACTCTACCATGGACAAATCATACGCACGATAAGGCGAAAGCAACACTCTGACCCCGATTCACGCTGCATTGCATACAGTGAGCCGCTTCTCTCACATGGATGAATTGAAGCTCTCTTAATGGTTGTCGAGGCTGGCAAGAATAAAACTTTACGTCTATCTAATCAGCAAACACATCGAAGCTTTCTACTCTTGGAAAAATATTCTTTCCTTGCTTTCCTGTTTCATGTTCGAATGACCAAACTTTTGGGCGGCTTCTCGTTGCAGTCAACACGGACAGAACGCTATTTCTTTCAGGAGAGAAAAATGCGGAGATTGGAACGCAAGGAAGCAAAAGAGTAATCCAGGCAATGCTAAGAAGAGACATTTTGCGAATCTAGTTGTAGGCTGACGGATTCCTCTGGAATGTATCTAAGGATACCGCAAACAGTCTATTGGATTCTGCAGAAGGAAGTAATCATCATCGAAGACAATTTTCGTTCCACAAAGAAGTTTGTCCCGTTTTTTTCTTTTTACAATTGGAGCTGTGTTAAAAAGATGCTGGTTGGTTAAGAATATTCTCCATAAACTGTGTATCATATTGGATGCAACACGGGAATTCGCTGAAATGTTATTAAGTCCTTCAGATTTTGTCAGTGATATATATGTAAATGGTGAGAGGGTAGGCCACGTCATAATTTAATATATCAAATTGAGACAATAAATTATATTTAAAAGAAATCAGGAAAGAATCAGGGCGAAGAGAAATGTGCTAATGATTTCCGTTCGAAAATGTAAACGCGTGTAATTAGCAAACATCAGAAGGTGTTCAAGAGGAACAAAAAAGAATGCAATAACGCTGTCATCCCGTCGGACCATTCATTCTAAATGCAAATGTATCGTCTGGCACTCGTAAACAGATAAAACAGGACCTGCTACTTTGTAAATGTGTCAGTGGGGCAGAGATCAAACCCAATTTTAATATTGAAAACTACCAGGACCTCACTCGGGAGTTAAGAAAAGTTGGCAAATTTACACGAGAGTCGTATCTAATGATTTGGACTTCAGATATTTCTTTTAAAGCAGAAAACATGATCTAGGATTGAAATATGATTAGAGATGTTGTCTCCCGTAAATACGCCAAATTGAGGATGTTATCAGTCTTGGCTCTCCACAATTTCCTCTCCTTTGTAGCTCTTAGTAAAGTCTGTCTTTTTTATTAGGTTGGTGCAAAAATAATGTCGTTTTCTCACATAAAGTTGAACGTCAAAAAACGACAATATTTTTGCACCAACCTAATATCTTTACTAAACTCTGTTTTGTCGCTGTACCGAGTTGTGACTGACTTACAAATTTGGATGAATTGAAGCTCTCTTAATGGTTGTCGAGGCTGGCAAGAATAAAAATTTTACGTCTATTTAATCAGAAATAAATACATAAAATGCACAAAATAAAAACCCATGAATCAATTTTGCATTCACATACACCTTTTTTTCAATATATAAACAAATCCCTTTCATATATGAACAGGACATTCGTCGCCGACATATTAAATTTTATGTTAGAAACCATGGCTCTCCACAATTTCTTGTCCTTTGTAGCTCTTTTTTCTCTTTACTAAATTTTGTTATGTCGTCCATTTGCACAAGCTCGTCAAATAGTATTTGCACTATTTTCCTCTGACACTCACGTCTTCTATTATATGTGCTGTGAATGTAAAATTTTCCAAGCCGTTTTTCTTCATTATGTACCCTACAAATTTGAGTTTACAAAATATAAAATAAATTCTATTCCCACTAGCCCAAAAGAACATTCTTCCAAATTTTAAATAACGATACCCCGAAAGTATCTATAGATATATGTTGCATAATGAAAAGTCGAGTGTGACAAAATATTTAAAAAAAAAATAAAAAAACAAACACTTCAAGTGACTATTTTGAACAGTAGAAAATGAATAGCAGTCTATAGAAGGAAAAAGAAATTTAATCGCACAATCAAAACAACGAAGAACATTGGAAGAAAACTATCATTAATAGGAGAAAAGCTATAACAGCGGATATGGAAAGACTAATATCCTCTTTCAAGTAGTGTAAAGAAGAACCGTCAGTCGATTGAAAAATATTAAACAGCTATAATAAATTTATAATGAAAAGAGCAAAATACAATTTAAATATAAATAGAATTTATTGGTTTAAATTGGAATTGGGTATTTTAAATAAATCATAAAGTTTAAAAAATTAATGCAAATCTTCTAGAAATCACAGTTCTTAAATAGTATTTAGTTCAAATTCTTAACAAAAAACGCACGGCAATGTCAAATCTATTATACAGTGTAACCCGGATATAAGAGAAACCCGGATAAGAGAGATATTTTCTCTGGTCCCAAATTAGAGCCTGTGTTAATGTATATATTAGGTTGGTGCAAAAATAATGACGTAATAATATCGTTTTTTGACGTTAGAAAATACGTCAAAAAACGACATTATTACGTCATTATTTTTGCACCAACCTAATATAATAGACCAACCCAGGTATAAGAGAAACCTGGATATAAAAGACTTCTCCGTTTCCGACAATTCTCTTATATCCGGGTTACACTGTACTATTAAGTACGAGAAGTGGTCAGTTGTACCTACGAGGTATTCCTTCTAAAAATATACCTAACCACATCTCATAATTGATATTTACAATTTGTTTTTAACAAATTCAGATCCATTTCCTTTCTTTTAAACTTTTGTTGAACCTCCACTAATAAATGACTTTCACTCGCCAGTAAATATCTGTAAGTTTTATCCAAAGGGAACACACCCAACTTCTTAAGTTACAGACATTAACTGAGCCCTCAAAAATACATAAAATGCACAAAATAAATACACATAAATCAATTTTGCATTCACATACACCTTTTTTTTTTCTATAAAAAAACCCTTTCATATGTGAACAGGACATTCGACGCCGACATATTAAGTTATAACTCCCTCATTCCTAATGTTTGGCCAGCATATATCTTGTTGATTCCGACGACTGTAATTTGTAAAATTCTCATAACCACCCATTACTAGTGGTAATTGGTTGTTGTATCTCCTTTAAACGCCATAAAATAAAATCATGCTAACGACAACGACGTAAAATCTGGACGAATTATCTTTCTACTATAGA
>OZ010584.1:69438882-69446382 GCA_963932145.1 Acanthosepion lycidas
AAGATCGAATTGCAGTAGGTATGTTTGCATTCACTTCCTCGTAAATAATCTTTGGAGATGGATGAAACTTCCCCCCACCCCGGGTTTGGGCTAAATAGTAGTAATTGTGTCTAGAATCATTATTGTTTTTTCTCAATAAAAATTATTATTGTTATATTCGGTCTCAAAATACTATTATACTTACAATCCAAAATAAGTTTCGAGTTTGAATTTTTACGGTTTGTCAACATTTTCTTGGTAATAGCCAATAAAAGTGTTGGTAAAATAGAGAAATTAATCATAGAGAATATGAAAATATTGAAGAATTTTCCACTATTTATCGCTTACATTAAGCTATTGTCACTCTTTTCAAAAATTCGATTATTATAGGAAAGTGCGTCTTTTAATAAAACATTGATTTTGTTCAGTTGCAGTAAATCAATGTACTATTAATTATTTTAATTGATTTAAAGTCAGGTAACTTCAGATGATTTAACCTAAATTTAAACGACTTTAATAAAACAATCATTTTGTTCAGTTGCAGTAAATCAATGTATTATTAATTATTTTAATTGATTTAAAGTCAGGTAACTTCAGGTGATTTAACCTAAATTTAAACGACTTTAATAAAACAATCATTTTGTTCAGTTGCAGTAAATCAATGTACTATTACTTATTTTAATTGATTTAAAGTCAGGTATCTTCAGGTGATTTAACCTAAATTTAAACGACTTTAATAAAACAATCATTTTGTTCACTTGCAGTAAATCAATGTACTATTAATTATTTTAATTGATTTAAAGTCAGGTAACTTCAGATGATTTAACCTAAATTTAAACGACTTTAATAAACCAATCATTTTGTTAACTTGCAGTAAATCAATGTACTATTAATTATTTTAATTGATTTAAAGTCAGGTAACTTCAGGTGATTTAACCTAAATTTAAACGACTTTCGTGGTTTTCTGGATTATGGTTTCTTTCTATTCCTCTATGCCCGGTATCCTGTATACAAAAAAAAAAAAATAAAATAAATAAATAAAAAACTTTAAAAACTTCCTAGTCACTGGACAAGTATAAAAGGTTATTTTAAACACTCTCAATCATTAGCACTATTTACATTGTTCATGACGTTTCGGGCGTTGAACGCTCCGGCCTTCTTCGGGTAGTATACGCTGGAATTTCGAACCGACGGTAGACTGTTCTAATTTAACGTACCATGTCTTTACTGGATATCTTAGTTCCAGTTAATTACCTTTAGCAACGCAACTCTCCAAGTTTTCCTTCACCCCTGCTTGTGGCCAGTTATTGAAGTCACAAATATTTGGGTCAAGTCAGTGGATTACTTTAAACACTATTCTTACCACTGAACCATATGTCTTTATAGACAAAATACAGGGTTCAGTTCAAAATTTCAACATATATCACGTGAAGACCACCGGATCGTACAGCGGCCAAAACGTTAGGAATATTGCAATAAAGATGAGGGCAACAGTCCGAACAATGTAAACAATGTAAATAGTTAGAATACCCCATCTAAGAAATACAGCCGGACACTGGATTAGGTTAGTCACAATGTTTATAGTGTTTTCAAACAGGTTATTTTACAGGAAAAAAATTAAATTTAACCTGTTTAGAATTCGCTGGGGTAGACTGGAGAGGAAGATTAAAAGGGGACAACTGATAACTGACATCCATTAGACATGGCACGTGGAACTAGAACACTCTACCCCAGCGAGCGAATTAAAGGGTTTATTTCAATATTCCAACTACCTGACGAAGGCCGGAGCGTACAACCTCTGAAACGTTGTGATAAATATGGCAGATAACAAAAATGAGGACAGTAGTCTGAATAATGTAAATAGTGCAAAAAGGAAACTTATATTTAACATCTGGAAGAGACAGTTGAGTTTTATGTGGCCCATAATGAGGGTGGAGCGCCTTGAGAAACTGATAATCACTGGACACTGAGAGGGCAAGGTCGTCCAGAGGAAACCAACGCATGACATACTTAGTGAGCTTGAGTAGATAGATGGTAGAACAGGATTTAGAAGAAATAACAGAAATACAAAGTTTCTAGAGAAGACAGAAAGTTGTGGAGAGCCATGATCGCCTACCTCCTACGTTACGAAATTCGCATTCTAGTGGTGTTGATATAATAGTGTGTATTTAATACACAGTTTTGTATTGTTTATTGGCGTGTTCATTTTTGTATTATTCAATTTTCTATTGTTCATCGACTTGTTCATTTTAATAATGCTCTCTATAAAATTTCAATTAATTATTTATAATTTATATCAGTCAAATTCTTAAATTCGAAAGACGAAAAATTAAAAAATATATTTTCAATAAATTTTCAGAAAATTTGAATTTACGTTAACATGTTATGTATCAAGGGGGTAACTCCCTTTTGCATAAAATGCTGTCGTTAATTGTAATATATATATATATATATATATATATATATACAAAATTACTAAGAAATATGTCACTGAAAATATTGCCCATCGCTAGCCATAATTTTTCCCATCTTTTTGGCGGCATTTGAATTCTTGAATTCCACGTCGGCAAAACGATATCTTTTTTAGGCTAACCACGAGTTCATTCATTTTTTTGGCATCTTCATAAAAATGAAAGTGCTGTTCATCCAGATCATGTGCCATCGATCGGAATAACTGATAATCGGATGGGGCAAAGGAAATAAGCTACTGGACAAAAGGTTAGGAAGATCTTGTTAATACTTGATTGTGAACAAAATATCAACAAAATTTAATATTTGGTAAACATCCCCTTATTTTAAATGACTTCTCTGCATCGTCGAACACATGATCTAATTATTTTCTTGCAAAAATCAGCAGTAATTCCCTCCCATTCGTCTTTCAACAACTCCCATAGGTGATCCTGGTTTTTCGGGTTTCTTTTCTGAGCCCTTTCTCCAATTATCTACGAAATATTTTCTATTGGATTCAGGTTGGGGCTCTGGGCTGGCCAATTCATTAGGGCGATTCCTCCTCCTTCAAATAAAGCCGTAACCTTCTGAGCCTTCTGGCAAGGTGCATTTTCCTGCATGAAAATAGGAGATCCATAAAGATTATGGTGTAATTTTGGTACCACATGACGCTGAAGAAGCATTTTGTAAATCTCAGCATTGATCTTGGCATGTATGCTGATAATAGGGCAAACTCCTGCAGATGAAATCATTCCCCACACCATCACACTGCCGCCACCAAACTTAACGGTTTTCTTGACACATTGAGAAGACAGTCTTTCACCTGTTCTACGGCGTACGTAAGTTTTGCCATCAAAACCAATATAGTAAACTTGGACTCGTCACTGAAATGAACTGTATCCCATTGTGCGTCAATCAAAACAACATGTTCTCTCGCATACTTCAGGCGTGCCCTTTGGTTTCGCTTTGAAATGAGAGGCTTCGAAGCTGGAATACGGGAAGGCAAACCTGCATTTTTTTTTATCCTGGGAGCAACCGTTTTCCTTGGGATCTTATTATCTGTCTCTTCATTGAATTTACGGGCAATTGATGTAACAATTTCAAAACGTTTTTTGTAGATATTCTAACAATTCTTCGATCTTCTCTTTGCGATCTTTTTGGAGGTCTGCCGGTTTTTGATTTTGCATCTAATGTTTTATCGGTTTTATCCCTTCTAATTACACGATGAACGACTTTTAGACGTATGAACAATATCAGAAATTTCTGAAATTGACTTTTTTTCTGGATAGTTAGGGATGATGAGTTTTTTCCTTCAAAAGAGAGCGTTTTGCGAGTAGAATTTGCCATATTGCTTAAAAATAAAGTCCTAATGATAAATGAATTTTTACTTATTGTTGAAAAGCTCCATCGCGTTTTTTAACAATGTAAATTAAAAGTTTATGCAAATTATTAACATCGTTCCTTAACTTTTGTCCAGTAGCTTATTTCCTTTGTTCCATTTAATCTTTATTAAAAAAAAAAAACTATTATGTAAATTTTTGTAACTTTGTATAATATTTATGCATTACACCCTAATCTTTTTTCGGTAAAGATTTCATTGCTATTCATGCAATACACAAATTTATGTCTTTATTGTTTTCGTTCCTTATATTATGGCCGCTACTGTATATATATACATATATATAAAAGGCTACAACATACTGGAAAACAAATTTTACTACGCTTGTTAAAAATCGAAAACTGAATAGAATAAACAAAAAGAAATAAAGTCCAAATATGTAAATAAAGTAAATAATAATAAAATAAACAAACCCCTGCTACCAAAATGACCCTTAGAATCGACTACCCACAAGGTATCACGGAGCTCTATATATAAACAGTTGAGAATAAAAAAAAAACAACGCATGTGGCCTGAAGATTGCGTTTAGCGTGAAACAGCTTATCGCCTCTCAGTGTTGACTTCAATACCAGGGAGAGAGAGATAAAGTGTCAACAGGCCCTTTCATGCTTGAACGCAATCTTCAGGCTTGAATTTTGATTCCAAGCATGAAACAGACTCTCACAATTCGTCACCGATTACATCTGTCCATATTTATTTTTGCACACACTCTATCCTGAATATTGAGAAATTTATCAATAAATATAGGGATAACTTATATTATGATAACTCTATGTTATCTCATATATATATATATATATATATATATATATATATATATATATATTGTATTAAATTCATTCGCCTTCTGTTACTTTACGTATTTATTGTCTATTCGTAATCTTTGAATGAGTAATGTCACTTCGTTTTATCTTTTTCTATAAATATTTTTGAGGTAATTTTTGGGATTACTTTCCTGTTTGATATCTAGAATTTATGAATTTATAGGCAGTACTAGATTGGCGGCAATGTCTCTTCAGTTTTTAAATGCAATGTCTGTCGCAACCTTTTGTCTTTTTAATTCGCGTTCTTTTATTCTCCTCTGACATTAATACTGATTTTTTTCTGATATTATTACAGTGTCAGTAACCCCTTGATTCTTAAGGTATTCATTGCATTACTTGGTGTAAAACTATTTTTAAAAAGAATGTTTTATACAACTGGATCAAAAGGTGCAATGTTAATGTATTTTTCCGTTTTAGTTCGATAACATTTGACTGTTTAGAATTTTATCATTTTTTTTTTTAGTTCCTGATGCCTTAACGCAAACTATATATGAACTCGAAGAATTCCAGGAATAATTCTGTTTCTGTTAGGTAATAAAATTAAAAATCTACCAATAAAATAAAATAAGATAACGTATAGCGGTTCGCAGAGAAGCATTTAATAAAAGTAGACATCATTAAAAATCAACTTGACCATAATGCTTACAACATAAAGATTACGAAGAATGTATATTATTAGCAATGACGTTCAGGGGTGAATCATAAAAACTAGAATGTCTCTTTAAATCAAACAGAGAATTGTGCAAGGGAAGAAGTAAACACAGGATAAATCTTACCGACTATAAGTGGACCAAGTAAATGAGAGGACAAAAGATAAAATATATCGTCAAAAATGTTAAGAGACCAAAAAACAATGGACAGCGGACAGAAAAAGAAAGCAGTGTAGGGAATTCTTTTGGTTGAAAGGTACACACTATATAACGAACAATCTTGTCAAAGACTTTACAAATAGGAAACGAATAAATATAAGAATTTAGCAGCTAAGACATCGCAATAAACTGCAAAGGGATGAACCTCAGGAAAGGATTTGTTAAAAGATGTTCAGTAGCAGTAGTAAATCTATTTGATGATGACGACGACAATGATAATTTTAGAATCCCCGACTGGTTTACACGCCCCAAAACATGGACGTATGTAACCTACATATAAAATACTCGCAAATAATTTACCAGATTTCAATCCCGGCTTGAAACAATCGAACGTTTAGACACACTGAGGAGATGTGATAGAGCGAAACAGTCTTTCTGTGGATGACGATATATAGGCTCCCGGAAAACAAGTTGAACTCTCTAGGAAAAGAGGTTTTATAAACAAAAAGATGCTCCTACTGCTATTAAGCATTACTCTTCAATTATGAATTGAGTTTTCCGAGCCGCTGGGATATTTCGTATAGAGAAAAAAAGTTAAAATTCCCTTTCTTTCTGCCATACGACGATGGCCTAGAGGTAAGATATCTGACTAATGTCAAATCATTCGGGTTTTGATCCCAGCTTGAAGCAAGCGAAACTGTCCGTTATATATATATAGTCATATCTTATTGCATTGGATAAAGTAATACGAGAGCGTAACAAGTCTTCCAAATGTTAAGCAAAATATTAATGTCTGCTGAATGATGCTGAGAATCCCGTCTACTGAACATGAGAGCAATGACACACTTTTAAAGAAAATAGAAACAAAAAGAAGACTTATACTTAACATCAGATTCAGTTGAAATTTCTTGGGCGCATAATGAGGAAAGAGGGCTTAGAAAATATGAAATACACGGGGCATATTAAAGCAAGTGGGACAGAGAAAAGTATCGTATAACCTACTTAACGACCTTCTGTAAATTCTCTGGGAGATAGTTGATTAGGTAGGGAAAAGACAAATTTATCTGAGAACTAAAAAAGTACAATAAATAAGCCATGATCGCCTACGTCTTGAATGCATACAGCACATAGACGAAGGTAAAAATAATGAAGTAATAAATATTATTGGATTAAAAAAAGATTAATTCTTGAGAAATATATATTAGGTTGGTGCAAAAATAATGACGTAATAATGTCGTTTTTTGACGTTAAAAATACGTCAAAAACGACATTATTATGTCATTATTTTTACACCAACCTTATATATGCGTGTGTGTGTGTCTGTTTATCTGTGTATGTATATGTGTGTATGTGTGTATTTAAGGGACGTGCTGTTTAGATAGGTAAGTTAGGCTGTGCTTACTCTGAATAAACTAGATCGGCAGTTATACGTTTCTTCTCTAGGACAGTATGACCCTAATCCAACAGAATTATGAAGTTTACTCTGATTATTTGGCATAAAATGCAATATATATATATATATATATATATATATATATATATATATATATATATATATATATATATATATTTATTTATTAGATTTACTACATAAAGGTCACAAGCTGTCTACCCTGAATAATTACTGTTGGTACGCACTTGGTGTATTTACATTTTTATTGCTTCAAATTTTATTTTTACTGTAGAAACCGCAATTAAAATCGTAAACAAACATTTGAGAATAACTCAGTTTGTGTAGTAAACAAACTCATGTGTAACTGCAGTCCAAATCCTGAATGTTCCTTAAATAGAATATGCCTACAATGCAATACAGTATATCAAACCACAATAAAAACATTGGATCACGAAGAAAACAAATACATAGGAATAATTAAAGTGCCCTGGAAACAGAGGTATTACGTACACAAATTATCTTTTAACGTGTCGATACGCGAACAGCAAAACACTCCAAATTTATATGGGAAATCAAAAATAAAAAGAATCACGCAGAATATCATGGAAAATAAGAAAGGCCAGCAGCCTACAAGAGTAACTTTAAAAA
>OZ010584.1:69451382-69466382 GCA_963932145.1 Acanthosepion lycidas
AATGGTAATGCCACTGGCAGGCAGAGAGTGTTACAGTGAGTGAAAGCGAATGAGTAGAATGTGGGTGAGGTAGGTTTGAAGAAAGCACATGTTATGAACAGGCTTAGAAAAAAATTGAAGATAGCGATTGACGTTGCATTAAATTTTTAGAAGATTGGACTTATCAGGTAAGTAAGGAAACGGGATAGATTTCAACAGGTGGGAAGTGCGAGAAGAGAACCTGTTTGTGTAGAAGTGGTGGTTGCATTTATTTATTCTAGCAGTAAAACATTGGGTCTTAGTTGCTAGTCTAGTAGAACGCTTTAATTCATGTAGTCGGGGCACCATCGAAAAAAGATCCTGAAAGATGTTGCTATGAAAATATTTCTAAAAGTGACAGAAAGAAGCCACGTTATGCTGGTGAGAAAGTGTTTGACGTCGAGATGCTTGGTCAGGATCGATTGCATTATAGATCCTTCTTTGGATTTTATTAATAATCTTTAGATGTACAGCAGGAACAGCAAACGAGATGGCAACAGTATTCAATTTGACTTTATTGTGCTAACGCATCTTAGGCTTAAAAGAATAAACACTATTTCTATATTTTGTGTGACATCTCGCTATTTCGATTTGTCGTACATCAGTTCAGTACACAAGTCTAGGACAGATTTAGTGACACATTTTTGGAATCAGGTGCTACATTTCAATTAAGGAAAGTTGTTTCTTACTCTATCAATCGTAGAACGGGCGGTTTCCAGTTTATGACAATTCCTATCTTTCTTTGCATGAGTAACTTTTGAAGAATCGGCAAAAATGGTCTTACACACACACATACATACATATATATACATACATATATATATATATATATATATATATATATATATATATATATATATATATATATATATATACAGCGTGCAACAGCAAAATTATCCATATCGGGTAACAGTATAATTATCAATCCCACAAAATATTTAATATTTAAAAAACACTAAAATATTTGAGTTTCATTTTTGCCAGGTTTTCGGATAAGACGTTTCGCCATGTTGGACCCATTTGTTGTGACAATCACTGAAAAACCCTTTGATCTATTCAGCTAAAAAGAGAGCAAGTTCAAATTGTTTTGTATTAGACCCAATGATTTCCCATCGGAGCAATGGCGAAATGAAAATAATCTTTCAGGCCTTCAGTAATCGTATCAGCATTTATACTTGGCTACCATGTTCAAAGTCCATTCAAGAACAATGAAAGGAACGTTTAATAAGTTTAAAAAAGAGGGAACAGTTTAGAAGAAAACTGGATCAGAAGGTCGCAACAAGAAAAGGGATCGTCATTTCAACTTAGAGCTAGAGAGATCAATTAGAAAATTTCCAATTCCATAAATAAGACGTTTGGCATGTGACTTTCAGCCATGACTGTCCAAAGATAAGTGAAAGGCAACTTGAAAATGAAATCGTATGTGAAAACGTTGTGGCACCTTGGTAATCCAGGAGAGAAGTTAAAAGGATATAGAGGGTGAAGATCATCGTGAATAAATTTGAAATTGCTCCTGGAAAAAAATAATAATATATATATATATATATATATATATATATATATATATATATATATAAGCTGTCTGAGTGGCATCTGTGCAGTTAAACTTCAAGATAGGACATCTAACGTAGACCTGTTTAACAGCTGTAATATTGGAGGAATCAAGACTTTTCTCATACAGTCTCAGTTACGGTGGACTGGTCATGTCTTGAGAATGTCTAATGACAGGATACCCACGATCCTAATGTAGAGTCAGTTAGATCAAGGTCACAGGAATGTAGGACGCCCATTGCTAACATACAAAGACAAGCTGAAGAGCAACTTGTCAACTGTCAATATACGTCATAACACCTTCGGGCGCTTAGCCTTGGGGCGGGTTGAATGGAGATCAACGTGTTTTAGTGAACTAATTTTCAATCACCTTTTCTGTATCCTCTTCAAGAAGCGAGAGCAAGATCTAAAAGGTCAGTCAATCTGACAGTGATCTCATCCCACAATCCTTACTCTTGCTCCATATGCGTCCTCCTTTGTAAATCACTATCGGGTTTTAAGTGCCACTCAAGATTATCTCACGAAATTTCATAACTAAATCAATATATATATATATATATATATATATATATATATATATATATATATATATATATATATAATGAATTTATTACAAGAATTCATGTGCTTCCTATCATTAGATATGATTAATTAATGATGAATATGTCATTTTGGTTTATTATCGATTTCATCATGTTACTTCCGTTAAGCTTGAAGTGTAATCAAACATTGTTATTTCTGAAAGGAGACTGTAGTAATGTTATAAAAGCCTGGGAGAATTCTATTATCTTTAATCATTTCTAAGAGACAACGTTTTAGAACCTAATATAACAATTGGACAATTTTACTGTTACACCCGGTATATATATATATATATATATATATATATATATATATATATATATATAATGCATGTATATATGTGTGTGTATTTCTCAATAAGTAAAGTACTTTAAGCAGGTATGTGGTGTCTCAGGTCTCAGGTTCCAGCCTTTACTTCAGAAAAGGTACCATTCTATTTTTCCCTGCCCTAGCTATGAGTCAAACATCAGCTTAAAGCTTTTCAGAAATACAAAATTCTGAATTCAGAACAGTGATAAAAGCAAAAAAAAAAAATGATTCCATGCTCTTTCGAAAGAATTTTTGGAAAATCAACGATGATAATGTTTTTTTTTTCATATTCTTGTGCAGGAAAAACGACTTGTGAACGAAATCTTCAAACCACTCAAAAATGATAAAATATATTTTACTTTTAATCAACTCAGATAAAATTATTATTTCATTTTTTTTTTTTAATATTTTTTCAAATACAGTCCCAAAATATTTACTGGCTCTCTCTAAATACACACACACACTCTCTCTCTCACACACACACACACACATATATATATATATATATATATATATATATATATATATATATTAGTAAAGCAATTCAAAAATGTTTTATTTAATAAGCATTCTGGTTTCTATTAATGATTATTTTTTTTCTTATAAGCCTGACAATTTTGCGTTTTGTATATTCGGGATTTATTTTCTGAATGCGAGCTATATGCAAGAGTTTCATTCCTTTACAGTCTATTTTTTTAAAAGTATCTGTTCATGCGCATGCATTATTATATACAAATTCTCATTAGTATTTCATCCGATCTTTGATGTTTTGCTGTGTCCGTTCAGAACATGTCACCATCTCAACAGATTACTTTATTAATGAATTGCCTTTTAATTTTTTAAATATGGTTGAATCGGTTATCTTTGCTTTTAATACTGTTTTGAATTCAGTTTTCCATTACCCAAATTGGTTGCCCTTCAAAGCATGACTGCCGAATCTAACCTGTTGTTTGACTCATACCTACGAGAGAAACACGAATGGATTCAAGCATTTTTTTAAAGGTAGTATTTCGAAGTAAACCTGAACTCGAAACCAACTATTTCAATACATGCACCTCCTTTTCCTATGTCATTCCAGTCCTACGTTGTGTGTATTTAAATACAATATCGTCGTTTTCATCTACGTATGGATGTGTGCAAGTATTGAAATCGTCAGCGTGTGGCATGAGACTGGAAGACGCGCGCCTTTATCCGATGGTCAGTTCAGTAAGTCCAAGCACTTAACTGATTTTATGATTCGCACAAGTAAAGGGAAAACTTTTCAACTTTGCCTTAATTTATTCCCTGTTGATGTTCCTTGTTCACCGACGATGGGGTGTGCGCCTCAGTAGACGTTTCTGCTTAGCTTTTGATCTTTTTCCCTTCGCGCCGGTGACATGCCGCGTGGTTCCAATCAACTTAATTCGTATTAAGTGACGCAAATCCTGACTGGAACGTCTTTTTGAAAGCTATTCGTCATGCTGTGTAAAATAATTCGAATTTTTCCTTGTGACTTTTTATTCATTAAATCGGTCGTCAACTGTTTCTCCAACCGGAATTTTATATCCGTTTTACCATCTCTGCCATCATCCTTTTTTTTTTTTTTCATTCTGATTTTACTGTTTTATGCAATTTCTATTTTGGTTTACAATCTTTCTGTTTCTTTCTTGTACGTTTGTTCTTCTAGTTTTTTGTTCCTCTGTTTCATTGGTTACTTTTCCATCTTTTTTGTCACATTACATTTACATTTCATTTTTTTTTTTCATTCGTCAATTTATTTGTTTTTAATTCCTTTTTCTTCTTCATCTCCCTTTTTTTTCTTTTGCTCACTATATCTTTCTTTCTTTACTTCAATTCTTCAAATCTATTTCGTCCTTGCTTCTTTCATTTAACTGTTGTCTTTATTTCCTCTATCTTTTTTTTTTATTTATTCTTTCTTTGATATTTTTCTTTTAGTCTTTACTCTTTTCTCATATAAAGGGTGTTTCATTAAGACGGATTATGTAGAAGGCTGTTTTATTAAGCGGGATCAAAGTCAGCAGTAAATAAATCAGTGTTATTGATGAAAATTTATGTATTTCTCTGTTGGATCATGTTATTTAAGTCATGGCAATTAGGTGTGAAAAATAATATCGCCCAAATCTGAAAGAAAAAAAATTATACGCTTACGCTTTATTCACATTGACAAGTTATTTGAACGCACTTTATTTTCTCGTTTCTTTTACTGTTCTGTCCTATCGTCTTCATCTTTCCTCCACTAAATCTTATTTTTAGTGAATTTAAGGATTGGCTCATTATTTCAATCCATTTTTTATTTATTTTATTCCTTCATTTTCGTTCGTTTATTTTACTTGTATTGCTTGCATTTATGCTTCCCCGCCTGTTAAGTCATAGATTTCAATTCAGAGTCTGTCTATATTTCTCAGATGATGTATTATGTACAGTATTTACATTACGCGGACTATTGTCCTCATCTTTGTCGCCATATTTGTCACAACGTATCGGCCGTTATACGCTCCGGCCTTCTTCTGGTGGTTGGAATTTCGAACTGAACCCTTTATTTCGATCCCTGGAGTAGACTGTTCTACTTCCACGTGCCATGTTTGATGGATGTCACATGGCACAGTGGATAAAGGCGTTGGTTAGATCCAGTGACAGACCCAAAGAGTGTGAGTTCAATACCCGGTTAAGGCAGCGGAGAAAAAGGGAAAATTAGCAGGAGATAACTGATAACTGACATCCATCAAACATGGCACGTGGAACTAGAACAGTCTACCCCAGGGATCGAAATAAAGGGTTCAGTTCGAAATTCCAGCCAACTAAAGAAGGCAGGAGCGTACAACGGCCGAAACGTTGTGACAAATATGGCGACAAAGATGAGGATAATAGTCCGCATAATGTAAATACTGTAGATTTCAATTAATTTTTACTTTTTTTTTATGTTAATTCTGTATTCGTCCTCATTGTTATTTATTCTTCATTTTTTCTTTGTAGCTTCATTAATTTTATCGTTATTCATTTTTGTTTTCTATCTCTCTATTTTCATTTTACTTTTCTTTTTTCTCGATTTTTCTTTACCATCTTTCGTCTATTTCTTTCGTTTTTCTTTTCATGCATTCCTTTTTCTATTCACTCTCGACTTCTTGCTTTCTCCTCGTTTATCTTTTTATTCTTGAATTACTTTTACATTGACTCGTTTTTATCTTTTTTTCTTTTTGTTTTGTTTTTTTTCATTTTCTTCCATTATTATCCTTTTTTGCTCATATTTACTATAACCACTTTCTTCCTTTTTTCTTTTTCTATAACCCCTTTTTTCTTTTCTATAACCCCTTTTTTCTTTTTCTATAACCCCTTATTCTTTTTCTATAACCACTTTCTTCCTTTTTTCTTTTCTATAATCCCTTTTTTCTTTTTTCTATAACCCCTTATTCTTTTCTATAACCACTTTCTTCCTTTTTTCTTTCCTATAATCCCCTTTTTCTTTTTCTATAACCCCTTTTCTTCTTTTCCTATAACTACTTTCTTCCTTTTTTTTCTTTTTAATTTTTTCTGTAATCACTTTCTTTCTGTAAGCACTGTTTTCTTTTCTTTTCTCTGTAAAAACTTTGTTTCCTTCTTTTTTATTTTTCTGTAACTACTTTCTTTTGCTTTTTCTTTTTACTGTAATCACTTTCTTTCTTTTTTTCTTTTTCTGTAATCAATTCCTTTTTCTGTATCCACTCTGTTTTTCCTTTTTCTTTTTTTCTTTTCCTTTTTTTCTTTGTTTCTGTAATTTTTTCTTTCTTTCCAATTTCCTTTTTTTTCTTTCTGTTTACCGATTTCGAATTTATTTTTAATCTTTCATTTTATCTTTCATTTATTTTCATTTCTTGCTACTTTATTTTCATTTATTTACTTTCTATCTTTTTATGCATCTTGTTTTTCTTTTTTTTATTATTTCATTTTCCTCTTTATTTTTGGTTTTTCTTTGAATTTTATCTTTCCTTTCTTCATAATTTTCATTCTCTACATATTTTTTTTAAAATTTAATTCTTCCTTGTTCCTTTATTCATTTTTAATTTTCTTTCTGCGCTACACTTTTATGTGCTATGTTTTATGTTACTTATAACAAGCAACTCATTGTATGAGCTGGTGCCATGATGGCATAGCATCGATGGACAATGTGTTTTCAAGACTGAAGACAATCACACACAGCGGGCCGTTCCCCCGATGGCACCAATGTACCCGTATCCGAGGTGAGCCTACAAGTCGGAGGGTATCGTCTGTAGTTTGAATTAGAGAAGGATAGACACTGGCAGCTTTACTAGATAAAGACACTCTACGTATGAAGGAACTCTCCGACTTTCAATCCAGACCTGTGGAATGAACTCGTAAGATGCTGAAGTGTGCACAGACATTACGACGCCACACTGAATGATGAAGATTAAAATTTACATCTTATTTTTAATTACGTAGTACTTGAAGTTTTTGGAATAAAAATCTTTACATGTATAAGTATTTCGTCATTGCAAATTGAAAATATTATTACAGGAAAATATAAAACACAAGTTATAGTAATTACTTGACGAATTATAGATAAAGAATCTTTTTATTAGGTTGGTGCAAATATAATATCGTTTTTTGACGTATTTTTTAACGTCAAAAAACGACATTATTTTTGCACCAACCTAATAGTTTTAATTTTCTATATGTCATATTTTTTTTTTCTATCTTCTTATATTTTACTTTTTTCTTCTCTTTTCTTCTTCTTATTTTTTATTATTCGTTTTTCCGGTCTTTTTTCGATTCACAACTTTTTCCTCATTTCTGACAATTCTTTTCTATTCCGTTTCACCACTTGATTCACATTCTTCTTTCTTTCTTCCCGAGAAACGCTACTTTGCGGAATAGACTGACGCGAGAATGCTTCAACGATCAATGCAGTTTTTAATCTCTTCAAGTCGAAGCTAAATAGTTATCTATCCTACATATCCTCAAAGTCTTCGATGTCTTGTTCCACTGACGTCCACAAAACAATCTCATTAAATAAACTGACTGAATCTCGAGCTTGATATTAAGTCAGTGTTCATTTTCTTCTCTTATATTGCGTTTTATATTTGTATACCCCGTCGTGGTTATGGCGATAAACAACATCCGCCTCCTGGGTAAGAAGATAACCTACGTCCAACAGCAAGGCCGCTGATCAGGATGTTTTGAGGAACGTGGAAACACCCCTTAATGGCTGATCTTACCAGGTCCAACCTGACCCGCCGTGGTAGCAACTATTAGGGTCCCAGCTATGGGCAAATAGTTAACACCAAAATTGGAGTCAAAACATTATGAAAGTCTAAAAGTAGGTTTTAAATCCAGAAACACTAAAAAAACATTATTACCAGCAATATATTTTGAAAAAAGAAGAAAAAAAAATGATATTATCAGCAATATATTTTTGAAGGAAAAATATTACCAAAAATAGATTTGAAGAAAAAATATTACTAGGAATACATTTTTGAAAAAAGAATATTACCAGCAATAAAAATTTTGTTGGCATTAAATAATCCATTTAGGTTGATATGCGGCAAACAAACCATATTTTATACCATTTTCAATTATTATATTTTCCCCGCCATTGTTTTCCCCTCTTCTTCCAATTTCTTTTCCTCTCTTTTGTTTTCAGTTATTCATTCTGATTTATTTTCCATTCTTTCCACCAGTTTGTTTTTCCTTATATCCTTACTTCCATCATTCCCTAATCCCCTGTTTCCATCATTCCCTCCTCCCCTGTTTCCATCATTCTCTCCCTTTTGTTTTCTATCCTTTCCTCCCCTTTGTCTTTCCATCTTTTCCTCAACTTCCCTTCGTTTCTCCATCTTCTCCTTTCCCCTGTTTTTCATCCTTTCTTTCCTTTGTTTTCCATCCTTTCCTCCCGTTTCTTTACACACTTTCTTCCCCTTTGTTGCATATGCTTTCCTTCCCTTTTGCTTTTCCGTCCTTCCTTTCCCTTTGTTTCCCATATTTTTTCCCTTTTCTTTTCCATCCTTTCTTCCTCTTTGTTTTCCATCCTTTCTCCTTTTTTCCCGTCCTTTATGTACCTTTGTTTTTATTAGGTTGGTGCAAAAATAATGCCGTAATAATGTCGTTTGTTGACGTTAAAAAATACGTCAAAAAACGACATTATTATGTCATTATTTTTGCACCAACCTAATACATCCTTTCATGCCCCCTTGTGTTTCAAACCTCTCCTTCCCGTTTCTTTCCCATCTTTTCTTCCACTTTGCTTTGTATCATTTCCTTTCCTCCCATTTGTTTTCATTTCATTACTTCACTTTACTTTGTATCCTTTCTTCTACTTGGTTTACCATCCTTTCCTCCTCATTGTTCTTTTCATTTCTTTTCCTTTCCATCATTTCCTTTTCTTTTTGTTTGTCATCCTTTCCTCCATTTTTTATTCCTCTCTTCACCCTCTTGTTGTTTCCATCCTATCCTTCTCTTTGTTTTCCATCCTTTCTTCCATATGGCTTTTCATCCTTCTCTCCCATTTATTTTACATTCTTTCCATCTCTTTGTTTTCCGTCCTTTCCTTTCATTTGTTTTAACAACTTTTTCTCTCCTTTCTTTTCCATCCTCTCCCACACTTTCTTTCTCATTCTTTACTGCCCTTTCTTTTCCATCATTTCCTTTATTTTCCATTCTTCCCTCTTCTTTTTCTTTCTGTTTCTTACTTACATTTTCTTTCTATTTTCTTCATCCCTTTTGCTTCCCATTTCTTTTTCTACGTTGTTTTCTATTATTTCCTCCTCTGTGCTTTATACTTCTTTCCTTCTTTGTTTTTTTCTCTTTGTATTCGCCTTTCAGATTAGTCAATATTTATTTATTCATTGCCATTTGTTATTCATTCTTTCCGTTATCGTCTTCTCTTTGTCTTCCATCCTTTTCTTTTTCTCTTTTCCATCCTCTCATTCCGATTGTTCTCCATCTTTCCCTTTCATTTCTTTTATCCTTTCTTTCACTTCGTTTTTCTATTCTTTCTTTCCCTTTGTTTAGCATCCATTCCTCCCCTTTCTTTTTCATTCTTTCCTCCTTTTTTTCAGTCCTTTTCTTTTTCTTTTCCAGTCTTTCCTCACCTTTGTTTTTCATAATTATTTATTCCACCTCCTTTGTTTATTATTCTCCTTCTCTCCCTTTGTTTTCCATCCTTTCCTTTATTTGCTATTTTTTCCTCCTATTTTCCTTCCCATTCTTTTATTCTCTTTTGCTTTCTATCATTTCATCACCTTTGTTTTATACTTCTCTCCTTTTTTTTTTTTTATTTCTTTCTGATTACATTTCCGATTTTTCACTTCTCGGTCTCCTTTTCTCTTTTTCTCTTCCTTGTTTTTTACTTAAATGATTCTCATCTCGCTTCTTTTTTCATCACCTTTCTCTTTGCCAAATTACTTAAAATCCCGCTTTTCTATTCATTAATTCTCATACTGAACCTTTTTTTTTTTTTTTACCCTGATCGTATTTATTTCCTGAGCTTTTGCGGTTTCTCTTTTCCTTTTTTTATTACTACCCCTATTCATTTCATACATTCACATAAATATTTCCATCACGTGTCTCCTCTTAATTTATTATTTCCTTCGTCCTTTCATCTCCTCATTCCATTACCTGCCATCCATCCGTTTGGTATTCACCTTCAATAATTATTGAATCTTTATTTAACTTATCTTTGCATTCCTTATTTTAACAGACTTCTTAACCCCCCCCGCCATATTTTGTTATGCTTTCTTTAATACTTTCGTTGGATCTCCTTTTTCATTACCTCATCATTTATTCATTCATTTGCTTAGTCGATCTGCAAATCATTAAGTCCCTTGAGCCCTATAATAAGCGCTGATGACCGATTGTCGAACACAAATTTCAGCAATCTTCCCCGGGATTTTGTGTGAAAACTCATCGAACCGTTGCTCTCCAATTAGAATTCACTTGCTTTGTTTTCTTTCAATGCAGGCTTTCTGACATTCCGCGCCTCCTCTACCAAAAGATTTCCATCGGCTTTCCAGGAAATTGTGGAATTAATGCATCAGAATGTCACTCTAATGATATTTGATGTTTAAAGATAGGAGAGGCTTCGTGAAAGGGTTTTCAGGCTTTCACTTACTGAATCGGAAGAAGCATGGAGAAACAAATAATCTAGTGTGATGGTTACGCACATTGGAGGCAGAACAATTCATGCTTGTCTCTTTTCAGTCCTTTACATTCAGCTTCAGTTGATCAGGTTTATTTAACTTTATCTATCTGTATCCGAGTAGAGCCAGTATATATATATATATATATATATATATATATATATATGTGTGTGTGTGTGTAAAATAGGGAGGAATTATACATATAGAGAATGGAAGATGAAATACAAGGAAAACAATATATAACTGTGAGTGTTTGTGTGTGCGCACGCGTGTGTATATAAATATATTTTGATTTGCATGAATATAAGTATGTGTAGCGACTATTGGTTTTATCTATCTCTCTAAATATCCATCTCTCTCCCCCCTTTCTCTCTCTCTCTCTCTCTCTCTCTCTCTATATATATATATATATATATATATATATATATATATATATATGTATGTATATATAATGTATGTTTGTATACAGGGGATATAGATGAATGAAAGTGTATTTATTGTTTACATGTGTTACACCTGCATGTTATGCTATGTCATTTCGCTTTCTTATAATGAGTTTTTCTCCCATAATCAATAAGATATAACGTCTGAATACATACATGAAAACACTGATATATATATATATATATATATATATATATATATATATATATATATATAGCAAATAGATGCTGAAAATGCTCATTCTTGATTACATATCATCTTTTCTCAGAGGTGTCTTAAATAACATTTCAATAACGTCAAAAAGAGTTTCACTAAGATGAACAGAATTACGCCTCAATGATTGTGTGTGTATATATATATATATGTAAAGATAGATAGAGAGATTATTACATCATTAAATGAAAAACATTTACATTTTTGTAAGTAACTCAATAATTCTATAAACTTCTCGCATCATAATTACATTTGCTTTGAATATTGCTGGTGCATTTGTTTAGCAGCTCATGCTATATATTTAGAGATTCTTAATAAACTCAATAATTCCATAAACTTCTCGCATCATAATTACATTTGCTTTGAATATTGCTGGTGCATTTGTTTAGCAGCTCATGCTATATATTTAGAGATTCTTAATAAATTCCAAAAAAAGAATCTGCTATTTTATTGGTCCTGTACTGGCTTCCCGGCTTCAGTCACGTTTTCACCGTTGCAACGTAACTTCCCAGCTTTTCTATAAATACTTTCATGGTAATTGTTCGGATGAACTCTCCGCTATGGTACCTCGACTTTACGTATTTAAGCACATTATCAGATTGGCAATTGGTTACTTTTCTCACACTTCTTGTGGAACTCTCTTCTGTCTCCATGCTTCCAGAAAACCTTGATCTTCAAAAATTTAAATGTAATGTCAATCGTTATCTACTGTCTTCCGTATTACTCTTCTATTTTTATCGTTCTTTAAAAAGGTTTCTTTATTTTTCTTATTCTTTCACCCCCCCCCCTGTGTCTTATTTGCTTTATTGCCTTAAATGGGCTGAAAAGATTAAATATGTTGCACTCTCCCGTTGATTTCGACGTATGATGGTCCGATAACCTAATTCGGTTTCTATGTTTCAGTCCTATGTGTCCCGCTAGTGACCTGAAATTCAAGTTCACATCGAGCAAGGATCTCAAGATATAGGAACAGCAATATTTGATGACGATTTTTACCATTGCCGTTCATATAGATCAATACGACTGCTTTCAAATTTTCTGATAGTACTCTGGCACAAATATCTCCAGTTATATCTATCGCGTGAAATTCTTTCGAATTTAGTACGAGGAAATATTAACAGTTGAGAGGTTACACTTTAGCTACTATTTATACCTGAGCTACGGCCGTCCAACATTCCTTTCTCCACTGTCAAGCTTGCTCTCCATGAAGACCTTACGTGTTCTGTTATTCTTGCAAAATGACCAGCCCAACAAAGTTGTAACTGCATCAGGAATGTCTCAATTTGACCAGTGTTGCAGTTTGCGAGAAGACCAGCATTGGACACCCTTTCGTCCAATTGTATATCGCCACAGATTTCGCGGAGATAACTGAGATATATATATATATATATATATATATATATATATATATATATATATATATATATATATATGTGTGTGTGTGTGTTTTCAACCCACATAAATTGTATGGACTGTCTGTCATCATTCACTGCCTCAATGAAAGATTGATTAACAACCAGCTGTGTAAATCGGAATCTTGCTGTGCATATTCAAATGTCATTCTGGGAATATCCATGAGAGAATCGTTAATTTCTAACATAGCAGACTGATCCAGACTGACGAATAAATGCTTTCCGACTGAATTCGCAATGAAAAACAAAAACACTTGTTCTCTTTTACTTTGACTTTGATATTTTTCAAAATGTGTGGCATGAAATTAAATTCTAAAAATATTCCCCCGTATCTATGATCAAATATGCTCTCCGATTTTAACCGATAAGCGTTATTTAAATGGGGATTCGTTTCTCTTTCGTATTTTGCATAGACGCGTAAATCGATGCTTGAGAAATAATGACGTGACGATTGTTATTGCTGACTTGTTACTTAATTTTGAAAAGATGTTTGAACAGCTTTATTGTAGTGCGCACAATTTTCTCTATGTGCGTAGAAGGCGAAGCAGAAAATTACCCATAATCCTCGGTATCTCACTCGCATATTATATCAGTTCATTGATCATTTCCTACGCGCGTGCGCATATGTGATGTGGACGTACCAACCGAACGCTCGACCGGTTTGCACCTTTTCTAACGTTGATCAAGTGCCAAGACGATGCAGTTACGCCATCTTCTCAAGATTGCCCGGATTAACGCCCGGAACCGGAGCCGAATTAACGAAGAGGCGCCACAGAGCACCCACCGCCACCTGACGCCCTGTCTACACGCGCAGAAAACACAGATTATCTCTGATCAATTCGACATGCATGAGGAAACGATCAGTCAGTCTTCGCGCAGCGAGTCGAGAAGTTTCACTTATGATAATCGATCATCGACGAACGGATTGCAGCGGAGGTCCCTTCCAGCACCTCACCTCTCATCCGATTGCAAAGATACACATTCCTTTCTTCGAGATTCCTATCTAAGTCACTATTTTACCCACCTCTCCCTCTTCCTGGCTATATCTCTTGAGGGACTGGCATTGTGGATGAGGCGACCGTATACCGTTTCGTTTTGAAGAAACCAAAGCTAACAGTCGGGTATTGAATTGCGATCAGGCTTTGAATGGATCGGGGGATTAATGTTATCTATTCGGCATGTATCTCTGGAATTTTCACCATTCCTTCTCCTCTCTTCACCCAGCTTTAGGCACAATCTAACACTTACGTTGTTATTATACGCACGTGGACTTCCACGTCAGTATATTTATATCCGTATATATATATATATATATATATATATATATATATATATATATATATATAGGCGATATAGAATTCTACTTCACACAGAAAAGTTTGACGTTCGTGCCTTTGATTCAAACATAGGATCTATGTTATTATTTTCGATTTCTAACAAAAAACAAACTTTCCCGAAATCTTAATGCATTTTCTTAATTTGAAATATTTTCGTATGGGAGAATAAGAGTATAATAATAAATAGGTTCGCCTATATTTTAGTTCCTACACCCCACCGTCTATTCTACAGCTGTAGATGATAATCTTTTGTTTCATGTCTCGAGTTGGGTTTCCGTTTTCTTCTAAATTTGACTCAGTCTTTTTTTCCATATATATTAGTAGCTTTATTTCCTTTCTTACGCTTATATGATTAAAAAAACATCTTTCCGAGAAATGGTTACGTGTGTAGTTGTGTTAGTTATCAACATTATCACATTTATCTTCGATCGATGATTACTCCAGATATGCGATCTTGCTCCAGCGTAATATAAACTAAAAATATAGAGATGCCACTTTTTTATTTTTCTGTATTTCGTAGGCGACCATGGCTTAACACATTTCTGTGACGTGGGTGATCAGAACTTTTTGCAATTTCCTGTCTTTATCTCTAATGAATGATTGTCTTTTCACTATCTCTCTTAATCCTTGTTCTGTTCGCCATTTACAAAAATTTGTTACGTAGTTCATGCGATAAATTCCTTTCTCCTTCTTGTCTTCGATATCTCCTGAGCTCGTCTCATCTTCTAAGGTCTATTTCCTCATTTTATACGCTCTATATTTCTCACCTTTTTTTTCTGATTGTTACGTTCTAAATCTGATATAAGTGTTCATTTTTATTTTCTCTGAATTTTTGTCGTTGCTCACATATGCAGACCATGGTATTCTCAGTCTCTTGCTGTAGAACATCATTTCTGTTGCCTCCATTTTCTCCTTCATCTGTGATGTTATTGTCCGTCTTTTACTGGCATGTACGAGAACCGATAATTGCATAAAATGCCTTAAACATTACTTTGGTTTTAACGA
>OZ010584.1:69473588-69510122 GCA_963932145.1 Acanthosepion lycidas
ATGTTTTATATTTCCAAGCGCTTTCGACTATACCTTTAGCCATTATCAAGGATGTTTCGATTTTTCAGCTTACTTGAGTGTGAGTGTTATGTCTATGTCTTAGTGTGTGGTAGGGATGTTTTTTTAATTTCCGAATACGGTTAGCACGTTGTGACTTTGTTCGTAGTTAATATTTACCCGACTCCATTAGGAACATACTTCTAGAAAACACAAATATATTAACTGCATCCACCTGGAAAAAAGACCAAAAATAACGGAAGCTTTAATAATAAAAAAGAAAAAGCCAACTCTTAACAATATTATTTGCCCAAAAAACTGTTTTTCAAACATTTTTATTAATAAATGTATTTATAACTAAGGGTATACAAATGAAACGATTTGAATTGATCATTTTTTTTGTATTTCTCTGAAACAGACATTAAACACGTTTATCTTCCCTTCTTTCTCTCTTTCGTTCTTTATTTCATTTTCTTCTTGAAACCAATTGGCATCACTAATATATCAGTGTTGTGTTTCCACGCGTTCAAAAAAAAAGAATAGTCCGCTATTTAAGAGGTACTGACAGGACGTAACGGTCGTGCAAACTAACTAATGAACTAATTAACTACTGAAGGGAGGCACAAGAAGAACTGTAGTAGAGTGTACTAATATTATTAGTATATTGAATATGTTTAGTACGCTTAAAAATACAATCTACTGATATATGTTACTTAAAGCGCGCTGTCAGTTTCGTATAATAATAGCTTCAACTTTATTGATTATGTCCTTGCACTAAGAGTTATTTATTGTTTTAGAATTATCTACTAATATCCATTTGATTTTTAATGTTTTACTTGGGCTGTTTTTGATGCGGGGGGTTGTTATTTATGTTTTGTAATGTTATTCTTATATTTATTTTTTCAGCGATATTGCTAATTTATATATATACAGGGTGACCCCGCAAAAACGGGAATTTTTCAAGTGCGTATTGCCAGACAGGAGCAAGTGGCAACACTGCGAGACAGTGACCTTAAGCATGTAAACATTTCGCCATTTAGAATTCAAGATGAAATTCACAGTATCCCAGCTGAGATGTTGCAGCAGTGAATGAGGAATCTCAACAGCAGATTTCAAGAATGCATTCGTACAGGAGGACGCCATCTACAGAACGTAATTTTTTAAAAATGAAAATTCCATCATTGTTTCTTAAATGGCATGTTTTAAGGTTTCAATTACTATAAATAAAATATTTTTCTTCCAATATAAACATGATGAAAAATAAGAAATTTTAAAGTTTATTGTTACACTGCTTATATATATATATATATATATATATATATATATATATATATATATATACATACATAGTGTGAGACAAGTGATGATTTTTATATATATATATATATATATATATATATATATATATATATATATATATATATATATATATATATAAGTGGTGTAGCGATAAACTTTAAAAAAAATTATTTTTCATTTTTAATCATGTTTATATTGATGCCCCATCTGGTTAGTTAAGTTAATAGCTTAATATATATATATATATATATATATATACAGAGAGAGTTTGTGACAAGTGATTATATATATATATATATATATACTTTCATTTAGACATCGCTTTTCGCGACGTGTCAACACATGTGGTGCGATGAGTTTTGTTTGTTGTTTTTTTTTTAAATTAACCTCATGTCATATCTAACCTCATGTCATATCTGATCGCATTTCGATGAAAGTATTCAGATATGGGAAATTTCATATTCCAATACCAACCAGAAATCATAAGAAATGTTGAAAGAGATCGATGATTAACCATTGCAATTAAAAAAATTATCCATTCTTACTCACGCTCAAATTTGGTAAATTCAAGGACAAACTCAGAAGACAATTGCTATCTGCCCTTTTCTCCTTGACCGAGAAAATAGGCAACAGAAATTTGGATCTACAGGAGGATGGTGGTAATATAGTGGACGGAATATGTGATTAACGAAGAAGTTTTAAAGTTAATGGAAACAAAATGGAGACTTATACATAGATTCGGAAAAAAGACTGTCGAAATTACTTGGCTACCTTACTTAGGAAATAATGGGCTTGGAGAATTTGAAACACACACAATATATTGATGGAAACAGCGAGTAACCTACCGAACAAGTTTGTGTAAATGGATGAGAGAGCATTGAGTGGGTGATACACTTAATTACGTGCTACAAATATAAGAAGTTGTGTCGAGCTATGACCACTCACTCCCCGATATGACATAGCACAGGGAAGGGATGATGATGATTTTATGGATGGTATAAATCATTATTCTTTGTCTTTTATCACATACTCTGATACAGATATGTATGTACTTGTAAAAGGTATGAGAAAGGTAAAATGATCGAATGATTTATCAGTACAAAAAGGGATTTTGCACTTTTCGAGTGACGATATCTTTGTTTAAATGACATTTTGAAATGTCGTGGATTTATTTATCCCTACGCTCAAATCGAGCTTATCTTGATAAAATATATTGACCCTCGTACGTCACAGTGTTTGACGGCGAATAAAGTAAACAAAAGATAATCTTGGTAACCTATATCAGAAATAACTACCTAGATAGTAGTGGCAATTAACTGATCTATCAAGTCACCAACAGAAGTCCTCAATCTGGTCATAATTTTAGGGGTCTATATTTCTGAGATGAGGTATTGCAACTATTTACATTGTTCGTAATGTTGTCCTCGTTTTTACTATCATATTCTGGACGTTTCGGTCGTTTTACGCTCCGGCCTTCATCAGGTCATAAACGTTGGCCCAGTGGATAAAAGCGTCGGTTGAAGTAATCCAGGGATTTGACCCAAAGAGTGATGAGTTCAATACCTGGCCACCGCAGAGGTGAACAAAAACATCGAGAGCTGAGTTACTAGATGGAAATAACTGAAGCTGAGATTTCCATAAAAGGCATGGCACGTGGAATTAGAACAATCTACCTCAGCGGACGAAATAAAGGATTCGGTTCGAAATTCCAATGCATATCACCAGAAGAAGACCGCAGCTTACAACAGCCGAAACGTCATGAATTTGGCAATAAAGATGAGGTCAACAGTCCGAAAACTTTAAATAGTGTCCATTTTTTATATACGCATTTCCAGCAATTAAAGTTTATTTCGCGTACCTGCTTGTACGTTATCATTTTGTAATGATTTAACAGTCATATCAGACTAAGAAAATTGAGAATTTAAGCCACCTCTGCACTGCAACGGCGCAATCGTTAATTTCCAGGCTTGGTAGATTTCAAAGAACGCTTCCACAGCCTACTGGAAGATAGGCAGTTTTTTCCCACTCTAAAGCAACTTTCTCACAAATGCAACTTCGCTATTCACATTCAGTTATTTAGACGAGTTTCATTTTTTACCTTTGACATTCCAAAATTTTACAGGCCTTGCTGTCGGATGTAGTTTATCGTCTTACCCTGGAAGCGGATGTAGTTTATCGCCATACGCAGGATGACATTACATAGCAAATAGTTTACTTACTGAATGGGGTTGATAGCTCTAACTGGTTTTGAATTCAGAATTATTCTTCTTCTACACTGGGTACCAGCCAGAACTGAAAATCACACTTTACCCCTAGTAATTAATCTTAAATTTCAAGCGAAAACAAAGTAAAAAAAAGCTACAAAAAACATACATCAGCAAAGTAATACACCTGAAATAAATGTAGCACCCAAAGAAAAATATAATAAAAACATGTATAACAAAAAAGAAAATGAACGAGATTGTTTCCCGCCAACGCAGGAATACACACATATAAATCTAGAAGGTCGAAAAGGAAAGAATTGATTTGTAGACGAAAATTGAAGAAACCTGAGATCTTGCTCATCGGAAGCTTTTAGAAAGCTATTTAGAAAAATAAGATAAAATAAAAAAAAATAAACACATGCTTGCAAAATCGATTAACTGCGTATTTTTTTTTCAAAGGAAAGTGGTTCGTAATTACTCAAGCAAGGTACGTGATAAATCGTCTTTGCTCTCTTCTTTTTGTTTGTTAAGCGAAGATCAATCAGCGTGTGCCTAATCCCAAATAGCGAATCCAGTCTTGTGCGAAACGGACGGCAAAGTAAGATATCACATTTCACGTGCGAAAAATCTCATGAGATTTCAACTCCCAAGAGATATTTACTTCTCTTCTTTATTCGACTTAAAACGCAATCTTTTCCGAGTGGCTCAGATGATAACCTACTCATTTAATGTACTTAATTTGCTTGCGGCCATCTTAGCTTCTATCACAGCATCTATATTCCTGTACTGACTGAGCCTTATACGTGTCTGATTTAAAAATAAAATAAAATAAAATAAACTTAAAATCAGTAGGTCGAGCTTAGATAAATGCCAAGATATTAAAAACACATGTTTAAGCTGTGACAGTAATTTCTCAAGCGGGGAGATGGGAGGAATATTTTCTTCTTGAAATGAGACCAAGATTTCATAATGTTTACACTTACAGTGTTCAATACACCTAGGGAACTACACACACACACACACACACACACACACATATATATATATATATATATATATATATATATATATATATATGTATACTGAAGATTTCGTTGAAGCGTGAAACAGACTGTCACCACTTAGTGGAAATCAGTGTCTATATCTAAATGTTTTGAGCATTTTTAACACTATATATAACAATAACATACGTTAAACTATATTTTTTTCATATATATATATATATATATATATATATATATATATATATATGTATGTATGTATGTATGTATGTAAGGTTGGTGCAAAAATAATGTCGTTTTCTCGTATAAAGTTGAACGTCTAACAACCAACCTAATATATATATATATATATATATATATATATATATATGTAGAGAGAAGAGTGTGTGAGGGTGATGAATTAAAGATTAAATAAGATAAAGAGCAATTAGTATTAAGAACAAATAAATTATGGTATTCTTATTTTGTGTAGTATTTGATTGAAACATGAGTGAACAACGAAAATCAACACAAAACAAAAGTAAAAATACCAGGATTCTGAACTGAAAACGCACATCTAAAACACTAAATCAAAATGCGTCGTCATTAAAAAAAAAAATTTCTACACACACACATATATATATATATATATATATATATATATATATATATATATATATATATATAACACAGAGGAAACTCCAAAATGACTTCATGTAGGCATAACAATTACGCCCGTGCAACCTTTAGCCAGTCTTCTTCAACTCTTAACTGATTTTGTCACGGAATCCGAGGTGTAGAATTATTAGGTTGGTGCAAAAATAATGACGTAATAATGTCGTTTTTTTTACGTTAAAATACGTCAAAAAACGACATTATTACGTCATTATTTTTGCACCGACCTAATAGTTTAGATACCAGTCGGGGAAAGAAAATACTGAACCTACCCAAAATAATGCCTCCGCTAGATAAAAATCCCGAGTTGCTAGGAAGGGGCGGGCGGGAGATATCTCTCTAAAAGATGAAGATGTTACCTGGAGTCAACTCTGATATTAACCTTATGATCAGTTGGTGTTAGTGAAGCGTAAGATGTAGAACCGAAACAAAAAGAAGAGACAAAAGAGGTATTTATTTATGACCAAAACCTTTAATTATATATAAAAGAATTTATGTTCCTGGTAAAGAATTCTACTAACAACAAATATGTATTGATAATATTAACAATAAATCTTATTTAGAAAATTAATATAAACAAAGAATAGATTTAAGTGGTGTGTATTCCTAAGGAATGGTGGATTTAAAGATAAAACTATTTAGAGTTATCCATTTATATCTTTGAGGATAGGTTAATTTATTATGCAAGACAAGCCTTACCCTAAATTCTTTAAAAAAAAGTGCTTCATAAATTAGGGAACTGCTATAAGACAGGATTAATATGGAGAATATAGGGAATTGTAGAAGTTAATTACCGTTACATATTCAACATTAGGAGTGTTAAAAGTTTACAAGTAATAACGTAATATCTATGATCTTAAATAAGTTTAAACCTGTTTCTATCTACATTTTGGTTTAATAGTTTGAATTGATAATTGTATTTTATTATTCTAATTTTTTCCTCTAAACAGACTGCACCTATCTCTGAGACTGTTAAGAGTATGAGCGAAACCTATAATTTTCCAATCTATCTGAGGGTTCAGAGCTTTTTCCTTCAATTCCCAAAATTACTTTGAAAGGCCTGTTTGGTATTTTAATTTAGGATTGGTAAAAGAGCACCTATGGGTATAAAATCTCTTTTTCCATTCCCCCGTGGACACTCCAATGTGAATATTAAAATTTATCATATTTTTCTGTGGGGTGGGGGGTGCGGCAATGGTTGCATAGTATATTACTTTAATTGATCTTCATTGCCGTTAAGTGAGCAGTTTTCCCTATTTCTGCAATTACAATGGTGGCATGCGATATTTCTTGGTTTTCTCATAAAATTTACTTAAGATATAATTATTATGGAAGCTGATAATTTGGTACATATTATTAGTGCAGGAGTAGCTAAATATGATCGATTTCCTGTTGAAGATCTTACTTGAAGAGTGTTGTTTTATGTGGAAATGTTTACTTATTAATTTTAAAAATTACTGGCCGATATTAATATTTTATAGTTTGCCGAAGGGGAGATGAACCATATGACTTATATTTTTCTATTTCTATGCCTAGTACTTCAAAGGCCCTCATGATTTTCTGTTCTAACTTCGCCATTATCGGACCATTACTATTGAAGATGAAGACGAGTCCATCATCTCTATATAAGCCCACTACTTCTGGATTTAACATTCTACTAAATATATCTAAAATATAAAAACATACAAAATCAGCGTCATTTTGGGTAGTGTCAATATTTTTCCTCGACTGTATTATAACAGAGCATATGTCTTACACAGCAAAAATGTAAAATTACTTCGATTACTTCAAAATAATTCTCCAACGCTGATTCCAAGAAAATTCAGTCTAGAGTTGAAGAAGACTGGCTCAAGTTTTCACTGGCTGAATTAGGCTATTTGCACATGAAGTAATACTGGATTCTTGTAGAGTAATATATATGTTCTGTAATAATAAATACATTGGGCTCTCTTTGTGGAATAGTTTTAATATATATTATTGGGATCCACCTGGATTATATACCAACGGATCTATTACGTGTACTAATATACATACATACATATGTGTGTGCGTGTGTGTGTCTTTAGCAATATAATTGTTAAAAATTCACCTTTCAGATATACTGGGTTTTATATTAATATTTTTGTTTTATCTTTTTAATTAGATCTCTCCCATCATCAGGAGAGAAAATGTATGCTTGTTTGTGTCAGTGAACAACAGGGCTGAATTAGTCTCTGAGAAAGTTTAAATTGGCCTATAGTTCAGTATTTACATTATGCGGACCATTTTCCTGATCTTTGACGCCATATTTGTCACAACGTTTCGGCCGTTGTACGCTCCGGCCTCCTTCAGGTGGTTGGAATTACGAACTGAACCCTTTATTTCGATCCCTGGGGTAGACTGTTCTAGTTCCACGTGCCATGTTTGATGGATGTCAGTTATCAGTTATCTCCTGCTAGTTTTCCCTCTGAAAGTTCTCCACTGCCTTAACCGGGTATTGAACTCACACTCTTTGGGTTTGAGAACTTCCAGAGGGAAAATTTGAGATTTCCCAGTGACTTTTGAGATAGTAAAATAGAGTAGTATTGAAAGTGGATTTATTGAAAGTTGGATTTATTTTTAATCTTATACTTTAAGGTATCTTCTCTTGGTGTGTAAATTGCTTTATTTAATTATTTCTTGATTAATCGCTGTTTATAGCTACCAGATGGGACTTGTTGCTCGATATTGTTATCGTATTTAATTACTTTTTCATTGTTGGAACATATCCTTTCGAGTCTAAGTGATTGTGAATAGGGAATGATCTTTTTGAAGTGTTTTAGGTGGCAAGATTTAAAGTGTAGATAGTTGTGGGTATCGGTGATTTTAGTGTATACTGTCGTTTTCAGTTTTCTATTTTTATCAATGTAGATACGGATGTCAAGAAATATTACCAATCCTGTTGATATTTTGTGTTCGAACTTAATAGAGTCATTCACTATGTTTCAGGCTATAAGAAATTCAATAAGTTTTTCGTCAATGCCATATATATGAAGAAGATATCGTCGGTATATTTTGCGCAGAATATGCAGTCATTACCGATGAAAAAATAAATATGGGTCTCCTCAAATTTCCCCATAAGGATCCTGTCATATGCTGCTATTTCTAGATAGTACCCTCCACTTAAAATAAAATTATTCTATGTCAGGATGTATTCCATAAGTTTTATGATTACTTCCGTGAGGGTTTCCTGTCTTGTTCTTTTAATAAGTGGTTCTTTAAAAACGCTTAGTTCTTCGTTGTGTTTGTTGGCATAAAAAGATCTAACAACTATGGTTACACGAGTTGCATTTTCTGGTACTGTTTGCATATGTTTAATTCTGTTTAGTAGGTCTGCTGTGTCTCTGATGTAGAATTTTACTTCCTTAACTAGGGGCTTTATATAGTGATCTACTTACTTGGATAATTTTAGACCTGTGACAGTTAAATGATAGTATGAATGGCCTTCCTGAGTTGTTATTTTTGCGTATTTTGGAAATGAGATATAAGCGGACGGGTGTGATGTTTATGGGTGGAAGTATTGTGCAAGTTTCTTTATCAATTAGTATATTTTGAAGCATCATGTTTAGCGAGTTTTTTTTGTTTCTTTTTTTTTTTGGTATTGGTGGGAGTGGGTATGTGGGTTGGCTTTTGAAGGTGTTTTTTTTTTTTTTTTTCGGCTAGTTGATTGTTGGCCTCTTTAAGGTAGTCTTTGATACTCCAGATCACTGTGGCACCACATTTGTCAGCTTGGGAAAATGTTGAGCATGGTCTCTGTCGAGGGCCTAATCTGGGGTTCTGAGATGTTCACTGGTGATATGTGTTCTGTTTGAGGGTCGCTGTGTTTTGTTTTGTACATCACTGTATGTGAACTTAAGAACGTGGTTTGTTTTGTGTGCGTGTTTGTTTTGTCTTTGTGCTGATGGTTGTGTGTTGGTGTTTGTGTTTGGTTTGTTTTGTGTTTGCATTTGTTCTGTTGTGGTTGGTGCGGTTGTGGTGGTTTTTGTTTTCTTTTGAGGTAGTGTTGTTCACTTTTCTAGCTTATGGTTGATTTCTTTTTTGTTGGTATACTGGAGGAAATATATTTCAATTTTCTTTGTTTTTCAGTTTTCGTTTTTGGTAGTTCCGTCAATGTTTGGTTTGTTTTAGCTTTTATAACATGTTTTATGTTAGCATAGTCATCAGTCTCTGTTTATTTTTATTCGCTCATCAAGTATTTCGATTTCTGCTGTTGCTGCTATGATTTCTTGGCAGAACTGTATGGTATCCTGCTTGAGTTCCTTGGAAAAGTATTGTATTTTTCGGTATCGTGATGCGAGAAACGCATCATTAGGTTTACCTCTTGATGGTTCCAAGTCAATCCAGAAATGGGTCGGTATTAGTTGATACTTCAGAATATCCTTATATAATCCTAGTGCGATGCATACCTGGATAATTTGTTTTTCGATTCATACGGATCGCCAGTAATTCCGTGTCTATCAGTTTTATTGGTGTGGCGTGTTCGGCTTTTGGTTGCGTCCTGTGTCTATGATCTATAATAATGTCTTGAGAAATAGACATTGTTAAAAATAAAAATTTTAGCCACACTGGGCTGTATATTAATATTTTGTTTTATTTAGTTTCCTCGACGAGTTTCTGCCAGCATGGCCAACATCAGGAGAAAAATTCATGCTTGTTAGTAGCATTGAACTACATGGGTAAATGATATCTATCTATCTATCTATCTATCTATCTATCTATCTCTCTCTCTCTCTCTCTATATATATATATATATATATATATATATATATATATATATATGAGTCAGTTTTAACATTTGATATTTAAATTCTATATTGTGTTAATAGGACTCGCTTTCAATTTACTGCCTATCTATCTATATATATATATATATATATATATATATATATGAGTCAGTTTTAACATTTGATATTTAAATTCTATATTGTGTTAATAGGACTCGCTTTCAATTTACTGCCTATCTATCTATCTATCTATATATATATATATATATATATATATATATATATATATTGTTGTGGATTCCGGAATGAAATCCAGTCTCAAATGAATGAAAAACGCAGGAATGAAATATAGCAAATAAATGTATTAATGTAATAATACAATTGGTAATACGGTTAGGAGATCCAGGAATGCGGTTAGTAGCAATAATAATATATATACAGTCTGGGAAATTCAGTATCGAAGTAGGAATTCATTCTGAATCTATGTGCTTGTAACTGTGACTCCTACAAACCGGTTACATCACACTCTCACTCTTAGGTATTCACCGGCAGCAGTACAAGTACACACTGGGTAAGTCCACTTGTATACAAAGGGGTGGACCCCTTAAGACCCCCTCCTTAGATGCCTTTTAAGGGGGAGTTAGTACCGTTGCGCATCTTGTGTAGAATACACGCCCCTACCCCATGTGAGCTCGCGTCACTTACAATAATGATTTCGAGTTCGGGATCGAAATGTGTCAATGCTAACTCCAAAGTTAATTTTTTGTATTATTTACTTAAATGTTTTTTTACAGTCCTCTGCGCAATTCCAAAAATTGCTGGGTCCGGTTTCCTGCCATTTTCATTTATTATCTGACCTAAGTATTTAATTTCATTTAGGAAAAAATCACACTTTTCTGCTTTTACTTTGATCCCAATGTCCTGAATTCTTCTGAAAACTTCCTTTATGTGTGATGTGTGCTCTTTAACATATATATATATAGAGAGAGAGAGAGAGATTTGAGCAACCTACATAACTGCGATTACATTCATATTTAATTTATAGAGTAATCAAAACAGCGATCATTGTAATGTTACAGAGCTTTAAGTTATATATTAATAACTACAAATATTACCTACGTCATTTGGGCGATTCGATGTATCATGTGTATACAATCTTCAGGAACTAATATTCCTTACCTTTTCAATAGTGGTGTTTTCGATGAGAGCAACAATTTATTGTATATTGATCCGACATTTAAAATTATTAGAATTATAATTTAACATTGAGGTATAAATGATAAAATATATTGTGTGGGTAGGAAATATTCTAAATTAAAATTAAATAGAACATACGTAGGTAATATGTGTGTGTGTGTGTATATATATATATATATATATATATATATATAGTACAGGTAATCGATCCGTTGATATATAATCGAGGTAATATTTACTTATTAAATCTGATCCATAGAGAGCTAGATGTATTTTTTTAAGAGAGCATATATATTTTTTACAGCAAAAAAAAACAATAAATTACTTCAACATAACTGATAGTCTATTTTAAGTCGCGTACAGAGTGACTTGAAATAGACTATCCTCTCTGTTGAGATATGTTGAGATTTTTTTTTTACTGTAATATGTGTATATAAATACATACATATATATATATATATATATATATATATATATATATATATATATATGTTCATCCTCCTACTCCGCACGGTATTTTGTGGATACCTATTTTTGAAAACATGCGTCGTTTTTTTTTGTTTTTTTTTTATAAAAGAACAGTTCGTATGACGGCTAGCTCGCAGAGCATTCGGAAAACTTAATAATGGATATAATCTCTCCAGAAAGCTACGAATCATCGTCTCCCTTTGTAGGAGAAGTCACCGTTTGATTCGGTGTTTTTAGATTACACGCCCAAAGAGAGCATCATCTAATACAGTAATGTTAATAACCCATTTGAACAATGCATATCTTCTTGTTCTGAGCTTCACGAAATCGCATATCTGCTCATTATCCGTAACGTAAACAATGCAATTTTCAAGAAGTCAGTGACAAAGCAACGGTAAAACGATGGTAGATTGTTGCCAGTTTAGTACTTAAAATCATAAAGTCTACGTACCATAAAGGCCCCACCACGTTGAAAGTCATTTTTTTATTCCTCGTTGATAAAGGACGCAGAAGTATCCGAATATTCCGATTTTTCAAATCTTTCCCATCATTTTTCTTTTTTTTTTTTCCAAAAGCCCTACTTGGATACAAAAAATATTATTCGTCTTATCAATATTATTATTTTTATATCGTTTCCCCCCGACCGGAATTTCAACTCGTTTCTCCCGTCTTTGATTTTATTCATCTTCGTTAACGAAATACTGTCTACGTGGTTTCATTATTATTATTATTATTGACATGTTAATCTTTCCGGGACTGAACTCATTTTCAAGTCTGTGTTTTATTTTATGCTCCTCTCTAACCCTAACAAAAGTCAGAAATTTAAATTATTAAATATTAATACAGCGTTAAAATTATTTGAATCCTTCGTCAACCTCGAAATATGCTCAACTTTTCGAGTAATCTGAACCGGGTCATGCATATAATCTTCATGCTAATAGAACATTGATGGGCACATGACCGAGTTGTTAGAACGTTCGCATTCTGACAATGCGACACAGGATCGAGTCTCACAACAGTCGATTTGGCAGGAAGGAGGCTTTCTGGGGTTATCGGACTTCGGTGCCTGAAAACCATGCCACGGGTTGAAAGAAACTTTGTGAGTAAAATTGGGTTTGACAGAACCGTTGGCCGACGATAGCTGTGCTAGTACGAAGTCACAAGTCATTGTGGTCAAGGGCTTGAGCGAGCTGGCCTTGTTCAAACTGTTAATCACGCTAGATAATACGCTCTTTTCCAGAACCTTTAACTAAGATCTGCTCAGGGGAGTTGCAGTATAAAACAAAGATGGTCCCTGTGGGTGTTGAATAAACACAAAGGCGCCTGAGCGAGCGTTTGTAATAGGGATTGGCTAGCGTAATCTTTTACTTGTGATCCGAATGTACATACAAATATTTTGTTACTTAGAAATATATTATAAAAATTAAAAAAGTTAAACCTTTTCGGTTGAATTTAAAACAATATTTTTTTTAATATGAATTCTTGAGTAAAATTCTTGTTTATGTGAATATAAAAGCAAGCAGGGGCGTAAGCCTCCAAAGTGAAAAAATGAAAAAGAACATATCTTAATAAAAATTAATGCAACATTGCCTATTAAGCAGATCTCCAAAACAGATAGGGTTCAGAAATATGCAGACTATTAGCTACGTTAAAAGTTGATTATCAGTTAAATTTGAAATTAGAAAAACACCAATGAACACACGTTTAATTATTACAAGATTTCTACCTAAATAATTGAAAGTTTTAATCAATGAGTGTTGAAATGGCAAATGCTTCTTGTATTCATTATACTCTTATTCATTCATCATATATACACTCATTATATATATATATATATATATATATATATATATATATATATATATATATATATATGTAACTTTCATAACTGAATCAATAAGCTGTCAGATTCTCATGCGTCGAAACCGACGCGAGAGTCTATTATATATATATATATATATATATATATATATATATATATATATATATATATATATAAGGGTCAAGCACTAATATTCCGTGGTTATACTTTATTACATTGAAATCGTAATCACGATCCAATTCATCAGACCTACAAATTAAAAAAAATATCGGAAAATATAACTCCAGGTTATTATAACCATGAAATATTAGTGTTTAAGCCTTTTATATTATATTCTTACACTGTCATGGACATTGAGTCCTACCTGGATTCTATCCTCTTGGGAATATATATATATATATATATATATATATATATATATATATATATATATACTGTTCACTAATATTATCAAGATATATATATATATATATATATATATATATATATATATATATATATATATATACTGACTACTAATATTATCAACATATATTGGCCACTAATATCATCAGTATATATATATATATATAGAGAGAGAGAGAGTGCGGAGAGAGAGTGAAAGAGAGACAGAGAGGTTGCGTCGGTAAAATTGTCGCCATTTTAGATTTATAATTTCGCGCATGCGGAGTTGTCGACTGCACAGTTAAATAGGGTCACTTAGACACTTAAAATGTGATGCCAGGGAAATTTTCATTTATTTCGTGATTTAGGCGACAATATATCCATCTCACACTGTATACAGATCAAGGAAACCACGAGAAACTATGAAATCCATCTGAATGTAGCAAAAATCAAAAATCATATTTCAAATAAAAAAAAAATTAACACCGGTAACAAATCTGGATACTCGATGGCTGAACAATTAGATAGAAATATCGCCATTGATTCTACGCAGTTTCACGCGATGGCGCGATTCTCAGTAGTTACATTCTGTCTGATGATCGATTAAGACGTGAAACAGCCATGTATAATGCATTATGTATGTCTATGTTCACATTCTTTAGACCTGCAAACATTCCCTCTACCATATTGATCAATCTTAGAAATGAATATCATTCAAAATCTACTCATACACACACACACCACCGACATATTTATTATTTGGAGCTGATTATTGGGAAATCGATTTTTTTTGCAAAGAATTTTATGCTGCAAGAGCTGAAATATATGTCTGCAAATAATCGAAACAATGGAAACCAGTCTGGTAGGCCGGCAAGCGCCTCAATACCGGAATAATTCTTTTAATATCATCGACAAAAGATGGAGAAATGAACAAGCGTTAGTTTATACCAAGAAGTATATCCCAGTATTTGAAACGATTAAGCACGTTGTGTTAAAACAGAAAACGCTTCCTACATTCACCATGTTTTAATTGGTTATTTCATGCAAGGTCGTCCCTGTTATATATATATATATATATATATATATATATATATATATATATATATATATTGTGTGTGTATTTCGGCAGCATCTTTTCATTGATACACGTTTCATTAAATATTATAGACAAGTGTTGTCTATTTATTTTATGTAAACTTTTTTCGTAACATCTAATAAGTTTAAAACACTATCGCTGAACGAAGAAAGAAATTCACAATATTGATCCATATTTTTATTTTTTATTTTAATACAATCTAAGCTTTCGGTTTACATAAGCCATTATCAAAGATGTCAAATTACAACATATTAAACGATATACGGACAAGACAGTGATGACAGTCTGTCATTGTTTGCATAGATGATTTCTAAGCAACGATAAACACGTGCATAAAGACGCTAGAAGCGAAAATGGCACCGCATCACATGACGTCACACATGACCACACGAGAGTGAATTGAGAAGTATGGGAAGCCGTTTGTAGGAACCAATGGCTTCTGTTACCAATTATAGACATTTAAGAATATTTGTAGAAATGCCATAATTGATTCTATTTAGGTTGTTAAAAATCCTTGAAGCATTATACATCAAACAGTTGAAACCCAACCTAAACGAAATCAATCCATAAGAAAAAACCACCATTAACCTATTCTACACAGGTTAAGTACACATTATCACCAAAGAAGAAGAAATTATCATAAGAGACCCAATGTATCGATACATATAACTGCAACAAAAACTTTAAACTTGTCCCTTAATAAAAAATAAAATAATTATATATGTTTACTGCAAATGATACAACAAATGCATGAAACCAATTTAGTCAACGAATTTGCTTTCCTATTTTTAGAATAGTTGAATAATAATAGAAATTCAGACAAGTACATTTGTTACAAAACATTTGCTTTATCGCACCAGATAACCATGTATGCTTTAATATCAGTATTAAATCGCATATAACCAAACAAGACAATATATTAAAAAATATATGTCAATAACACAACATTCCTATGCCAGAAATCGTATAAAATATGAAGACATAGAGTAGAATATTGCACGACGTCTTTCGATTTTCCAGTCCGCTATCGGATTTCTATCTTTTGAAGCGATGCACATAATGTCATCAATTTATATATTTTCATAATATCGTCATGTAGAAATTGATCACGTTTTGCAAGTTATTGATGCATCTTTGGAAACAGTTGCCCTTTATTAATTCAGATAAGATTTGAATTGAAATCATCATATCATGCTTCCTAGCTGTATTTCGAGATATTTTATTAGGTTGGTGCAAAAATAATTTCGTTTTCTCACATAGTAACATATGTTAGAAAACGAAATTATTTTTGCACCAACCTAATAGATGCGTATTTCTGAAATACTTCTTCTTCTTCTACTATTATTATTATTATTATTACTATTATTATTATTATTATTATTATTATTATTTTCTTTAATTTCTGGCGTTTACACATTTCTTTCCGGGTCCCGCCCAGGGACCTAAAATTAGAAATGGCACCATGACAGTTTCCAATGACAAAAAAAAAAAAAAAAAAGAAATTACATAGATAAAGGCCTTCGTAAAGTGTGGGCTTTAATTGTGAGAACAATTTTTTGTATCTCTTTGAGGCATGGACTTCCAGGAATCCACTCAATTAGTCTACTGCAATCTTTTCCAACCAGTCCTAAGGCTCCAACTACAACAGGGATTGTTCATGTTCCCATATACCACATTTTCGAGATTTCTATTTCAAGGTACTTGTATTTTGACAGCTTTTTGAATGTCTTGAAAGATACATTGTAGTCAGCAGGAACTGCCATATCAATAAGGGGACACGGTTTTATTATTATTATGTTTGCTTTGCTAGAAAAAAGGAAAAAATATAAACTGTTACGTGATATCTGCCCTCCTGTATCGCAATGGGCGTTGGACAATCTCCTCAAAGGTGAACAAGCGAGAGAAATATGGTTCTACAGAAGGATACTGAAGATACTATGGAATGAACATGTAAGAAATGAAGTTTTAGAGAAAATGGAAACTTAAAGGAAACTTATATTTAAGATCAAGAAGAGACAGTTGAAAGTTCTAGCGCACATAATTAGGAAAAATGTCTTGGGAAATCCGACAGATTGGAGACAAAGGGGACGGATAAAAACAAAGAATAACTCAGTGAACTTAAGTAAATTAATGGCGGAACAGATTTTAGGAGAAATAACGGAAAGAGAAAATCTTATTAAAAGCTACAAAGGAGAAGAATTCGTAGAAACGGCTCTTTAAAAAAAAAAAAAAAAAAAAAAAAAAAAGAAGACTCGCACGTTAATTTAGTCAAGTGATTTTTTTCTTCTGTCTCGGTTTCAACGAGACTCTTCACGAGTCGTTTTCATTTCGAAGAATCTTCAACAAACTTGGTGTTAGTTAATATTTTCCTACCGTGCCTTTTCAATTTTTTAGGTTGTGTTACAGGCGCACCTGTTACTAACAAAATTCCTTCAACAGTCACGTTTTGAACTCTCAAGTCAAAGCCTTGAATTTTTCGGTTTCTTTGGAGTCAACACCTGTCTCTTTTGAAACAGCAAAGTCAGTAATCTGAAAGTTATTACTTTCTTTATGTACCACCATAAGTTCGGGGATTTGTATTTCAATGACATGATCTGACTAGACCGGGAAACACTATAATCTTTTGGCATTTTTTTTTTACCACTGCTTCTAGCTGTTATTCATACTGTTTCTATTTTAAATTCAATTCAAATTTATGGTATACGTCTCTATGTGTTATCTTACCATTATTTTTAGTATCATTATTATTACGATTTAATGTTTCAGAAAATCTTGCCACTTAAATATTTTAGGCTGGTGTGATTATTGTTAATAATATATTTAAGTCCCCTTTTCGAAGATGTGTACAGGTAGAATTACATGGTTGTTATCAAAAGAAACCGCTCAACATGCAAATTACAAATTAGAGATACCAAAAGTGTAATGATTTAAATATCTTTGAACTGATTTAACTGAAATTCGAAGGTGCATTGGGATAGCGAAAAATGCTTTCCAAAAGCTAAAAACGTATTAATAAAAATATAGTTAAAAACAAAGACAAGTGTCAAAATTGGTACGGAATCTCAATTCTCCTATATGCCAGTGGATAGTTGACAATCTCCTGACAGGTGTAGAAGAGAACAGAAATTTCGTTCCACAGAAGGATACTGAGAATACCATAGACTGAATATGTGAGAAAAGGCGAAGTTTTAGAGAAAATCGTATCAGAATGACATACTTAACATCGGAAATGGAGAATTTAAATTCCTGGTGCACGCAATGAGGAAAGAGGATGTGGAGAATATGATACTCACAAGGAAGATTAAAGTCAAGCGGGAATGAGTTAAACGGCTCATAACCGACATAGCGAACTTGTTTAAAAGGAGTGTGCAACAGTGATTACGAGATATAACAAAACGACAAATATTTATTAAGTTTAACAAAGGACTGGAAATTATTAGGTTGGTGCAAAAATAATGTCGTTTTCTCACATAGTAACATATGTGAGAAAACGACATTATTTTTGCACCAACCTAATATAAAGAACCATGACCGCCAAAGTCCTGAGGGGACAAGTCACATAGAAGAACTGTGGAATGAATCGCCATAGTCAAATGCAAAATAAATAAAAGATCTGTCCAACAAACAGAATTGATTAAGTGTGTAATAACAAAAAAAAGAAAAGAAAGGAACAGGGCAAAAATATATATATATATATATATATATATATATATAAAAGCAAGGAAACAATATATGAAAGACAAATATATGGCAGAAGTAATAGTGCAAAAACTTCACAAATTAATACAAGTAAAATGAATTTGCAAACCGGACTATTTTATTGGCTAATAAAAAAAAAATCACAGCATGCATTTGTGTGTGTCTGAGTATAAGAGGTGAGGGACAAGTTTTTTTGTTTTTTTTTTTTTTTGTAGTAATTCGCACAGCAGAACTGAAATCAACAAAAAGATGAAGGAAACGTGTAAAAAATTGATACAAATTATTCGACAACTTCCGGCTTCTTTCTTTTTAACATGTAATCGGAAATTCTCTGCGCAATCCAAACGATACTGTCTATATGTGAACTTAAAAGGAAAAACAAACTTTTATAGAGATTGTATTTAGGTAAGAGATTTATAACATGTTTACAAGTAAATAAACGCCAGGATGACAACACCTTCACAAATATTAAATGGCAGTAGACACCGCAAACAATTGTAGTAATGAAGTTTATTGACCTCGATTGTTCGAGGCGTAATAACAAATTATAATCCAAAATTATCCATTTTCATTATTGGATTAATTTTCTTTCTCATTAATTTATGGAAATCTTATAATTTACGCGATATGACATGGAAGGCAAGATATTCGTAATAATTTACTTTCATACACACATATGTATGTGACATTTGCAAATGCACAGATGTATTTATTGTTCGGTAATCAAAGCTAATAGATAAGTAAAGGAAGGTCATTTGAAATAATAGCTTGTAGGATCAATAAAAATGAAAACTATAATGTGTGCTTAGCACACTGACTGCCAAGCACAAGTTATGTTGGTGGCAACAAAGAGTTTATTTGCAGGAATACTTTTACTATTGAAACTATGCTAAGGTTTTGGTTTAAGCTATAAATAAATTTCTAAAGCTTTGTATTGCCTCAGTTGACTATTGTAAAGACGGCTTTTGAAGTCACATTCTGTAATTCACCTTTTGTCGTCAACGTGTTGAAATCTGCACTTTCTCACTCTCTCTTTCCCTCTCTCACACGTACACACAGACACACACACACATATATATATATATATATATATATATTGGGAATTTTATAGTAACATATATATTTATGTGTGTTTGTGTATACAGAGAGAGAGAGACGTATGCTTAACAGGAGAGTCGGGAAGACTAATAATTCTCCAATTATTTTGATGCGAATAGGATGCCCCTGTGTGATCTTGGTTGAGAAGAAAGAGGGTTAGTAAATATTTATAGGGGGAGTGTGTTCTGTTCTAACGTGTTAATACTTCCTTGTCGAACAAAAAGAGACGGATAGAGTCAGAGACAGTCTCAGAGAGAGAGAAAAAGAGAGAAAGAATGTGTATGAGAAAGAGAACGAAAGAAATGACATAAATAGGAAAAAGAGTAATATGTGATATGATAGAGGTAGATCGAACATAGATAGATAGATAGATAGATAGATAGATAGAAATAAAATTTCATATGACACTCAGACATATTATTCCTAATTGTAGAAATATCCTAGTTTTTTGTTTTTGTTTTGTTTTGGGTTTTTTTTTTTTTTGTCGTCGTGCTATAATAAAATTAAAAAAGAATATCTGATATATATATATATATATATATATATATATTTATTAATTTTATCAAAATATTTTTTTGAGTCCACATTTTCTTTTAGTTTGTATTCTATATATTCACTTTGGCGAAATCAAACTCTCATTATTATTTTAAGCATGGAAACGACACATCTGCCAATGCTGACGAGCCCTCGTCAACCATACTTTCTTTTTACATCAAAGACCAATTTTTATCAGTTTATTCGCTTCATGTTTGACATGATCCTTTTTTTATTACGTGTAATTAAGGTTCGAAATAATTAGGACGGACGGTGAATATTTAATTACATTTATTTTCTGCTCTTGGATGGAATTCTTCTAATGTTCCTTCTTCAACACAGAATCTTTTTTTTTAATTTTAATTATTTTTATATAAATATGCTTCCATTTATAATGTCTTATAATAATAATATAGAAAATATCATCATTATTATTATTAGTAGTAGTAGTAGTAGTACGAACTGAAAATTTATTCGCCAGATTTCAACAAAGAATTGTTATCTCGTTATTTAATTAGGTTTTGGAAAGGTATTGGCCCGTTTTTTTTTTTTTTTTTTTTTTCTTTGTTTTTTGTTTCTTCTTCTTCTTATTATTAATTCTTCTTCTTCTTCTTCTCATTATTTATTTATTTATTATTATTATTATTATTATTATTATTATTATTATTATTATTATTATTATTTATTATTATTTTTTTTTTTTCCGGGTCCCGCCCAGTGACATGAGTTTAGAAATGTCATCATGACATTTCCCACTGACTAACTAAAAATAAAAAAAATCACAAAAAAGAACGAACATATTTTACATAGATAAAGCCCTTCGTAAGGTGTGGGCTGTACTCGTGAGAACACGTTTTGTATTTCTTTAAGGCATGAACATCCAGGAACTCCTTCAATTCGTCTACTGGAATATTTTCCAACGAATCCGAGGGCTCTAACTACAAAAGAGATTGTAGATGTTTCCCTTCACCACATTTTGAGATTTCGATTTCAAGGTTCTTGTATTTTGATATTTTTTGAGGATCTTCAAAGATATATTGCAGTTTGCACGCACAGTCATATTAATAAGGAAAGACTTTTGGGTTTGTAGTCTATAATAACAATGTCTGGGCGGTTAGCTTTGATTGTTCTGTCCATGTGTATTGTGTAGTCACATTATTATTATTATTATTATTATTATTATTATTATTATTATGAGATTATTATTATTATTATTATTATTATTTTTTTTTTTCCATCGATTTCTGTTGTATAGACATTTCCTTCTGGGTTCCAACCTGAAAGCGGAGCTTAGAAATTACTTCATGAAATTTTCTATTGATTATTTAAAATAAAAAGAGCTCACATATTTTACATAGGTCTCTTCGTAATGTGTGAGTACAATATTTTGTATTTCTTTACAGTGTGGGCTACCAGGTATCCATTCATTGAAACTAATGAGGAGGGATGATCGAAAACGGGTTGACCTATTTTATGTTATTTTCTTTGTTTTAGTGTTTCCATTCCCCACTTTGCGTGATTTATCCTATTATATTTTCCTTTTTCCCCTATATATATATATAAATATATATAAAATTGTATTATGTCCGTTTTTTTTTTTTTTAGCATTAATAGCGGTTTGATCCCTTATAAAACGTTGTTGCAGGTATCAAAAATTTTTGATGAGGAAAGTTAATGCTCTTGGAACATTTGAACCTCAAACAAACAATTTTGCCGGATTCGTGTAAGTCTAAAAAATAAAAAAAATAATAAGACACAGAATAAGTATTAACAAATATATTGATAGAACATTTTACAAAAGGAAAAATAAGGGATTAAATTGAATAGGAAGCTTTCAAAGATAAACTTCAGTGTACGTAGTTGAAGTCCTTATTTCGGCGGGAGCGAAAAGATTACGTCTTTTCGCTATAGAAATCTCACAGAAAGAGATGGATTCTTTCAAATCTCGCACCGCCTGTAATTATTGTCACGGTGGAGTAATTCAATATCCCGCCGACTGTGATTATCATCAGGGGGCGGTAATCAAACAACGTTTAATCTCCAATTATTTTTCTGAGATGTTTTAAACAAATTGAATGATTTTTGTCTGGAATTGCACCATGTTTTTATATTTTTTATAACTATATTTTCTCTATTGGCTTCCCTACTGCGGTCTGTATATATACTTAAGTCTCAGAGCAATGTAAACGTTCCGTCTTCTCTCACTGGTCATAGGTTATATTAATAACATTTTTCTTCATGGAAAATGGTTATAGTTTTGGTATATCTTCCAATAGACCAAAATTATAATTTTCCAATAAGCGAGGCAAGGTGGGATAATGGATAGCGGCTCGGTTTGAGGAATCGTAGAACCGAGTTCAAATTCCGGTCGAATCCATTAAATTCACTTGCCACTGGGAATGGTCTTAATCCTATTCTTTTAGCTATGGGTAAATATCAGGATAGATTGGGTTCTATAGCCTTGGATGACAACTGGTCTACTGCAGAAAGAAATGGCAACCTACTGCAGGAATCACGCATGGCACATAACTGATTGATATCTTCCAATGCAAGTATTTTCCTACCCTTTCATGTCTACATTTAAATTCATTTGGTAGAGCACCCATGTACTAGATGTTCAGTAGTTTTGTCAGCGACTGTAGAGATTCATTTGTAATTAATCCATTAATTACCGAAATCTTCTGCATAGATATGTTTATTGGTGAAGATGGGTGTGTCTTCGAGATCTGACTTGTGTTTATTGAAATCATTTATTGTCACATCTTATCTTTTGGCTTGAAGAATGCGGGATACTCAAGTCTCAGAACACCTGTGCCTGGTGGATTTTGTCAGTGGGTTTTGATCTGCCACTGCTAAGATGAACCTCTCTCTTCTGATTATGACCCAGGTCTTCGCAACCATTGAGATTTTTCAACATCAGGGTTGTGTGCTCACAAAGAATATTGACCGTGGCATTTTTTTTCTTTCTCTATCATAGTTCAGGTTACTTATTATAATTTGTCAGAGGACGAGCAGGAGGAAGGGTCGTATGTATAATATTTTTTACACTTGTACAATTTATATCTTTTATTAATGGCATCGAGGAGACACACATAACCCCCTAGAGTTAGTTTTAAATTCAAAACTATTTTCTCGCTATTTCAAAATTAAATTATGAATTATACTTTTGAAATGTGCAGATTTTATTGAGATACGTTAGAAAATTTCCAATTCTTCACTTGAAATCGAGAAAATGCGAACATTAAATAAAATGGTGCCAACCTATGAAAGAAATAAAACTTCATTTTAAACTGACGCCAAGAGGATATAGGTTAATGGCATTAGTACAAAAACAACGAAAAAACTGTTTTATAACCTAATACATCTGCGACTCTGCATTGGTTGCTATTATGTAACTCGTTAAAAACAAAACAAAATAAAACAATTTTTCCGATGGATTAAAGAAACGTAAATGAAAAACGCAACAAAATCAGTTAAATGTGTTTAATTGATTAAAAGTGTAACCCAAATGAGTCATTCATCCATGCTCTTAGATTTCTCCTCCTTACGTTAGAGCTGTGATTAAATATTCGATTTTTCGTCGATACTTCATCTCATAGTTAATGTTGGATGAAAGTGGGGGATTTCACACTTACGCCAAGACGGTTAAAGCTTGAACTGAATCGTTCATCGGAATTTCTACTTTTTCATTTCTTTTTGTTTTAATTTCTTCCTGAAAACAATTTCATTTCAACTTTCAGCTTCCATTTTGATCGGGCTTTTCATTTAATGTTTTTTAATTATTAATCGGAAGTTGAATCCCTGCAGCTTCTGCCATTCTAAACAGATAAAGATTCAAATTCAAAATATAATCAATTATTATTCTTATTACACTAAAATGCGACTCCTTCATAGCTATTATCATTAACTTGAAAAATATTATAATGCTCGATATGCATCAATCTAAGGAAAAAGTCTTTTGGAACAAAAGATTATCCTCGAAAAGATGAAATTGCTTAACTTTACACTGTCTATACGATATCAAAACAAACTAATGTTTTCACCAATAAAATTAATATTAACACACCAATACTATTACAATTCTGAAGATATACCGCGTGTTCTAAAAGTTTTGTCACCCCTACCAAAAGCTAAAGAGATCAATAAAAAAACAGGTACCGTAATTCTCCATGTATAATAGACATTTTTTCTAAAATATCATCAGCAATATCAGGGTTGCGTATTATGCACAGCTACAAAAATCTTTAAAAACCTGCCATAAAATAAAATATGAATTATCATAAAACTAAATTAGAATAATTTTATTCTATATTTAAAAACATTTTTTTTTTAAAATAAGAGTAAGAAACGCTGGAGAGGTACAATTTATAGGGTTTGATTACCAAACAAGATGTGCGTTTTGGCATTAGTAGTAGAATTTTCTTGCACTTTTGGAACAATTTTAGGTACAGTATTATTGTGATTGATTATTCAGTTATGTCTCGGCTGTATAAAGATTGTGAAGCGTCGTAAGAAATAGACAGTCTACATAGTTTTCCTAAAGTCTTATCACCCTCTACCAAAATATAAATGTAATGGGAACATGTATTACAGTAATACAAATCACATGTACTGGATTCAGTTGATTCACTTTCATTAACGCTATCACACATTGAGAAGGTCTGTATGAACAACATTATTTTCGTCTAAGAGTTCCTCTTAACCATCTTAAATAGAAGATTATATCCTGTAGAAGCGACAAGACTTTCGGACCACCCTGCATAAAAGCAAACGACAGTTTAATGGGAACACAACATAGTGAAAAAAATAAACGGATATCTCATAATAATAATAAAAAAAACACATTGTCTAGATAAGTGTAAAAAAAAAAAAAAAAAAAAATTGGATACAAGCAATACATTCAGTTTCTCGATTTAATTTTCCTTTGCGCAGCCATTCCTAGGCAATTTCGCCTGTAATTTTATTTCGTTTGTCCTAAATCTCTCCATTTTCGCCGTAGATTTTCTTTACATTTTTATTACATGTGTGAAGGTCACCCTTCCATTTAACATGGTTTCTCTTTGTATTTCCCGAACTCTTGATATGCAGGTAGATAATGGTTAGCAAGTGAGAACTTTGGTTACGAAAACGTCAAGAGGAAGGAAAATTTTAAATTCAAAACCACATGGAGCTCAGTTGATGCACGCACAATAGTCCAATGGAAAAAAAACATGTATTTACTAGTTATTTCGACGACAATATCCCTGGATTTGACAAATTTCCCTGTTTTAAACGTTGTCTTTGCAAAATTGCCGAGGTCAAATACAATCTCGGTGCTATTAATGGAGCCCATCGCTATCTCCAGCAGGAATTTGAGATCGTTGTCATTTCTCGTATAAAACTTGACGCCATTCATATATTATTATTATTATTATTATTATTATTATTATTATTATTATTATTATTATTATTTTATCTTCTTTGGTTTCTGATGTATACTCATTTCTTTCCAGCGTCCGACCAGAGACCTAAGGTCGCACATATATTGTTTACATCGATAAAGCCATTCGTAAGTGGTGGACTATAGTTTTGAGTACAATTTTCTATTTATTTAAGGCATGGGCTACCAGGGATTCCTTCAGTAAGTCCATTGGAATCTTTTTCAATGAATCTGAGGGCTCCAACTACAACTGGAATTGTTAATGTCCTCATGTGCCACATTTTTGACATTATCATTATTATTATTAGTAGTAGTAGTAGTAGTAGTATGAATGCTGCTGTACTCATTTGAACCTTAACCAAAACCAATTCTTTAAGGTATTACCAATAAGCTATTACAAGAATTTCCTGAAAATCTCTAATTTATAGTACTCACTTTTACTTCCTTCATAGTTATGAGGTTCTGTGCTTTGAGCGTTTAATAGGGATTTACACTCAACTCAGACCACAAGTGGAACTCGTATATACGATCCATTATTTAAGATGCTGAGATGATGGTCGATTCCCTGTCTCGCTACAGTAAGTACCTCACACCTTCCACTATCCTTTCCCTTTAAAAGAGCCAGATCAGGGCGAAAATGAAGTACAGCTCACATATATGACCGAGAGCTGCCCAGTTTTCCTTGTATTCTCTCGACAGTCCAAAAGCATATTCGCGCCCTCGTAGCAGACGAATTATTTTCCACTGTGCGGGTCATTTCTCACAGACTAGACGTCGCAAGACTTTTGCTGCTCTATCATATTGAGTGTTCAAATGAACTACACTCCTTAGTTCCCGCAGTCCTAGCGTCCACGTCGTAGACGCACCATGCCAGGCACATTGAAAGAACCACGCTAATTCCATTTATATTCATCTAAGGAGATGTATGTTCCACTCAAGCAGCTTCATCCCACGAACCACACTCTTGTGGAACCGACTCCCAAGAGGCTGCTTTTCCAATCACTACAGTGTTTATTACGAGGGCTAGCTGTTATCTTTTATATATATCCACATAAGCAGTAACACTTACTCTATAACCCACTACCGAGAGTGACCCCAGGGTACTATACAAGGTGAAAATCAGTGTAAATAAAACATTCTTGACATTATCTGTCATTTAAGTAGTGCCGGGATAAATATTTACGATTTTGAGGTTATTACAACTGTTTTAAGTTCCGTTCTCAATGTGGTGTTGTTGAAGTCAAAGATAAACGGATTAAATAGTTCGATAAGGACGTGTTTTAAGTGCTATAATACTAAATGATCCCAAACCGAACGAGCACTCCTTGTATCTAATTATCGGTAGAGTTTCTGTAATAGGTCTAATGTTGTAAACACAAGATATCGCTACGTATTTCAAATCATCTCAGTTGTCAGTATTCAAGCCCAGAAGTACCCGGATTTCCAATGGTGGTTTTCAACATAGCTATCGAAGCCTTTTTCTGAGTTTGCTTAAGGCCAATATTACTTGATTTGTTCGCAATGATCCATCGATGTGGTCTCTTATCTTATGACCACCTCACTAACGTAAATCTTGATATTTTCTTTAAGAGTTTGAAGTGAAGAGTAAGGATGAAAACATCAAGGGACTTATTTGCCTATCTTTACAAACTCAATAGAATTCGTTCAATTTAACCGACAATCTCGTTAATTCCTCCACACACACACACACACAGACATATATATATATATATATATATATATATATATATGTATATCACATATAAATATTACTGGCAATTAAAGAACTGGAAAATTATATGTAGAGCTAAAACTTAAATAACCCTAGCTTATTAAACAAGAGAAATGAATTAATGGTTACATGTAGGCATAAAAATAAATATCTGCTTAAATACGTTGATCCACATTAATTTTTTATATAAATTACAGTTTTAATATAAATTACAGTTACTATTTGTTTTGAAGAGAAATTTATGTTCTTTGTTTTTTATAAGAACATGTAATCTCCCTTTAATTAAAAAATGAATATTTACTTCACAAATATATATATATATATATTTCAATTTTTTATTTTCCTTATATTTCTTACATAAATATATAAATCCCGCTTGTTTTTTACCAAATATAATTTTTAAAATCAAAAATCTATAAACCCAGCATAATACATAACATTGTGATGAACAGATATTAAAATTCAAATTGCTTCCATACTCGCATGAAACTCGGAGTCATAATAACGGTGAGGAATAAAGGGATATATATATATATATATATTTATTAATATATATATATATATATATATATATATATATATTGAGACAGTTTATATTTATACGTTCTTTTTATAGATGGTATTTATCAATCCACCCACGAGGATTGAATGTGGCACAAGGCCTTTTTAATGTGGGTATCTCCGAACCCGTAGGCTCAGCCAAAAATAAATAACCATCCAAACCCCCCGAGGGGGGGCAGTTCCGTCAACCTCCCCCAACGCAACTCTACCCTTCGGAGGAGCTTCGTCAGGGTTCCTCCCTGCAAGCAGGGAGTTCGACAGACACCCGACCCGGCAGCTCAAAAAGCACAGATACTACACTTTGATCCTAGCCACCAGGCCGAGCGGGTATTCTTTTTAGAGATACAAATATTAAAGTAAATGCTCTGTTTATAATAAACAGTATTAAACATCATTTACCGGCCTGAATGTCCGAGAATTTTCATCGAGAATTTTCGTCCTCCGAATAAAATAATTAATATAATTGTCAGACTTTGCCCATTTCATTACATATATATATATATATAGAGAGAGAGAGAGAGATAAAGATATAGATGGGGAGAGAGAGAAGGTAAAGAAGACAAATAAAAATGGAGTCTCAAGGCGATAATGCTACGAAGAATATTTTACTGAGACTAAAACTAAACAAGAAGAAATTAGTGAGTACAATAAAAGAACATCATTCTGAAAGACATAAGATGGTGATGCAAGTTGCATTTAAATTCATGAACGTAGGTCACATGCAAGCAAGAAACCGGAAGAGAATTTCACAGAGGTGACATGCGAGAATTAATCTCTTACAATAGAACATCCGCTAATATCAAGCTATTTCAGTAGTAAAATGGTGAGACCTGTTTGTCAGTCTAGTAGTACGCTTGAATTGCTGCAGTGGAAGCAACAAGAAGGCGAGCCCATAGGAAAAATTGTCACGAAAATATTTATAAAAATGACGTCTGAACGCCACGCGGTGATAATATGACTCAGGTCGAGATGTCAGGTTAGGACAGATCTTTCAATTTTATCGAGAATCTCGAGATATGAAGCAGTAGCAGCGGAGCAAAAATATCACCAATAATCAATGCCCGGATGAATGCTAGGTTCCTAAATGTGCAAGATAGAGAATCTATATATATATATATATATATATATATATATATATATATATATATATATATATATAGTCGACTCTCCCGTCGAGTTCGACGTATAGGGGTCAAACATATCAGTTCCCAGGAAACCGACAGTCCGACAACGACACATGAGATTTGATTATATTGGTGAAGGCTTCGTGCAGGACCAGCCACACTTTTTGAAGGGCTGAATTTAGAGACCTGGTGCACTAAGGTCCCCAAACGACCCTCCTCAGGTTTTGAATTTAGAGTTGTCCTTCTCCTAGACCAGTTGCCATCCAAGGCTATAGAACCCAGTCTGTCCTGCTATTTACACATATCTGGCGGGAGAAGAAGAGGATTCACAACTTTTCCCAAGGGTATTAGCACGTAAGTGAATGTAATGGATTGGATTGGAATTCGAACTCGGCTCTGCGATTCCTCAATCCAAGCCGCTATCCAATATTCTTCACACACACACACACACACACACACACACACATATATATATATATATATATATATATATATATATATATATATATATATAAGGCCGCATGTGTGTGTGTGTGTGTAACGAATGCACGGCCTCAATTTTCGACGGATTTGCACCAAAATTTACATGCACTATCTCCAAGTTAGCGGGAAGACATTTCCCAACTTCCATCGATAGTGGAAATAATCGATTTTTTCATGCTTCTACGGCAGTTTTCATGTAGTGTACGGACATTTTCTACAGGCCAGAGTGAGAGCCTATATCTGGCTGCTCCGAATAGACAGAAAGGTTTGATTGGTCAGCGTGAGAGCCAACAGCCGACTGACACGAATATTAACTAGCATGCTATCATGCAAAAAAATCGATAGCTGCATTCGTCACAATTGGGAAAATTTAAATCTGCATGGCACTTTACTCTAATTGGCTCATTCGCTTGCTTAAACTCAACGTTGATTCTGATTCCGCAGAACTGGGTTGGGTGTGATAAAGTATATGTTGTTAACATTCTTTTTTCATTCCGTTTTTCCAGTTACGAGTCTTTTTTTAAAGCTGATCGTTTTGTGTTCATTTTGTTGAGTTATTTTTCGTAACAGATTTAATCTTTAGTATAGAACTTAGAAAAAAATCGCAGTGTGAGAAAAAAGTAAGGCAATGTAGCAACATCAGCACGGAAAAGGCCACTCCTTTAAAGGCAAGGAAGGCAAAAATGTTTTAAGAGATAGCGATTCCTGTATGAGTCGTACGATTTTGAATCAAGCATGGGCAACGCCGGGCCATGCTGCTAGTATATATATATATATATATATATATATATAATTCAAAGAAGTTATAAATAAATAAGAAATATTTAAATAATTTATATTGAAATTAATTAACTTTTATAAAAGATAAATTATATTTAATAACAAATCAATAGGTTATATTAAAGAATAAAAAATATATATAATATAACAATTATTTCATATATATTTTAGGCTTATACGTTATTTTAATAGATACAATTTATTTAGAAATATTAGGTTGGTGCAAAAATAATGACGCAATAATCTCGTTTTTTGACGTATTTTTAACGTCAAAACACGACATTATTACGTCATTATTTTTGCACCAACCTAATAGTTACAGGACAATTGCTTAAATAATTTGCATATGTTAAAATAACGTATAAGTAGAAAATATAGTAAATAACTGTCGGATTTAAACCATTATTAACTTATTTAAATATATCTTAGTTTTAAATATGACTTGTCTTTGGAATAGTATCTTTAAGTATGATTTTGAATTTTTAAACGTTACTTTATTTCTTTAATTTTTTTTTTATTTTTTTTTATTTTTTTTTTATTGTATTAAAACTCTTCGATTCCTCTTTTAGTTACATTTAACATTTCGTTGTTCATATAGCTCCAATTGAATGTCAGAAGTTTAATACCTGTGTTTAATTTTATAAAACCGCTTCCTTTGAAGTCAAATACTTCCAACCTTACCTGACCATTGTCCCGTGACGAAATGATTCTATACCGGGCTTGAATAAGACTAATTATAATTATATTAATTACACACACACACACACATATATATATATATATATATATATATATATATATATATATATATATATATATATGTTTGTGTGTGTGTAATATTAGGTTGGTGCAAAAATAATGTCGTTTTCTCACATATTAGGTTGGTGCAAAAATAATGACGGTTTTTGACGTATTTTTTAACGTCAAAACCCGTCATTATTTTTGCACCAACCTAACAGTAACATATGTGAGAAAACGACATTATGTTTGCACCAACCTAATAATAGACAAAATAAAATCAAGAAAGTAAAGAAATACTTAAAGAAGGACGGAAGAAAAACATAAAATATTAACGAATACCACATTTGTGTCATTGATTATTGATGTAAGGCATTAGACATTCAGAGCTAATTTTTTTGCGGGGGAAGCAAATGAAAGAAACGCCATCGAAGACAGCGACGTAATGGATCAATCTTATTAATCTACTTGATAAGATAGAGCATTGCAACTAAGGAAGAAAAGCAGAATGAAACAGGACTGTGATTTCACACGTTTTATTAAATTTCATTTTCTTTCTTCGCATCTCCCAGTAAGTTTCTAATCGAAGGAAAAAGTACAAAGTAATTAATAATCCCTATAGTGTAACGTAAACATTATCACAGTTGTAATATTTCCTTATTTTTTCTCTAAATACATAATATATTCTGTTCAGTCTGTATATATATATGTTGTGAAAATAGTATGAAAGATTGGAAAAAGATGTTCATACTAGTTTCTCGATACTGTTTGTTTCTTGATATATATAACATTTAATTAACTGATATATATTCATGTCATATATGTCATATATATATATATATATATATATATATATATATATATTTCACATATATGTCACATATATATATATATATATATATATATATATATATATGTATGTTATATATATATATGAAATATTAAGTGTTTAGACATAACAAATGAATACAGTTCCCCCAAAGATATATACAAATCTCCCAGAACCTTAATCGTGACAAACAACTAGCTCAAACCTACTGGTAAGGTATTAGTGGCACTTGTGTCTTAACGCCTTACGATTAAGTGGGATGAATGTCCACAGCATCATATATAAAACATGCTCAAAATATGACCCCGAAAATATCTAAACCTCATTTAATTTCTTGTAGATACGACATAGACATTTTCGAATATTCTGAATTTTAATATCTTTTCTTCTGAGGCTTCTAGTCGCTCTCAAGTCATGGTAATATACAATAAATATTATTATTTATCATTACTATTATTGTCTTTTATCTTTCGAATTCATTTATTAGCCTACTATATGTACAGAGTAACCTCTGTTCTCGAATGTTATCATATGTCGAACAGAAAATTCGAGATGAAAATGATTCGGTTATCGAACGAAATCGAAGGAAAAAGCTAAAACAAGCAATAATAATAATAAGACATTTAGATTTATATCAAACTTTAACCCCCAAATATACCCTTTAAATTAATGCGAAATAACAGCGTCTAAGAATTTGAGTGAAACCTGCCATCATGGAATTGATTTATTATTGTTTGTTGTCGCGACTTCCTTTAATGTCGGTCTTCTCCCTCACCCATTACCCATCTATATCTAGAGATAACACGCGTTAAGTTTAACCGACGTCTAGCCTACACAGAGTGGTTTAGGATAAACAATTGAAATTGTACATCTAACTCACTCATGTCTTCTCTTCCACCTCACTTCCTCACTTCGTTAATTTTACATATGATTGGTGAGGTCCGTCAAAAATGTATAAATTTCTTTTCATTTTTCATTTCAAACTTTGGGAGTAAAGTCTGATGATCCAGAGGCCTTTAAAATGGTTGTGGTTAAATAACTTATTACATGGAACCTTAAAGTGATCTGTTTTTATTCAATATATATATATATATATATATATATATATATATATATATATATATATATATGATAAATGAATATTGTCGAAATTGTGACCAGTTTGGGATGGTGGTATGTGCTGCACATGAGATAACGGATTTAATCACACACACACACACACACACATACATATATATATATATATATATATATATATATATATATATATATATATATATATATATATATATATATATATATACAGAAAAAGAGAGAGTGATACAGATACATACTATGTATATATTGTAATGCAAGCCAATTTTCATTGCTAATTTTTTGTTAGGTAACTGCTGCTGACAAAATTATTAAAAATTATTTATATGTTTAAATCAGCATTTTATTACATATATCTTATGTAAGAAATATTTATATTTTTTTTAGTTTCAACACTTTCATATTCAACTTGAGGCTTGTTCATGATAATGTAAGTAAAAATGTAGAATAATGCAGCAATTCAAATTAATATATTAATGTAAAACATATATCGCTTGCCATGGGTCTAAAAAAATCTTTAACTTCAAAAAAGGAACGAGATAATGTGACGTTATTAAGTGATGGAAACGCAATACTTGAAGTTGCAAGCAAAATGTACGGAGATTACAGTAAAAATACAAAATAGGTATTTAAGTCATTGATAAGTAAGATGAAACAATGTAGCAGCATGAGTATCACAAAAACAAAAAAAAAATTTAATAAGCAAAAAATGTAGATTGATCAACAAGAAATATTTTAAGTTTCTGCAGCGAATTTAAGCACAGAGTAAATAGGGATAACTTCAAGAAAATTCTGTCAAGACTGAAAAGCTATTACACTACCACAATTAAGTCAACATCAAAAAATGTAATGTTTATGCCAGTCAATTAAGTATACGAAAGCTTAATTCTTAACACTAATAATTACTGATGATTGTGGACTTAAATTTGAGGGATTGATGTCTGGGATAGATTGGTCCCGTATGAAAAGGCGTAAAAACAGCAAAAAGGAGGGAGATAGACAATTTTTACGGTAAGGATGAAGAAGGCGATTATTTCCTTGTTTGCTAACGTCTTGACAATCACGTTCCACCTTGTTACTGATGTCGGCCCGTAGATGACATTCGAGAGTTACTGTGTAGACGGCGGAGAAGATAGTAGCGGTAACCAGCGGTAGTTAGAAAAGCGTGTAAAATTCATGTGGCCTAAATAATATAATAAGGATAAAAATTATCAGCTGAGCTGGTCATATCACTCCAAGACACGTTACAGGAAAGAGCTTTTTATGTTCAACTTTTCATATATTGGTTGTGTTTTTTTTTGTTTTTTTTTCATATATCCTGTAATTTCTCTGTTTAGGAATTACTGTCACAGACACACCAACATACACCGACACGCACGTCTGTATGTATATGCGTGTGTGTTTACGCACATGTGTGGTGTATTTCAAGCTTCTTGTGCTTTAATAAGTTTTTCAGGCGCAATTTCTTTTCGGGATTATTTTTAAAAGCCATTCTGATCCTTTTCTTTTGTAAAGATCTTAGTAAATCATCATCATCCTTCGACCTCCCTATAATTGGTCGAAACTCAATTGACAATCCCTTTCCACACTCGTCTCTTCTGCATTTCTGTCCCCAGATCACCAATGTCCAATAAATGAATCTCGAGCTATGGAGTCCGGGAAAGCCAATTTTCGTGAGAAGAAACTTTCAGAAGGATGCCATAGGGATGAGGATGAGAGGATTTCCTTGTCGGTGGCAACAACCGGCAATCTGTAATCATTTTTGTTTGAGCTTAAGAGTGATGGATCTCAGTTTTCCGTAAATTTTGATAAGCATCGCATGGGATCTTCAACTGATGTTCTGGATTTATCTAAGTAGATTTGTATATGTCCCATTCAGTCGTTTTTTAAAACAAGCAGATAATTTCCCAGTTTCTGATCCATACAGTAAGACTGGTTCAATCAACGCTTGAAAGGTTTGGACTTTTAAGGATGCTGAAAGGTTCGAGCGATAAATCTTGTGAAGTTTGTTACACGCATTCGATATAACCGGTTTAATAATGTCTAATAAGGTCGTTGGAGAGGAAACATAAGTAGATTTCTTCTTTCGAAGCCCCCAATAGTAATGCATACAACTAGTATCATTTTGAATAAATCCAATTGGAAATGATTATGTTATTTTTTATCTTAATTTTGTATTTTTTTTTAAATCTTCGAATAAAATATTGAATATCAAGATAGGAATTGCGCTGTCGTTTGTGTTCAAATAAAACATGACACTCCGTTATATATTATTTAAGGATCACAAAACATATCTTAGTGCTATTATTTAATATAAGAATTTCAAAACATCTAATGTAATTTTCACTAATGTCACCGTATATATACCCGTGTTCTACGAGTATTCGGAATTAAATATATTTTCTAAACATTAAAAAACGAGTTTATCGTAGGTTTGGCATACAAATTTACTTATTTCTGCCATTGATCTCAGATCACAAAGTACTACTGTTTCTCAGTGAATATTTCTACGCGTATTAACGAAGCAACAAAATATCAAAGCGACAATTGATTGTTGATTGCAAGCAGCAGCAACTGACAGACAGGAAATAAACTTCACAACACAAATAACTATTTACACTATCCACATGAAAAGTGACTAATTCAAAGAAAAATTGCACCGTCTGAAAATTATTATTATATATTTAGAAACTCACTTGGATTGTCTTTTGATCAATTTTGTCTTAATTTCATCTTTCTTCGGTCAAACAAGACCTTGGAAGTCTTGTCAATCTGATTTTTTTCCTTGCCACATAATCGTAGAACTTAGAGACATCATACTTTCGCAAAGATATTTTAATATCGCGATTAAATGGAACAAGTTATATAAAACTCTATAAAATTATTTACTTCTTATTCTGTACTATAAAATATTTTATGTATGTAAAATTAGGTTAAAATAAAATGGTGGCTTTGAATAAACTGACATAGAATCATGTGTAAAATATAAAGCCGGATTTTGAAATAACTGTCCGTAGGTTGAAAAAATAACAACTGGCTAGAATTTTGAATGACGGAGTTGTTTATAAGTGTTTATATCTTACTAACACAAATCTCATATATATATATATATATATATATATATATATATATTAGGTTGGTGAAAAAATATGACAAAATAATGTCATTTTTTGACGTTAAAAATACGTCAAAAAACGACATTATTAAGTCATTATTTTTGCACCAACCTAATATATATATATATATATATATATATATATATATATATATATATATATATATATATATATATATATATATATATATATATATATATATATATATATATATATATATATATATATATATATAATATATATATATATATATATATATATATATATATATATATATATATATATATATATATATATATATATATATATATATATTATATATATATATATATATATATATATATATATATATATATATATATAATATATATATATATATATTATATATATATATATATATATATATATATATATTATATATATATATATATATATTATATATATATATATATATATATATAT
>OZ010584.1:69517822-69547822 GCA_963932145.1 Acanthosepion lycidas
ATTAGACATGGTACGTGAATTCGAACAGTCTACCCCAGTGAGCGAAATAAAGTGTTCAGTTCGACATTCCAACCACCTCAAGAACGCTGGAGCGTACAACGGCTGTAATATTGTAATAAATATGGCGACAAAGATTATGACAATAGGCCGTATAATATAAATAGTGAAGACCCAAACTGTACTGATATTCAACTCATAGCTTGAGTAGAAAAGGTGGTTCCACAGACATCCCATTGATTGCAATAAATCAGACGTGTATTCGAACTCGTCTATTTAAAGTAATACATATTATAATATACAGGATGTTATTTGAACAGCAACAATAATACTAAAGCAAATGACGCTGACACAAACATGTTATTTTTCTGTCTAGCAGAACAACAATCTTCTTAAGAAACATCTGTTATATTCAGTATCTGTCTATATATTTGAAATGAGGTAAAAATACGCATATATCTTATATACATATATATTATTTACACTATTTACATTATCCGAACTATTGTCTTCATCTTTGTCGCCATATTTATTACAACGTTTCGGCCATAGTACGTTCCGGCCTTCTTCAGGTGGTTGGAATGTTGATCTGAACCCTTTATTTCACTCATTGGAGTAGACTGCTCCAGTTCCATGTGCCATGTTTAATGGATGTCAGTTATCAGTGATCTCCTGTTAATTCTCCACTCCAAGTTATCCCCTGCCTTAACCAGGTATTGAACTCACACTCTTTGGGTCCTGTCACTGGATATAACTAACGCCTTTATCCACTGTGCCATGTGTCCTATTATATTAGAATGAATGATAACAGTGAATTTGAGAAGTTTATTTTTCAATAAAAACCTTTTTCAATATATTTCATATACTTCAATGTTGGAACAATGAATTCTTAATAAAGTGTATGGCTATTATTTAAATGATAAATGTCGTTTCCTTTATTTTAGATAACCTTATGGCCATATTACTTTGAAACACCGGTTCCCCCACGGTCATCAAACTTAATCAACGTTGAGTCTGCTCAGTAACAAGATGGGTTACCGCTTGTAAATACCAGGGGCTGTATGCTTTGATCTGTAAATGGTGTAATCAATTATGGCTAGGAATTGTAAATCGGACAGTCGAGTTCCAATCACTCTCGGATTTTTTATATCCACATTCGCGCAAATACCCTTAGGAAAGGTATGAATGTACTTCTTTTCCCCCGCTATGGGTTAATTAGTAAGACTTTTTATCGCTGAATCATTATTGTCTCAAAAACAAAAAATCATATAATCTCAAAATGATTTCTCACTCATAAAACAAACCTGTGTCGTGTAATGGTTAGCAAGTTTGTCTGGCTCTAACAATTACAAATGGGTAATGTCTTCTATCCTCATTGGGTGCCACGAACTTGAGCCACGTCTAAGCTTAGAAAATCACCATAAATAACCTGCAAACGGTTGGCAAGCACTTAGATAAAGGAATGGATCTATTAATATTTATTTTATGTAATGATTCAACTTTTTCGTCCTTTTTATTTGCTTGGATTTGGGTCAGAATCTTGTACAGCATCAATGGTTCCCTCATTTCAAAAAAGATGATATCTATTTTAAAATTCTGCTTTTCAGTAAGCAAAATATCTTGAAAGATTTGCTCACTTCCCTAATGTGTGAATAAATTCTAGCCTTTAAAATCGCTTACCTTTGATTTGTTATCATCATTTGAAAACTTATTAAAAAAGGAAATAATGAAAAAATTCAGATTTAGACGCCGGTAAAATTTACGATTCGTTTTTTCAGAAAACAAGTCGCAACAAATCAATGAAGTGAAAGTAGTTTTTTTTTTTTATTTTACTTCGATTTATGTTGGCTTTTGCAATTAAATCTCACTGATAACATCAGTTGACATGTTTTCCAAGGATAATACTGTTCAGACATTTTTCTTACCTTTAATCCGATTTTGAAATTAAGTCTGAGATTGTAAACTTGATTGCACTCGAAAAACAGAATTAGAAAACGAAAAGAGATAAACCTCGATCTTTTCTCAATTACAATTATCAGATTTTTTTTCCTTGATCGAAAAAGCTCATAATTTGATTAATCGTATGAAATTTCCAGTTGCCAATAGGACTGAAGTCAACAAAATAAAAACAGTATCATTTTTTGCCAACATTTAACGTTCACATACTAAAAAGCTGCACTGATTACAGCGAATAAATCTCTTGTTCTGCCACTATATACGATGAGATATGTTTATCAGTTTAGTGTGGAGAACGAGTTCTAATTTTCTGAGGTCAATTTCCATTGACTGCCACACCATTAGGAAACTGTGTTAGTAGAAGATAAGATTGGTAAATAGTTACATTATATCAGCTGCAGTAGTTAGGAAAAAACAAACTCAGCAAGCGCGTTTTTTGATGCCAAATATTCTAACCTTACTGAGTAAATCGCAATAGCCGTGGACTTTTTACTAAAGTTCAGAATATCTGTCTACCTCACTCTTTTCATAACTATCTTAAGATCCTTAGACATACATTATCTTTGATCATAGCAAATGTGCTTAACCATTCTATTTGAATAGAAATGATCCCAAATAAGAGAAATTTGCCAGCTATTTACAAAAATGCTTGTGAACGTTCATATATATATATATATATATATATATATATATATATATATATAATGAAAATTGATTATGTACGACAATTATTTAATATGTTTATACGTTATTTTTAATCGATACAATTTACTTAAGTAAATGCTCTGTTTTTTAAATAAACGATAAATTTAAGTAATACTGTTTATTTACAAAACTACGCGTTATTTAAATGAATTGTATCTACTAAAAATAACGGAATATATATATATATATATATATATATATATATATATATATATATATATATATATATATATATTGTGATAAAACGAAAGAACAGTAAGATATATAACCCGGTGTTCTTATTTATATTTTTATTTTTACAAAACAGTGCTCAATGTAAACTTACAGAGCATAAATATTATAAATTAAGTGATTTAAAATATGGTTTCTTCGCTACATAGGAATTAATCTGTTTCAAAAATCGAGGCTAAAAATTTCAAATTTAATTATATAATTAAATTAAAAGCATTAGTTCTGTTTCATCTTCAAGCGTATTTTGTTCCACTGTGCCATGTGTTCTCAAGGACCCATGGCACAGTGGATAAAAGCGTTGGATAGATCCAGTGACAGCACCCAAACAGTGTGAGTTCAATACCCGGTTAAGGCAGTGGAGAACTTGGAGAAGGGAATTAACAAGAGATAACTGATAACTGACATCCATTAAACATGGCACGTGGATCTAGAACAGTCTACCCTAGTGAACGAAATAAAGGAATCAGTCTGACATTCCAACTACCTGAAGAAGACAGGAGCGCACAACGGCCGAAACGTTGTAATAAATATGGCGACAAAGATGAGGACAATAGTCCGAATAATGTAAATAGTGTAAATAATATATATGTATATAAGATATATGCGTATTTTCCACTGGCTTCAGATAAGTTAAGTAGGATCTAGAATATCTATTTCCAAGTAATACCTTTTTTCATTTGACTGATTTAGCAACTTTGTGTTTGTCCTCGTTTTGAACTAATAAAAGTCGAGTAAATGCAATGTAAATCAAATCCTTTCGACTAAGACTACTAGATCTCAGAGAGCTTCATCACATATAAGCTCTAACTCACTTGAACACTTACATATACAACAAACTTGAATGAAATTAGAAGAGAAAATAATGATATAATCAAGTTATCTTTCCATGAAAATAATACAAATATGATTAGAAAAAACATCCTCTTCATAACTAGAAAGCGTTATTACAGTTATTGGGTGTTGGAAGTAGAATTTCCTGTAAAACTGTTTGAAGAGAAAGATTTGTCAAACTTGGAACTTCATGCCTCTAAAAACGTGGTGTATCAAAATAACGTTTTTTTTCATTGACAACGCCATTAATTTAACTACCTTCTCTCCTGTGTAATGTTTATTATTTTAAAAAGCGTTGATTAGGATTGTAATAAAACTTAACATGTCTGTATTTCTCAGATGAGGTATTTTAACTATTTACACATCACCCGCTAGATAAAAGCATTGGTTGAAATAATCCAGTGACTTGACCGAATGAGTTAAATATCTGGCCACAGTAGATGTGAACAAACACTTGGAGAGTTGAGTTACTAAAGGGAGATAACTGATGTTGAAATACCTACGTGAAACTAGAACAATCTTCACAGGTGAGGGGAAATAAACGTAGCGATTCGAAATTGCAACGTATATCACCTGCATAAGGCCGGAACCTAAAACGGCTAAAAACTTTTTGAATATGACAATAAGGATGAGGGTAATAATCCGAACAATATAAAGATTGTAAATAAAATTTAAAGATATAAAAGTGACATTTTATGTTCTTGCGAATTTACAGGGAAAACATTAACCATATAAAATATTTATTACATTGTTTATTTATTAGAATACTTTTATATTTACACAATTCTAAAAACTAATACAATTGCATCAAAACTAATGCATTGTAATATTTATTATTTACCAATTTATAAAGAAATAAATATCCAAAAAATTTGTATTCATAAATTTATAAACATTTGCAAAATTATAGAATCAACTGTAAAGAAATCCTAATTATTTACCATTTTATAAATTTCGAATTGAGAGGCAATTCCTCGATGTTTTGAAAATCATTCCAATAAGAAAGTAATACATAGTGCAAATATACAAACTAATGAAAATAAATAATGTTAATTATTTTTGTTGTCATTTCTCAAGAATAGAAACATGTTAAATTTACTTTCGTAGATTTAGGTGTTATTAAGATTCTAATAATCGCTTTTTAAAGCAACAAACTTTGCAGGGGAGTAACGGTAGTTAAGATAATGGCAATGTAAAATAAATAATATCAATGGAAAAAAAAGGCTTTTTGACAAAACTTTCTGTGGCGTTACGAAAGTCGACTTTAGTCAAAGATTTTATATATTTCAACCAACAGTAACGTTAAGGATTCATTTAATAAATACCACGCGTTTCAAGCTTATTTTCTCTATTATAAATATCATTTCGAACAAGGAGCAGATTCTGTTGTTTATTTTGGTAGCCTCTTATCAAGAAAGACTTGTCTTCCATGATACGAAAGCATACTTGGTCCTTCTTTGAGTTTTATTTTTATTTGACGCTACGTCGCATTAAGGTAAATGTAGATTATTTCCCTGAGCCGTTGTCTGTATACAGGCCCCTTTAAGACAGCTAGGCCACATTATGAAACCAACCGCTTGAAACGTATTCAAAAACACACTTTTAAAATATAAAGATATGCATCAAGGAGAGAGGGATGTCAGCAGCAAAACAAATCACTTGCCTAAAGACTTTCTTACTAACATTCCAGATTCCAAATTGAAAGTTACGTGTAAACAAAACACTCAGTCTCTTGTTATTTTCTGAACATCATTATTTTTATTTTTGTCTTTCTCTCCTCAAATCTCTGTGTTGATTGTTTATAAGGCGCCAAAGTTTGTAAAAGATATTAAAACAAAACGCCGTTTAAAATAGCATGTAAATTACTAATATATATATATATATATATATATATATATATATATATATATATAGCTTCGTCAGTGATCAGGAGAGAAATGATAAAAAAGAGACGCAGTTAATGCTATGTTGTGTTAGGCAATTTCATTGCTTAGATATATATATTTAAATATTTATATTAAAATGTATATATTTAATTATTATCTCACTTTATTGCACCTGACACATATCTAAATGTTTCCTACTTGTTCGTTTTTCTATCATATCTACAAACATAGACGTACACATCTATATTCATATTTCTTTATTTGAAAAAAAAAAAAAATATATATATATATATATTGATTCAAATTACTTATTCTTATTCATACAGATAAATAATATAGTATTACAAAAATATTCAGCCTAATGTTTTAGCAGGTATAAACTTTTTTCTGTACCACTAAGAATAAATAATATATATATATATATATATATAATTTTAGTGGTACAGAATTTAAGTATTGTTGTAAAAATGTTAAGCTGAATATTAATTGGCACAACTAATTATGGCAAATAATATTTACCTTAACGTTTTAGGATATATATATATATATATATATATATATATATATATATATATATATATATATATATATATATATATATATATATTCAAATAAACAAATATGAACAAATGTAATTGCAAATATTCACATACAAATATATATATATATATATATATATATATATATATATATATATATTCAAATAAACAAATATGAACAAATGTAATTGCAAATATTCACATACAAATATATATATATATATATATATATATATATTTATATATATTCAAATAAACAAATATGAACAAATGTAATTGCAAATATTCACATACAAATATATATATATATATATATATATATATATATATATATATATATATATATATATATATATATATTCAAATAAACATATATGAACAAATGTAATTGCAAATATTCACATACAAATATATATATATATATATATATATATATATATATATTCAAATAAACAAATATGAACAAATATAATTGCAAATATTCACATACAAATATATGAATATAAACTTTACTTTGTATATACATGGTCATTGGATAGGTATGTTTCTTTGTTAGTAGTCGAATCTAAACCTGTCCATGATAATGTAGAAATGTACCGAAAGTGCTCTCCTCGTTAAAGTGAACAGTGTCAGGGACAGAGCGGATTTAAATATAAAAGTGTACACACACACACACACACATATATATATATATATATATATATATATATATATATATTGGTGTAAGTAAGAGAATACGCAATGCAAAATAACAGAGATGATATTTACAATGTATAATAATTTAAATGCAACATCAGTTTCCTTCTCCTATCTTCTTGAATCATATTCATCTTTTGTATGTTCCTTAATCTTCTCTTTTCTCAGATTTTTCTTTCGCTTTCATTCCTCCATAACATATGCCTACTAGTGACATTTGCGCCTTGCGTAGGGTGAAATTATTAAAAGAAAAAAGGAAAATAAACCAAAAATAAATTAGATTTGTTTTTGTTGATGGAAATATATATGTAAGGAAAGAGCTTGGTCAATGTAAAAACGCATGCATCCGTTATAATTATATTGGTTTGATATAAAGAAATATATGCACCGTATTGTTCTATCCTTCCCTAACAAATTTCACTTGCTTCAACATTATTATTCTCAAACGTTAACCATGATAACACATCAACATGCGGAATAATATTTCCTTTAAAATATATGGTGTCAAAATCGAATACCATAATCTTAATTGCACATCTTAATATCCTGACTGATTTGACGTTTGGATTGGATATAAATTCCAAAGGCTTATGATCATATTTTAATCGATTTTTTTCCCAGCAAAATACTTCTAGCTCTTTCCATGCTCCACACAATCACCAATATTCCTTCTCAATATTTGAATAATTTACCTCTATTTTAGTTTTCCAGATAAGAATATTACAGGTTAAATTATCCACCGATAATATTGGGGCCATAGCACAATCACTGGCATCAATAGTTAACTGTGTCATGTGTTGTTTTTTTTATGAGTTCTTTTTTTTATTTCTCGAAAGCAACCTCCTGTCTTTTCGTCCCTTGAAACTCGGTATTCGTCTTCCTTAGTTTTGTTAAATTGTTCCACGAGGTAGATAGCTGTTATAGAAATTGTTTAATTCTAAAAAAAAAAAAAGATTCGCATTTTTTATTATTTTAGGTGCAGCATTCTCTGGTATCCTATTAATGGGTCTATCATCCGGCGAAATACCGGGTATTTTATTTACTAGGTACGAAATCTTTAGTTAACCTCGCATTTATCGCCATTAATTGTCATATCAGCGCTATTTGATTTTCTCAAAACTTGCTCCGTTTTACATTTGAGCTCTTCTTTACTTCGCGTCCCAATTCAAATGTCGTCCTGATATACAATCATATTTTAATCATCTCTAAAAACTTCTTGATGGCTTTTTCGAAAATGTGACTTGACGTTTTTACTTCAAACTGCAGATTAGTCCATCTTTTAATCCAATCGGCGTGTTCATTGTGGTGACTTCTTGAAAGTTGCTATCAATTTTTATCTGATTATATTTTGGCTTTAGCAAAATATTTCATACCAGCAAACTCACGGCACACTGTTTCATTGTTTGGCAACGGGAATAAATCCGTCTAAATATCTGAGATGAGATATTATGTACACTATTTACATTATTCGGACTATTGTCCTCATCTTTGTTGCCATATTTATCAAAACGTTTTGGCCGTTCTACTCTCCGTTCTTCTTGAGGTGGTTGGAATGTCGAATTGAACCCTTTATTTCGTTGGCTGGGATAGACTGTTCTATTTCCACGTGCCATGACTAATGGATGCCATTTATCACTCATCTCCTGTTAATCCACCCCAACAAGTTATCCACTGCCTCAACCAGGTACTGAACTCACAACTCTTTGGGTCATGTCACTGGATCTAACCAACGCCTTTATTCACTGTGCTATGTTTCCCCATGGCACGTGGAACTAGAACAGTCAACCTCAGCAAACGAAATAAAGGGTTCAGTTCGACATTACAACCACCTGAAGAAGGCCGGAGCGTACAACGACTGAAACGTTTTGATAAATACAGTAACAAAGATGAGAACAATAGTCCGAACAATGTAAACAGTGGGAATGAATCCGAACAGATCTGGTTATTCACACCCACCTTATAATCATAACAAATTCTTAAATCTCAATTAGGCTACCGTACATGGACAATGAGTGAAGCCCAATTACTACCACCTTGGCTGAATTATTCTAATTTTCCTTGTTTCACAATTTTATTCAACTTAGCAACCACTAAAGATAGCAGGTGAATAGGATCTTTTCGGGTTTGAACATACATAGTTTTTGAATGCTTTCTTTAAGCTGACTACTCGCCTCGTATACCCTTAATAATCCAATATCTGGTTCTATAGCTTTCATGGAATTTATCAGCTTCGATGTTTACACTCTAAATACGACAATTCCTAAAAGAACGTGGATCTCGGTGTTTTCTACCACTATAATAGGTATTATCTCGAATCTAATTTTTGTCTCAAACGTACTTTCAGAGCAACATCAATAATTGATGACCGACCCATCGAACTGGAAATGACTTTTCCTTAAATTTGATCGACCCATTCTTTTCCAAAAAATGTTGCTTACCAACGTAAGATCACTTCCAAATTCTACCGGCGTAAGTACAGTCATTCCGTTCAACTTCACTATTTCCCTACTTATATCTTATGCTTTCATCTCAAATACTTCCGTAATTTCAAACTGAGGATCTATATTTCCCACTTCTTCCACTGGCTTTTCTTATCTAGATAACATCTGGAAATGATTCCTCTTTTTACACTTAAAACACCCTTTCTCAAAAGCCGGACACTTATTTTTGCTCTTTTCTTGTTGCTTATTACAATACTTTGGGGGGAATTGTATATTTAAACCATTTGCAGTTGTTGTAAGAACTCCACACAAGCTTGCTTCCAGATTCATATTATGAGCGTGAGCCGCTCTAGAATTTAACGCTTGTAGGATATGTCAAACATCCATTCAGTCAATCAAAATTAGCTCGTCTTCGATAGGCATTTGCTCTGAATCTATTCTTTCAAACTCACAACGCTTTTTCAATCGCTGGACATATTGCATAATAGTTTCATCCGGTCTCTGTCTACTTTCGAGAAATTTAGTTCTTTCCGCTATGACTAATATTTTTTGATCGTATATTTGCTTTTATGATGGCAGCTAAATTTTTCAACACTTTGGAAAAGATCATGACAGAGAAGTTCATTTTCTCTTCCACTAGCTCTGGTGTCCTTTAACCTTTTAAATCTCGATGATGCTGCGAAACACTTAAGCCGGGTTTATGTATATTCAGGATCCTCCATCCTGGTTAAATAACCGAATAGCGACGCTATATTGCTATGATATATATATATATTCTCTTTAACAAAGGTATTCTCGTCAAGAGACGATAACTCGCACGGACGTATTGCAATACTGTCTTTTAAACAGTACCTAATTTACATGTCACTACAATTAGGAAAATGGAAATAGAAAACGTTAATGCATAAACTTATAAGTATGGAAGCTTACCTGCACTAAAACCTGCAATGGGAAATTTGTCGCCAGTGTGAAATAGGGCAGCAATAATACCACGCCTAGTAAATATTCAATACCTATTCGAGTCAGATAGGGATAAATGATGATATGAAAAATCGCGTTGCGCCCTTCCTTCAAGGTCGTAACGCTGACATGACCTGGGCATTAAGAATTCGTATGATCTTTATCCTGAGGCCCGAACATAAAACACTGTTTCCTATGAAAAATTCGCAAAGCGATAAATACTCTATCCTATGAAATGCATTTATTAACGCGCATATATGAAACAAAAAATTGTCTGCAGTGGTTTATATGCTGATATAGAAAACCATTAATAACGAGTTCGATCTTACTTTACAGCTCCAGGAGACATTAGGTTCTGTAATCTAATATCTTGATATTTCAGATTATTTCACTACGGCTACAAGCAATCAAAAATAAGAAAAGAATAGAAAAAAAATCAGTTTTGGACTATTGTCAAGACGGAACGTGAAAAGACACTATAATCACGTTGTGGCGAGATTTTAATATTTTGTACCAAGTTTTGGGAGTTTCTCAGAAAATAATAGTTCAGCTATGAATGCCATGAAGCGAGAATAATGCGAGACGTGACTGAATGGAAACATCAGTGATTATATTTCGCAGATAAACGACATAAAAAGAGCAAGTAAAAATACACAAAGGAAAGCTGAAAAATATTTATTACCAAAAAATAAACCCACTGGGTGTAAAGTTGCATGAATGCGCGTTGCGGTTGACTCAGCTCATCTATAGGACTTTTATTATCGATATATCTCAGATTTTTTACTTTAGATATGCTTTTAGTTTTCCTTTTTAATAATCGAAGCTTTTTTCACATCTATCTACCTGTCTATCTTAGATAGTTCATAAATGTTTGTAGATCTATCACATCCTTTCATTATCTGTACAATCTCAGTCGCTTCTTATTTATTTATCGATCTATCTCAGTCTGTTAATACCTATCTTGTTATCAATCTGGGTCAGGCTTTTCATTATATATTTACACTTCAGTCTCTCCCTGTGTCGCTATTTGTTGTAGCCTGTTAGGGGCCAGAAAGAAAGAGACGGAAATAAGGTAGGTTGAACCAGTGTATTGAAATAACAGAATATATATACAAAATAAGAGTATTATTAGTCAGCAGATAGAAGTGTCCGTCAGAACTATCAGGTTGCAGTGCGTACCGACTGCCTGCCTTCGGAAGTCTCCAGGTTAGTATTTATGAAAGAGGAAGACTTCATTCTAATGTAGGTAGGCCACCATAACACTATTTCTTTCTCTCTTTGTCTCTATCTCTCTCTCTCTCTATATATATATATATATATATATATATATATATATATAATTCATTTAAAAAATTATAACATTAGTATGTTATAACATCACTACAACAATAGACATTTTGTTTCAACACTACTGGTGTCTTGTCAAGTGATGGTGTTTCATATATATATATATATATATATATATGTGTGTGTGTGTGTGTGTGTGTGTGTGTGTGTGTACTTGGTGGAGAAAGTAGGCAACATTAAATGGTTAAACAGAGACCACATAAACGATAAATGCAATTTTCGTGGGCTGAAAAACAAAATAAACCCAAAAGAATCGAATCAATAATAGTTTCGACCCAAAGGTAGGACGGGAAGCTGTCATCGAGATGATCGCTCCGAACTGGGTCACACAGCTGAGTGGTCCAGTGCTTTTCGACGACCGAAAGTCCTAATGACACCATGAATAAACATCACTAATGAATCTCTCCGTCGCACACCAAGTCAGTTTGGATTATGACTATCTATCTATCTATCTATCTATCTATCTATCTATCTGTCTATCGCTCCTATGCTTCTAAATAAAGCTATTTATACATACACACGTAAGCAGACATCTATACACACATATACACACACACGCACACACACATATATTAATCCACCCATAAGGAGTAGATATGCGGGTAAACAAACAAACCCTCTCCTTCTAATGGCAATGATAGTATTAGACCTTAAATGAAGTATTTGACAATCACTTTTCGAGAAGCCAGTACGGTTTTCAGTTGAAATTTGTAAAATATTTTTCTTAAATCACTTTCTTAAGTAAACAGATGCCTCAAGTTCAGTAGCTTTTATCGCTCTCTCCAGTATTGATGGGGGTTTCCTACCGAACCTTTCTATTTGACGTTGTGTGGGGGTGTTCATTATGCCATTATTTTTCACTTCGAGTACCGTCATATTCTTTTTGTTGTTCATTGGTTGGTTGTCCTCAAGTGATATGGGTTCTAATAGTTGTTCCAATTCTTGGTTTGTGAGTCTGTAGCGTCAGTCAGCAGTGTCCAAAAAAGGATAATCTCTACCAAGACCCTCAGGCTTTATTCATTCAAAACCATTTTGAACCATTGATCTTAGGAAGCGGTTCTATGACTATATGACATATATAGTTCTTTGATCAAAAGAACGTTAAATTGTACGCTATGCTGACTCGAGTTGTTGGTCAATTCAGTTGAAAAACTTCGAAAAAAGACATTATGAGAAAACGGAACACTAACTGCAAGAAGATGCAAAATTCCGATGATACGACGATGTATGGATGCACCTCCCAAACTCGTCATGACCGGAGATTAGCAACTGATCTCCCCTCCGATCTAGCTCTAAAATCCCACTGAGGAAAACCTGTCTGGTTACATTCAATGCCTCGAGAAACAAACTAGCTATTAGGTTGGTGCAAAAATAATCTCGTTTTCTCACATATATTACTATGTGAAAAAACGACATTATTTTTGCACCAACTTAATATAATCCATGAAAGCTGATCGGGCCCCGAACAACCACTACGCATGATGCAGAAATATCCACTTGGGTAGGTTTCATGACGTGTGAGACTTAGGCCTTAAACGTCAACCAAACCTCAAGTGGAACACATATATACGATCCAGAGGCAGGAAAAATAGTCGGTTTAATGTAACGCTTCAGTAATTACTTGACTCCTCGTGCTATCCTCTACCTTTACAAGAAGCACGTTAGACCTAAAATAGAGTACTGTTGTGATATTTGGGTAGCAGCTGTCCAGTACTCACTTTCTAGTTTCGAAAGAGTTCAACAAAGTCTCCACGTCCCTGTGGGTGACAAGTTATTTTCCATCTAGTAACGCCTCTCTCACAGATGGGATGTGGAAAGCCTTTTACTAAGCTATCGCTACTTCTCTGCTCGGACGAACAGCATTCCTTCGCTCTGCCAGTTCTATCCTTCACGGCTATGACCCGCCATGACACTCGCATTGTAGCAAACTACCCTCATTCTCTCCGTAATCCATTGGTGAAAAGTAAAGTCTACTCGAACCGTTTCTTCCCGCGAGCCACTTCTCAGTCGAACTGACGTATGTTTCCTCGATCACTACAATCTTAACCTTTTGAAGTCAAGGGTTAACCGTTATCTTCTGTCCGCATAAACTACCTACTACTCTGTTACACTTTACCTACCTTGTGTGTCCCCCGAGCCTTTTACAATGTAAACCTCTTCATAAAAAAAATTTACAAAAAGCAAAAAGGACAACATATGGTTTAAGTTACGTATCTGAAGACATTGAAAATCGATTGAAATTTAAATACCATTGTTATTCTACTTTATAAGGAAATGATTGAAATACGGCTATAATACCTACCTACCTACCTACATCTATTATAGGCGGACGTAGTCCGAAAGCGTACGCTATTTAGACACGTGTTGATGGGGAGTTTAGTAGAAAGGACATCGAAAGAATTATAAAAATGCACTATTTATTGTAAGAAGATGCATTGGTGGATCAAAAAAATGACAATGGTTTTTCTTACGTATCGGTGGTGTAAATATCAAGCAGGATTCGAAATTGAAATATTTTTGCAAACGATTAAATGAGTGATACTGAAATCTGAAATGATATAGGTATAGGGAGTGAAAGCTGATATTCAAAAATTGAGCAAGGTATTATGAAATTGAAAGATGATCTTAGAATTAAAGAACACCGAGCTGGACGTCTATCTAATGTTTGATAACTTCTATAGCAGTGGATGCTAGTATATATTCTTATAGTGTCGGCGATGCGTTTATGCCAAAGAAAATTGTAAGCATCATGAACAGAGGTAGTTATTAGGTTGGTGCAAAAATAATTTCGTTTTCTTACATATGTTAATATGGGATAAAACGACATTATTTTTGCACCAACCTAATAGTAAAAAAAAAGAAAATTATCAGGATAAGAGGGAGCTTTGAAAAACTGGTGCTAACAGTTGGGAAGAAACGGCTTAAGGATTCTGGATCATATAATGGGAAAAGAATGAATTTAACACACAGAGAGTATACTCAGTGGCGGCGGCGGCGAAGAAGAAGAAGAAGAGAAGAAGAAAAGAAGAGAAGAAGAAAAGAAGAAGAAGAATGAAATATTTGGATACGAGAAAATGGATGGCATAAGAAATATCCTTAACACGCAAAGAGGGCGGGAAAGAGCATGTGTTATTAAGAGGAGCAAAGTACAGGAAAATGAGAAAGGCTATGATAGTCCACGTTCAGAAGGCACATGGCATAAATTAGGGGAAAGAGAGAGCATGAGAGTGGATATAAGCGAGAATGTTGGGGTAATGACTAGCGGCTCGGATTGAGGAATCGGAGTGCTGAATTCGAATTCCATTCGAATCCATTACAATCATCTACGTGCTAATAATCTTGGGAAAGGTATGAATCTTCTTCTCCCGTCAGCTATAGGTAAATAGCAGGAATGACTGTGTTCTATAGCCTTGGATGACAACTGGTCTACCGCAGAAAGAAATGGAAACCTACTGCGGGAAAATCTGCTTCGTCAGTCATGTATCGAAAGATACATGATTGCCTATGCGTGTATCACGCATGGCACACAACTGACTGATTAGAGAGAATGTGGAAAATTCTAATTTTTGATCCTAAATCCATAGTATAGAAATATTCATGTTATTATCCATGAAAGAACATTGAACGCATGAATCAACACATTACTGTTACTATTGGATCTGCGTCACGGTATAATGGATTTCTGCTCGGAGACCCCTGTTTGAATTCCAGTCGAGTACGTTACATTTATTTATACGTCAATATTCTTGGTAAAGTTACGAATCCAGCTCTTCTGCTTCTGGCTAGGGGTTAAATAGCATGACAGACTGTTTTATAACCTTGTTTGGCAACCAGTCTATAGTAGAAGAAAATGGCAACCTACTGCAGGAAAATCTTATGAATCGCTGTTGTCTACTACTTCAACTTCCATTCAGTGTACCCTCTGCGTGTTAAATTCTCCAAACCTTCTTTTCTCATTATAGGACTAAATTCTTTAAGCCGTTTCTTTCCAAATGTTAACATCAGTTTTTCGAAGTTCCCACTTGTCCTGACATGTTTCTAATTTCTAAAAACAAATTTTTCATCATTTTCTCAATTTTATTTTTATTTTTGGAGGGAGGGTGATGAAACCTTCGCCGACACTGTAAGTTTTTTTTTTCTTTGTTTGAGAGTAAATATTCCCGCATCCACCGCCATATAAGTAATCAGACATTAGAGCAACGCCCAGCACGCTGTTCTTTATTTCTAAGTTCATCTTTCGATTCCGTAATACCTTACTCAGTTCCCGAATAACAGCTTTCACCATTCCTATTTGTCTTCGGATGTCATTTCATCGTTTGCAAATATGTAACAAACCTATTTGAATTTCGAATCCTGCTTAATGTTTACATCCCCAATATGTAACATAAACCTTAGGTTGTCCCTTTTTTTTACAACAGTGCATTTCGTTCAAGCGTTTATCAAGTATTTCATTTAACTGACTGAAATGTATTTAGCCTATATAATTGCGGGTTCCGGACAACTGCCCGATTGACAAGAGCCCGACGGGCTTCTACCCGACGTGTAACTTCCCGATTGACATGATCCCGATAAGGACAATTGCTTTACGTGAAAATGCCCGATAAGGACAACTACTCGATTGAAAAATACCTGTTGTGTGTAATATTTAGATAATTTTACTGTTTACTATTTACATTATTCAGACTATTGTCCTCATCTTTTTGCCACATTTATTACAACGTTTCGGCGGTTGTACGCTCAAGCATTCTTGAGGTGGTTGGAATGTCGAACTGAGTCTTTTATTTCGCTCGCTGTGATAGACTGTTCTAGTTCCACGTGCTATGTTTAATGGATGTCAGTTATCAGTTATCTCCTGTTAATTCCCTTCTTTAATTTCTCCACTGCCTTAACCAGGTATTGAACTCACACTTTTGAATCCTGTCACTGGATGTAACCAACGCCTTTATCCACTGTGGCATGTGTCCTTGAAGACATGTGTGTATAGATACTTATTTTTTGCTCTCATTCGAAAGGGTAAGTAGCGTATTATAATTTCAGTGCAATAGCAGTTTTCCTCGTGTTATACATTGAAAAATCCAACCAATCTTTTTAAGTCAGAAATAAATGTTGATACTTGACATCTGATCTTCATTGGCAATTGTTTAACATACTGAAATTAAGTTTCAATAACTTTAAGCCTTTGATATGCTCTTTATGATTTCCCTGCTTTGTGTAACAATAATAATAATAATAATAATAATAATAATAATAATAATAATGATGTTCCAGTAATAATAATAATGTTAACAATAATATAAATAATGCAAATAGTTATAATAATCTTAAATATTGATTAAGAAAGCAATAATGAAACTAATAATAAGAATGTTTTATTTATATATTAAACAAACCAACTGTTGCAGACTCATGACATAATTTTCCGATGTCAAAAATGTCTTGCATCCGACAAATAGTAAGCTTCACCTCGGCACAATGTCTTCATCTCCATGAGAAGTGGGATGGAACAGTTACCTATTACCCATAATTTTCACTTTCGAATAACATCAGAAATATCTAAATATGCTACATATATATAAAAACCAAAGGTATTTTCCCATCGGACAGTTGTCGCTATCGGGCATTCTTGTCGGGCAATTGTCCTTTATCCATCTGGCTCTGGTCTTTTGAACAGTTATCTCATCGGTCATTCCTCTTCTGGTTATTGTCCCAGAGACATTATTATAGTACTTCTTAACACTATTTAAACTATATTATGAGAACACTATTTACGACTATTTTACCTAAATAATTCGGTCCCTGATTAACATATATGTATAAGGGCATTATTTAAAAAAACCATTCTAAAATTTTGTAGTAATAGTAGAAATTAAAATAAGAAACCTGGTCTTCCTTACAAGTTCTAAATATGTCCGTTATAAAGCTGGCACTTTAATCATCATCATCAGTTCCCCGCCTGCTTCAATCGTTCTGGGTGGAACCTGAGCACAGAAGAAATAGACAACAACTAGATACAAAACCTTCTCAAACGTGTGTCTGGTAAAGCGAACGTAATGGTCTCGGCTGAAATTTGAATAATTTTCACTGGGAAATCTCTGGAATTGATCTGCTTGTCACGATTTTCAACATTAGCCTCTTCTGTGCTGGAATAAGTTCCTCTTTCTGGACAGAATCTAATCTGTTTTTTTCCCTGAGATAATATATATACTATATTTACATTTTCTATATAAGATCAAAGTGTTCTGTAAACTTGCTGTCAAATTCAGTCTCCATTATAAACAGACACTAGCGGCGCGAAAAACAGAACGCTTGCAATAATAATAGTAATAATGTTTTTATTATAAAATATTATTAATATAACTTTTATTATAATTAATTATGATATTCATATAACTATTATAAATGAGCAAAAGGTTACTTTAATTTTTTTTCCATGTTACGTTACTTACCGAGTGCGAAACAAAGCATCTGGTGCAATAAATGGGTTATGACTTTGTGAACTTCAGAGAAACACTCGTCAAGAAAAAAAAATGGATAAAATCATTGGCCATATCTGTCTATATCGGCAAAGCTTTCCGAAGTACACGGATGGTGGCAATCAATAATATCATTTTGGACTTCTCACAAAGAAGGTTTTCCAAATATCTTGTACATAAATCTATCAGTTTGTTTTTTAATCATGCCAAGTACCATTACTTCTACAATGATAGTGGTCTCTCTAAGATGCGACATGTTTTTTACACATCTATTTTCAGAACTTTGTATTTGCTCAACTTCCTGAATTCGATCTAAGCGATATTGCGATCATATTATACATTTATTATTATTATTATTATTATTATTATTATTATTATTATTATTATTAGCAGTAGTAATAGTAGCAGTTGTTGTCGTTGTAGTATATTAAAACACTGACGAAGAAATAGAGAAAAAATGAATATGAGATACAACACAGACAAAAAGGAGGCATGAACTAAAATGTACAAACGAAATGCCAAAGAAAGAGGAAGAAAAAAGGTAAACCGAGAAAAAAGGAAAACAAGTGAGCATAGAATTAAAAATGATATATTAAAAACAGAAAATAAAAGAAGCAATGAAGCAGATGAAGTGAAAAAAAAATGCTGAAAAGTTGTTCAGGAAGAAATAAATAAAAAAAGTAGCTATTTAAAAAATTGTAAAAAAAAGAACACAATGAACAACGAAGCGTAAAAATAACGAAAAATTATAAAACAAAAAAACAAAACAAAAAAAACGGAGATACAAAATTAAAGAACGAAAACAGCGAAGGCGTAAACATAATTGGAGATAAAAGGAAAGAAAAAAGAAAGAAAAACAGCGTAGAAAAAATAACGCTAAAAATTTCTAGTTAAAACAAAAAAAAAGTAATAAAACAGAAAATATGCAAAATATGAATATAAAAAATAGCGAAATCGAGAATATGTTATGGTTAACAAGAAAGATAATAATAAAAATACAGAAACTAAAAGAAAATTCAAGAAGCAGAAAAATATAGGTAGATTTGCCTCAACTTCACTAAACTGACAGGGAAAGGTTTGTTACCCGACATGTTCCATTTCGCTTCAGTAACCACCTTTGCTGTTACTGACCTTACCTTCGCTATGATGTGTAATATGTATATGCTTCTGCGTTGAGAGCCTGAGGGGAAAAAAGAGGATCCAAAGCTGTTAGGAAAAAAATTAGCTGCTGTGAATGAAGGAAATAGCAATGTGTTTGTCAAAGATTGTCGAAAGTGCTAAGAAGTGAATATAAAATCACCGCCTCAGGAAGTCACTGCTTGGCTCGTTCTTTTTTGCGCTCTACCAAGAATAGCGCTCGGAAACGCGGCAACAAACCTGATATCTTATTACTTGACGATGAGTTCTATGCCTACATAGATTTGGCGATCGTGACCCTTTTCCACCATTTCCTGGCTTTTGCAGCTCTTCATAAATTTAGACTTTTTTGTTATCTCTCTTAAACCCTGTTCTGCCATCTATCTCCTCCACCTCGTTTATATGTTCTTGTCCTATGTCTAGCTCTCCTTCAATCTGCCGTGTGAGTATCTAATTTTTCGAACCGTTTTTCCTCATAATTTTCTCCCCCGTGCATCTGCGGAAAGAAATATAAAGGGGAGACAGTCCGCTCCCTTAAGTTAAGGCTTCAAGAACACCAAAAAATCTGTAACACGAGGGTAATCGATAAAATCAGACATTGCTGAACACATATGCAGAGAGAAGGGAGCTCACCGCCCTCTGTGGGATCAGGCTGAAATCATAGACAAAGAACATCATTGGAAAATTGGCAAACTTAAGAAACCAGCACATATGCTAGGCCACAAAAATCTCCTGAGCCGACCAAGCATAAAAATGAATACAATATGGGAACCAGTAATAAGGAGTGCCAGAGAAAAGCAATAATAACAAAGAAAATTGCAGTATGAGCTTCCGGTATAAAACATGCAATGATAACAGCAAAAATTACAATATGAGCACTGGTAAAAATGGTTGCTGAATACATTAAGTTTATAAGTCCCAGAAATTCATACAGAGGTGTCCTTAAGGACAGATGGCACAGTAGACATAAGCGTTGGTTAGACAGGACCCAAAGAGTTGTGAGTTCAGTACCTGGTTAAGGCAGTAGAGAACAGTCTACCCCAGCGAGCGAGATAAAGGTTTCAGTTCGACATTCCAACCATGATATAAATATGGCAACAAAGATGAGGACAGTAGTTAGAATAATATAAATAGTGCACAGAGAAGATTGTCCAGCATTCACTGCCACTGACATTACGTAATATTATCAGTTCACTTTTCTTTGTTTCTGACTCTTTCTTAATACTCTGCTTAGCTTTTGGAAGGCGTCTTCTAATTTCAGTGTCACCCATACCAAACAAGAAAAAGGAAATCAATAAAATGAACTAACAGAAGAAAAAATATACAGAAAGTAAAAGAAATCGAGAGGGAATGAGAAAATAAATTTAAGATGCTTTATCCGATTGGAGGGAAGTAGAAAAGTTATGACAGGGGAAATAAAACGCAAAGATATAATAGGTGAATTTTGAAAGAGAAATGTGCTTATACGAAACAGGATAAATACAATGATGAGATGACTGTGACCAAGAACATGCACAAAACCGCTGCTGATAAAAACATGAAGAAGGTTATCAACGATAGAAATAAAAATAAGAATTAAATTTAAAAAAAAAAAAAAAAAAACAAATATGGCGGAAAGTTTTAAACGGTGAATAAACACTAAAAAATAAATCCGATGAAAATAAAATATATAGACTGAGAAATTGGGAAATGAATGATGGAAAACTAGCCACAAAATAAACGAAGCTTTTAAACGGAGATTATTTCAACAGATAAAATAGCGGCAAGACGAAACGGAAGAATAAACCAATGAGTATGGAAATTGTTCTTTGTTTACCATACTAATACACATCCAATGAAAAGCACAAGAGACGTAGAAGTTAGAGTGTAACTATGTGATGTTGTATGAGTGGAGCAAAAAGCAAGACGTGAAGTTCATGAGGTTATGCAGGAAAGAAAGGTTATTATATAACCGTTGACCATAGACTTGGATACACCAAGATTCTAGTGATTATGAAAACAATCCGCCCGGAGTATATTCCACAAAGCAGAATTTCTTGGGGAGAAACTGTCCAAATGGAACTTGGAATATGAAAAGATTGAAGAGAATTCATCCTTGTGTACCTGGTCGCAGGTGTAAAGGAACACTGCAAAAGTCATATATATATATATATATATATATATATATATATGTGTGTGTGTGTGTGTTTGTGTAAATATTAAAGTAGACATTGAAGGCAAAATCCAAAAGTTGGGTAATGATATCTACTTTTATGTCTATATACGCGTTATCCCTTATATTTCACACAAAGATATACCATAACATAAAACTTTATTTCATCATGTACCAGCAAAACGGTCCAAATCTTATAATACGATAATTGTCAATCCCACAAAATGTTTAATATCTAAAGAGACACTAAACTGATTGAGTTTCATTTTTTTTTCAGTTTTTCACATACGACGTTTAGCCATCTTGACACCAGACTAAAACTAACAATTGGACAATTTTGCTGTTACACCCGGTATATATATATATATATATATATATATATATATATAAGATAAGTAATAGACTAGCGTCCAGAACTGATTAACTTAGAGTTGATCTGGCTAGATGTAGTCGTAAATTTTATACTAATAGTTTCCTTTCTCGCATTTCTCGCTTGTGAAACTGCCTTCCTTATTTGTGCTTTCCATCCAACTTAATCTTTCATGTAAATTAAATGCAACGCCAATCACTATCTATTGTCCCCCTGATAACTCTTTTCACTTACCCCCATTATTAATTTTTCTGTTTCTAATTGTAAAAGAAATTAATTTATCACTTCTTTTCCTCTAAATAGCAATGTACCAAATGGGTAAGTTTATTTGACAAAATTCTAAAGAAGCCGAAAGTTCTCAATAAAAAATAAGAATATGGAGATAATGAACAGTGATGAATAATACGTAACAAACTATATATATATATATATATATATATATATATATATATATATATATATATATATATATATATATAATGGACAATATCCGAGTATTATTTTAAGACATTTTTATGTTTATACTTTTTTTTTATAGATACAAATATTTAAGTAAATGTTCTGTTTATAATAAATAGTATTAACAACATTTACCAGCCTCAATGCCCGAGAAATTATCATAGAAAATATGTATCCTCTGATAGGAATCGGATTTGTATCCTATACGGAACCGTCATATAGCCTGAAATGCTTTTACCGATTTCGTATAGGATACAGTTTCGATACCTGACGGAGGGCGTATAATTTCTATGACAATATTTCGGACATTCAAACTGGTAAATGTTGTTAATACTGTTTATTATAAACAGAGCATTTACTTAAATATTTTTCACTATAAATAAAGAATGTATATATATATATATATATATATATATATATATATATAACAAACATGTACGAAAATAAAGTTGGAATTTTTATTAAAACTATCTTACTTACTCCCCATAAATAACCATAGCTATCTTATTTACACCCCATAAATAGCCATAACTATCTTACTTACACCCCATAAATAACAATAACTATCTTATTTACACCCCATAAATAACCTTAACTATCTTACTTGCACCCCATAAATAACCATAACTATCTTATTTACACCCCATAAATAACCGTAACGATCTTACTTAAACCCCATAAACAACCAGAGCGAACTTACGAGAAGTAGTTTGCACAAGCAGAGAAAAAATATTATTTGATTCATCTCCCTTTTGTAGATTATCTAGAATTAATATTGGACAAGTTTTCCGGAAAATTATAAACAAACATTTTCAAAGTAATAACCCTCTCGGTAAGATCTTTAATAGAAATACAATTAAAATAAGTTATTCATGTACGAACATGTTTAAAGTAATTGACTCTCACGACAAATATATCATTAAGAAATTTAATAGTATCAACAAGATTCTCGTATAGACCTCTCTTGTAATTGTAAAAATAACAACCTTTTCCCAGTTGAGGGCAAATGTAGAGCAGCTAATGTTATTTGAAAAGCCACCATTTACCCTATTAATATTGGGGTTTCTGTGGGGTAATGGAAAAAAAGACTTTATACTCACAGACACTCTTTTACGACCCAAGACTGAAACATCAAACAATTTCTTATCAAAATTTTGGTGAATTGAGGGAGAAACACCTGAATCTTCAAACTAACTGGGAATTTATAGCTCCTGCTCAGACTCCAAATAGCTTTAAGGGTAGATGTAATTTATGTTTGTAGGAGAAAATTACAATGATTAAATTTAAGAATCAAATTGTCCTACTAAACAAAAGGAATTGAATTGGTTTCCAAGTGTCGCCATAGCAAAAAATTTCAACTGATATAATATTATTTCAACCTCGCACTTCTCAGTTTCATTTAGATTTTTTTTAGTTTTTTATATGTGAATTTTTCTATTGTGACATCTTTTCTATGTGTAAATTTTAGTCTATGTGGAAATTTTTTTCGAGATGCGAAATTTCCTTCTCTATTTAGATGTTTCTCGCTATGTAAAAAATTTTCTACGTGTGGAATTTTCTACTACATTTAATTGGTTTTCCGCCGTTAACTCTCTTCTTATTTGTCTTTTTATATATGTTACTGTGTTTACTATGTTTTTCATTCATTTATATTCTTCTATCTTCTCTTTCATTTTTTGGGGACTAAGCATTATTATAATATTAGATTATATTTTTTTTATATATCGAATTAAAATTTAATCCTTTATAGAATTTTTTGATAATTAATATAAATATGACATAATTTAATTTATAAATTAAATATTTGCATACTATTAATATTGTAGTGACATATTAGGATTATTATATTAAAATGAAATTAGTATATTAATAATTTACATACTTAATTTTCATTATATGTTTTACAATATAATTAAAGATATTGTATTGAAGGGATTAATATTAATATCTTTTTTGAACCAAAAATCTTTTATGCTATATTTATAAAATACAGTGTAACCCGGATATAAGAGACACAAATATAAGACAAACCCGGATATAAGAGAGATTTAAACAAAATCAATTATGGCATCTCTACAAATATTTTTAAATGTCTATAATTGGTAACAAAAGCCATTGGTTTATACCAATGACTTCCCATACTTCATAGCTCTACAATTCACTCTCGTGTGGTCATGTGTGACGTCATGAGATGCGGTGCGATTTTCACTTCTAGCGTCTTATATGCACGTGTTTATCGTTGCTTAGAAATCATCTGTATAAACAATGACAGACTATCATCACTGCCGTGTCCGTATATTGCTCAATATGTTGTAATTGACATCTTTGATAATGGCTTATGTAAGCCAAATGCTTAGATTGCATTAAAACAAATATGGATCAATATTGTGAATTTCTTTCTTCGTTCACCGATAATGTTATTAAACTTATCAGACTTTACGAAAAAAATTACTTAAAATAAATAGACAACACCTGTCTATATTATTTAATGAAACGTGTATGAATGAAAAGATGCTGCCTAAATACACACACAATATATATATATATATATATATATATATATATATATATATATATAGTTAATGATACAGTATGGTAATCCGTATGAAATTTCCAGTAGGATATACATGCAGTGAGAGGTCTATGTCAAAAGACAGGACGAATTAATTATTGAATATGAAACATTTAAAATACATACGTAATACTTTTTACTTCATGAGAACTCTAAAAAAAAGTAGCGCTCAATCTTCATGACCTACAAACAAACGGAAAATTACTCCGATTAAAAATCAAGAGATATTGTTATCTTATTTAGTGAGTGCGAAAAAATAGAGAGTGTTGATCTATTTTGATATACTGACTTCAGATTGAACATCAGTATGCCATTTGAGAAAGGTGAAAGTATAGTCCGGGAGATGTGTATCTATTTATTAAAATCTTTCCGTCTGAAGAAATGAATATATAGAGATTTTCACTAAATAAATTATAACCCAAATTAATATTTAACGTTTTCTTCTTGATATATATATATATATATATATATATATATATATATATATATATATATATATATATATCATTATAATCATTTAAAACAAACATATGGATATTGAAAACTTAGTTACCTTATCTGAGGTTTCAAACTTGAAATTTAAACCGTACAGAACAACCTCAGCATTTCACTACACAGTAAAAAAAAAAAAAAAGAATTTTCAGATGAACACAAAATTTTCCATTTTTACTAGTTGCGGAGTAATCATGGCATATATCTACTGGATTTATCTATAAATATTTAGAATGGGTGTTCTTGGCAGCCATTCTCTTTGATATTGGAAACAACACAGATTACTATGGAATCTCTAATTTTTGGTGGCAGCCCGATTTGGAGAAGGAATACTAATTTAAAATCTTTAGAGATTCTATGTATCTTTCTTAAGAAGTTGTCGTGGGTTTGCTTATATCTTTCGGTTGAAACATATAAACTGGAATAATCATCACTCAATAATTATTGCAGACTTGATGCGCGTTCAGTGTAAAATTAGGAACACAACACAATACAATACAAACGACAATGAATCTATTTACACAACATTATTAAATGTGACGAAAAGAAAAAATGAAACTAGCTATAATTCGAATGTGCTTTTTTATGTCTGTGAGATAGATAGATAGATAGATATAGAGAGAGTATGTCATTTTTAACCACGGGCGACTACATCTTATAGCCAGAAGCTATAATATACAAAGGAGGCTATCGAAATAAATGCATGCCTTTATCTAATCTTAAGCAGTTCCCCGTCTTTTTAGCAAAGTTATGTGAGGTAAGCCAAAAGGCCATGTCAATAAAAAAGGATGTCATTAGATTAAAGGATTGCAACATGTGCAGATCTACGATCGATTAAACCATGTAAAGACAGATTTACAAAGAATTGAACGAAAGTAAAAAGCTGAAGCGATAGAAAAAGAAGACAGTAAAACAGTAGGTTAGGATTATTTTGACTGGCACTAGGGTCTGGATTATATGGTACAAGTAGTTACTTATTTTGCACTGATGCAAATTTCTAGACTTTTAAATGTCTCGGGTTATTTGTATTTTTACGCAGGGAAAGAAAACATTCTCTGGAATACCAGCATTAAAAAGTCTCAGTTTTACTACTGTTTTCAACATTGGTTGCCCGAGGGACGTAGAAAAGTTTACGTGATATCGAAATTGAAATTCTTTCTTGTGGTTGAAAAACTTGGTTATTTCCCAATATTAGAAAACTGTTGATATTTATCCACAGGTAAAAAGACATTGTTGTTATCAAAGGAGACAGACGAAAATGTGATCTACAACCCCCCCCCCAAAAAAAAAGCCGAAAGACATAAAGAACACTAACTACATGATTTGTGCGTTAACAGTAACGAACAGACTCCATTCTGAATGTACTGGGAGACAGACTTCTTTATATACAGATTAGTTGGTCCACATAAGCTGCCTTTTGGTAGTTGTTCTGATAGGTCAATAAATTTAAAATTAAAAGCAACTGTTTTTTTTTCCTTTGGATTCCGAATTAAATTCTCTTAGTTCAAAAGGAGCTTTTCTTATTGGCTTTAAAATAATTATTTATTAGATTTTAATTAAGAATTGTTCTAAGCTGCTAAAAGATTTAAAAAGAAGAAGCAAATATACGAGTGTCGTATTTGATGTCATGCATGACGCACATTTTCTCTACATATTAGAAATCTTTTAATAAATGCACAACATTTGTAATAATTTAATAAAGAAACTCGTTTGAAGATAGATAGTGTTAGAGAAAGCCACCTTACAGAAACTAAACAATGTATTAAGATACAAGAAACTTTCGTTGAAACGAATCAAATAGTGCTAGAATGCTTAATTGTTATGTAATCTCCTCTCTGACATCGGATACTGGTCAATCTATTCACAAATGAAAAGGGACTGGTATCGACAGGGATGCGACTCATCTGATAAACACTATGGAGGCTATGAATATATATGTAACTAAGGAGGAAATATAATGAAATATGGGAACTACAAAAAAAATTATACTTAAATTCTGAAGGTGGTAGATGAAACCTCTAATGCAGAAAGATAGCCTGGAGAATTTAACATCCGTAGGACATACTTAAAGCAAGGAACACATAGATAAATCTAGAGTAACTTGTATAACAAATCGATGACAGGATAAAGAAGAAAGATGTAATATGAAAAACATGAGTAAAAAGAAAGAAGTCTGAAGGATATTGACTTATAAAAGAATAAGAAAATCATAGCAAACTAAAATTGCAAATGTTGTTTCTCTGTATAGGCAAAAATCAATGTGAAGATTGGCGTAAATTCCTGTCGATATGTTTTACTTACAGTGCTTTGGCTTATATTCTATAAAGTCTCACAGGACATAGCGACGGGACGAGAACCATGGTAAGGTATTTAAACTTCCGTAAATATAAATGGAAAATAAAGTATCGAACAATATAATTATCAATGCGTATTTATTTATTTAGTTCATGTCCCATCGGTAGTGGAAAGTGAGGAAAACAAGTTCGTAGCTTAATGAGTGATTACATTCCTTAGTTGTTTTTTTCATTGCAACACATTGGTAAAACCTTTTAACGGTTGGCGTCATTTTTTACGCTAGGGTTACAATAATATTAAATTACAACTAACGAAAAACATGCAGAGAGAGAGAGAGAGAGAAATAATAACAGGACAAAATTAGAAAGACATTTGATTATGGATAAAGGCTAAGAAGATATGTATAATCTCTTGAGGTAATAATGCTAACTGCGGTTAATACCAGAATCTTGGAAGATGTAGCCTGGCAGAACAACTCCGGTGAGAGGATTTGATATTCCGGATTAATATAAACGCTTCTATCCAGCTCATCTCCTAAATCTTGTTACTAATAGCAGAGCATATTGGACTCTGTAGCTTTGGTTAGCAGCTAGTGTAGAAAAATAATACGTCCTCATTCAGAACTTGATTGTCGTGTGTTTAGTAATTCTAAGTTACTAAGGAAATCATAAAAGCGATACCCGGTGTATTGGGTCAGTGGCCATAAACTCCAATGGGTATCTACAAGGGTAATAAGACATAAAATAGGCTTAGTATATATTGAAATCTTTGTATTAAGAATAATGATAAAAACGCCAGAATAAAATAACAAAAACGCTTGAAGAAACGAAATTAAAACGAATATGACCGGGCGAAATTGCGGCGATAGACGGTTATGAGCCTAAAGAAATTAAATGAAAATTACTATTTACACAAACGCTCATCTCGTAATAGGGTGTGATACAAGATCAGGGCATAATGTGGGATTTCAGAAAGTCGTTCAAAAATTGATCAGCGAAAGGAGATTTAGAAGTTGATATAGGCCAACCGTAATACGTTAAGGATATTACAATTAAACTGTGGCTGTGCTTTTTCTTTCAAATTATCAAGAATTACTTTATTTTCTTGTTCATCGCTATTATCTGTATAGGTGAAAATCTTTCCTTTCTTTGCATTTTGGGTCATAGAAGTGAATGAATTCCTAGCAATCGTAAATTATAAAAATCACAGGCAAATCTTTTTACTGATTTTTCTATACAGAATTATTTGTAGAGCCACCAAGAGCAAAATTAATTTTTAGGATTAATAAGGACGATTCCTTTGTTTGTTTTTTTACTGTTCATCAACCTTTTTGCAGATTATTTAATGCCAGGAAAGATTTTCTCCAAACCGTATTTTCACATTATATAAGTATAAATGTCATTTTCGGTCCTGTTTACTCAGATATTTAATTCAGTTTTTTTTCAGTGTCCTTCTGTATAACCACTTCCAATTGTGACAGGTATCCTCCTCGTCTGTAAGGAAAGTTTGCAGCATTCGCTGCCAATATAGGCAAATTGTTATTCCATTTTGTGCCTAAAACTAAAAGGACCTCCGCTCCAGCTTAGAAAACAGCAATGATAATTTTGAAAAAATAATTTGAAATTCCTTAATTCATTCTAACTCTCGTTCGGGTTATAAGTCCAATTCCACCCAAATGACCGATTTGAGCCGAAATTACAATTCATTTCGAAAACTGGGTTCTTCATATCACAATCTCTGTGGAACGTCAAATACTCACGTCACTAAACCTCTCAATTTAACTTTGATTCCTTGCCATTTTGAAGAAATAAAATTGATTTCTTCAATTCCCAAAGTTTGGAGATATTTGAAACTGAATTTAAAACAATGATTGTTTTTTTTTTTTAATCCATAAGGGTTTTGTGGTATTTTAAGCCCAATATAAATTAAAAACATTTAATATCATTAATATTTTCAGTTATTTTGAATTTTTAATAGTCCTCTCCTCATCCGGACAGAGATCTCAATGGTAGATGTTCAAGCACCAGGTGAAGGGCAGATTTTCAGTGCCAGGATCATAATGATTCCAAAATGTTATATGTCTATGTACAGCAAGTTTGGTCCAAATTAGAGAGGTTTCAGTCAAACAGACGGACAGTCAGAATTTTTCCGTTTATTTATTTAGATGTAATATTCTTATCATATTCTTTAGCTGTTGGGTTGTATCTTTCGTTATTCCAATTCTAAAACTTCCGATATATTTTAATTTAATGTACCAGCTTTATTTTACTATCTTAAATTCGTAGCTCGCATTTGGTATTTTCTCTCTTGCTAACGACTATACATTTTGCCTTCTTACAACTGATGAAGTGTAGGGGGTGTAATGGATAGTGGTTTGGTATGAGAGTGAGTCTAGTAGGAACGTAAGTTGGGTTCGTTATATTCACTCACGCGCAAGTACCCCTTGGAAAGGTATGAATCA
>OZ010584.1:69555322-69562822 GCA_963932145.1 Acanthosepion lycidas
TTATTGGTGCCATATCTAGTTTGGTGCTGTCCAGTACTCATTTTCCGACCTCACTGTTAAGAAAAGCTTACGCGGCCTTGTCGGTGATGAATTATTCTTTACCATTCAAAACTTATCCGACAGACGAATCGTTACTAGCCTCTAGCTACTCTATCGCTATTACTATGGGCAATTTTCCGGGGAGTTGGATTCCTTAGTTTCCCCAACACTGACATCCACATCAAGACCCGCCATTCCATTTTCTCGCTGGAAAACCATCCCACTTACTTCCAGGTTCATTAGTATTGTTATGTGGAGTCTGAAAAGACACAACATTTAATTCGACAAAGTCAGTCGTGTTAGTACTATTCAATACTCAGCCATGTCACTGAATTTTTTCGTCTTTTTTATAATTACCCAGGACTACTTATCATGAATGGAACAGCTCATTCATGATATTAAGGAGGGTAACTGGTTCTTACCACAGCAATCTGATAAGGGTAAGTTCTATAAAGAAAGATTCTTCCTTTGAGCCATAATTTGTGGAACAAATTCGCGAGGCAGTGTTTCCTTGACAACTACAATTTTAGTTAGGGTCATCAAATACGTCCTCATAATATGCATTACTTTTTTTCTATTTCCATCTCTATTACAACGAATCTAATCTCGTAACCCTCTAGGTTGATCCTTGCATTGTGTGAACTAACAGGAAGAAAGCATTCTAACAATTATCAGTTGAAATAATTCTTTTCAGAACAGAAAATATGACTTGGGATTGGAATATAAACATCGGCGTCAACCACCCTGAATCCATCAGAACAATTCAGAATAACGAACTGATAAATACTAAACACTTCAAATACCTTGGGGTATGTATAACATAACAAATTTAGCATAGGAGATAATGAAAATGAACGTTGAAAATGTGGCGCTAGGAAATATTTCGCCCCAAACCGCCGTTTGATACAAAACGAAAAGATTAACCTTAAAACCAGAGTCATTTCTTAAATAGCCTCATGAGGTCGAGACTTTCATTTTGAGGTCATACATGGTGCCAAAACAGTTTTCTGTATAGAGCCACTTTCTTAGATCAATGATTAAAATGGTTTAGTGCGGATGATTCTCGTAGGTTCCTAACGGATATCATTCTCTTTCGAAACTCATGTACTGGCGCTACAAAATTGCAAAACAATTGTAGCAACTGACAGAAACCACATTACTTGAGGACAGTCAAAAATAGAAAAATAGATTGTACATGTAACTAGAAGTGTGAATATTGTCGCAATCAATATATTGAACATTCACAGCATTTTGATCAAAAGCATAGGAAGCAAGGCACCATCAATAATAGAAAAACGTTAATAGTGGAGTTAAGAAACCTGTTTTCTTTAGAAATGGTTTTAATTAAAAGATCTTAGAAATCTCGCCCGCCAAAGGTAATCTGCTTCTCGGTCAATGAATAAGGAAACAGCTAACGCTATCATTATCATGATTTTTTTCAGTCTGGCATTCTTGCGATTACAAATCTTAGAAACAACACAAATAATAAGTATGGTGCATCGTATTAGTATCTTGTCCCGTGAATCGAATTCTCAGTATCCTTCTGTATAATCACATTTCTGACAGACAAGATTGTCCAAAATTGATTGCCATATAGCTGGATTGTTATCACAAAGCAATTCAGCATACATCTCTTTGTTTTTGTAAAGACATTTTCTTTTTTTCTTAATACAGTGTAACCCGGATATAAGAGAAACCCGGATATAAGAGATATTTTCTCTAGTCCCAAATTAGAGCCATACTTACCTAAACAAAATAGACCAAACCCGGATATAAGAGAACTGTTCTCCGGTCCTGACAACTCTCTTATATCCGGGTTACACTGTACTATGTTTAACTTTTAGCAAATACTGTTTACAATTTCTGTGTGCGTTAGAATATCGCTGTTGCACCTTCTATTAAGGTTTGCGAAAACGTTTCAAAAACGGATCAACGAAAACTCAGACAAAATCCAATACGGACAATTTACGATATCTTAGTTTACTGTACCATATAACTTTCAAAATAGGACTAATTCCAATCAAAATAATATAGTAACCATCAAAATAGAATCCTTATTTTTTCCCAAAACGACAATTTGTTTTTGTGCAAAATGATATCGTTATTTTCTGAGCGTTGCTTAGATGAGGCAAATGACCGAAAGTATGGGACATCTAATGAGGATCGAAATCAAATTTCAGTCGTAAGTGATCTAGCGAGACAAGCTTGTTAACCATTACATCACTCCGAGGCGCCACGTGTAGAGTGATATGAATATGGTGAACTTTTATTTGTGTGAAAGAAGCCAGGCTTAACTGTTTTTCTGTGACTTGAAGTAGCATTGAAGAAGCGAATTTTGCTTTGACACCCTAGCCTTAGGATAATATTCTTCCTCTTAGCTAGTGTAGGTACTGTAGCATCCGAACCCAGGTTTAGTATCGATCCCTTGGGAGATAACTATTTACATTTACTATTTTTTTTTTCATAATTTTTTATCATGTTTTTTTGGTTTTTTTTCTCTCCAAAGTATAGTTTTCCTTGTATCGCTCACGGGGGAGCTGTCCATTGTTAAAGCTGACAATGGGTTTAACTGATTTTTTTTAATATCTTCTTTCCGTTTGTTAAAGGAAATTGATCAATATGAATGATATTATCATAATATTTCAACTTTATTATTTGGTTTTTACGCACCTTTATAAACCTTATGTACATTACATTTTGATTATCCTACATATTCCGGTTTACGGTAACATCCCGTTGAAACACTGGTTTCCATAAGAACACCGAAGTTAAGCAGCGTCGATTCTGGTCAGTATCTCGACAGTTGACCGCATGGGAATACTACATGCTGTAAAATTGGATATGTCGGGTGGTGTACTAGAAAATGGCTATATACAAGAAATCAAAAGAATTGTTAATCTGAGAGCCGAGTTCCATTTCCCGTTATCTTCACTTACGCGCAAAATACACTTGGTAAAATATGAATTCTCCCCCAGATATGGGTTAATTAACAAGTATTTTAACACTAAATGTTTATTATTAGGTTATCGCAAAAGTACGTAAAACACTTGCGAAAAATTGAATTTTTATGCAACACAATCCAGCACAATCGAGACAAGCGATGGGTTCAGAAAGGGCAAGAGACACCGTCGGTTACAAAACGAGATCGATTCGGCAAGAAAGTGATATTGTGCGTTTGGTGGAACTTTGAAGGAATCGTGCATTTTGAGTCGGTTCCGAATGGTTGTGCCATCAGTGCCGAACTTTACTGTCAGCAACTGGAGCGGGTCTATAAAAGTTGAAGCAAAAGTACCCAGCTCTGATCAACTGAAAGCGCGCTTTGATGCAGCAGGACAATGGCAAGCCACACACCGCCAGGAAGACCAAAGACAAGTCTGAAGAGCTGGACGGCGTTGAGGTTCTTCCACATCCAGACTGGGCTCTATCAGATTACGGCCTTTACCGCTCAATGCAACACTTTTTGAAGGGTCACCGATTCGACTAGTTTGATGAAGTCGAGGAAGCGTGTCAAGAATTCTTTGATTCGAAGCCGGCTGAATGGTAATTTCACCAGATCCAAAAGATTGCAGATCGATGGCAGAAAGTCTTGGAAAACGAAGGTCTTTATTTTGAGGAATAATTTTTGCTGTTTTTGTTATTACTTGGCGAGTAAAATTTCAATTTTTTGCAAGTGTTTACGAACTTTTGGGACAACCTAATAGCTCAAAAAAGAATTTCTCACTATCTAAAAAATGTTTATGCCTTTAAATAACCTGCAAAGGGTTGATAAACCGAAGATAATAAATCAATCTTCGTATTCTGTTTATTTTTCACAGCCGCTTATCTGGTTTCTTATATTAAGAGATCATTATCAAAATCGATTGTCTCCCCTTTCTAAGCTTGAATTGAAGAACAGTTAGTATTTCGATGGGGGAAAGGCTTGGGGATACTGATTAGTTTAAGGGAACTCATGCTATTCAATTCTATATTGTTTTGCCTTAAATTAACCCATAAAAGGTTGATTTTTCTTAAAAAAACATGAATCAATAAATCAATAGTTAATGGTGATGGGAAAGGCTTATACAAGTCTTGGGCAATACAGTCATGTATTCTTAATTTCCGTCGATTTTCTTTATTTGATTTTATCTTCAACAGCTTTGAATTGTTGTTTAAAATGATGCCAACAAATTGCTAGAATCTCAGTAACTGAATATGTCTTCTGACGAAATATATACAGACATAATAATAATGATGATAATAATAATAATAATAAGAAGAAGAAGAAGAAGAATAGATCCGACAAAATAACAACAAACAAAAATGTCAGCCCACAGATAACGCAATATCATCAGATAAATAGTATCTGTTAAAGAATAATACAAAATTAAAGATTACGGTATTAAAGTTGAAACCGTGTTGCACCTTAAAACTTTATTCCAATAATGATAGCGCCTAGAATATTAAAAAAAAAGATTTGCAATAAATTATTGTAAGATATCTTTGAAAATTATATATATATATATATATATTAAAATACAATGATCTTGAAGTGGAAATCTCAAAATTGTAGCACATGAGAATATGAACAATTCCAGTTGTAGTTGGAGTCCTCTGGTTAATTGAAAAATTAGACTAATTGAAACGGTTCCTGGTAGCCCAGCCCTTAAAGAAATGCAAAAAGCTCTACTCACAAGTACAGTCCACACCTTACAAATGTCTTTATCTGTGTGAAATGTGTGTGAACTTAGGGTTGTTTATTTTGTTTTATTTTTATAAAAAATGGTCAGTGAAAAATGTAATGAAGCCTTTTCCAACCTGAGGTCAATGGTTGGGACAAGCAAGGAAATGTGTATGAAACAGAAAGCAATGGAAATAATAATAATAATAATAATAATAATAATAATAATAATAATAATATTAAAATTAAATTACTTATATATTCAAAAGAATAAAAAATAATCAGTAAATTACAAATAATCATGAAGAAACACCTATTCTAGGCCCGGTAACCTGGTTTAAGAAAAGCAATCCAGATAAATATGCGAAATAGTAGATTTATCCGTTCTAGCTGTTTTCAGAGAAAATAATAAAAGAATATGTAATGGAAGATAAATCTATAAAAAATGCCAGGGAACTGAGAAACTGTGCAAATTTCTAGCTTCAAAAAGACTGACAGAACAGTATATTAGAAAAAGTTTAGAATGCATCTAGACTGGCGATTTTGTTGACCACTCTAGAATCCTGTTAATAATGTTAACGATTCTTGTTTTGATTTTATCATAATTGTAAGCCAATAGTTACTACTACTACTACTACTAATAATAATAATAATAATAACAATAATAATAATAATTTTAACCATTTAATGCCAGTCTGAATAATGTTTTAATAATACTTACAATCTACATATCGAATAATTATGCACAAATCAAGCCATGGTGGGGAATGCACAGATTGGATTGTCATGATAGTCAGGAAAAATATTAATGTATCTCTGAATTTCTGCGACAAAGATTTATCGTTACTCATATTTAGACGAATATCCTCATTTTATTGTCACTGTTAAAACATTTCGCCCGTCGACCCAATCCGGACTTCTTCACGTGTCTGTCGATATGGTCAGACTTCAGAGAATTTAGGAATTAACACTTTATTTAATCAACGGGTGTAGATTACAATCAGGTTCTGGTCTATGGATATCTCGTCTTGTGATCTTTTTGCTACTGCTCTCCTTGCTCGCCATATTTTCCACTGATTGTTTTTTTTTTGGGGGGGGGGTTGTTTGTTTAGCGGCGCATCAACACCTCTTTGGGTTATTTAATGACGAAATCTAAATATTTTGGATGCAATTCTATTGTATTTTTTTCAGATAATAATGGTTTAGTGATACAAATCTTACGAATTAAACCTATCTGGGGAAAGAAGAGGGAAATTCATACGTTTCCCTAGGGTATGTGTGCGTAACCGAATATAAGGAACCCATGGAATTGGAACTCGCCTCTCCGATTAACAAATCTGTGCTATTATCCATTACACCACCTGCACATCCATGCTTACAACAAGTAGCATTCCAAAGTGATCACTCAACTAGGTAATGACCAGGCTCGTCATTGCTTACTTTTGTTGACCATACCGGATGTTTCAACGTGATCCAGTTTTCGTATCAGAATAAGACACATTACAAAGGTCAGGTCAGGGATAGAAATAACGTTTACACTGTGAGGAATTTCACAAACAGACTCTATAGACATCTAATTTGAAGTTTGCGAACATCGACAGGCATTTGAAAAAGCTCGAGGAGCAAAAGGGTCGAAACATGATAATAACAGCAGAGATAAGGACATTGTTCAAACTAATTCAGGATGAACCAAAAAATGTTCATCAGATTTTTTAACAAGTGAATGACGTGATTTGTTTTGGTTTTGTTTATTTTGTTTTAGGGCATATGAACACCTCGATGGGTTATTTAATGACGACAAGATTTTAGGATAGGTTCGTCTGAATAGAATATTTATTCTTTGTAAGAAATTAGTTTGTAGATCTGGTTTGAGTGATATATTTTTGTTAGGAGCATTTTTGTCAAGAGTCAAATGTATCGCTGGTATATTTAAAAAAAAACTGTATTACTGTTTTTTTTTTTTTTGTTTTTTTGTTTTTTTTTTACTATAAAAAATATTTTTATAATTCCATAGAGATTTAATCCCTATATGGGGTTTAACTATTTGCCACCACCGCGAATCAGGGTTTGCTTGAGAAAAACAGCAATCATGAGGTGGTTGCAAGCTCCTCAAAACATTCTGATCAGTGGCCTTCTTCCTGGATGTAGTTTATCGTCATACCCAGGACGAACGTAATTTTGACCAAACGAAATGTTTTAATGGAAACCAATGATGAAAAGTTTAAGTATAAATTTCCCTGGATATTTAAAGAAATAAAAAGCACCCTAAGAACAGAAACTAGTTTTCGATATGAATTTGATTAGATTTGACCTTGCCAGTTGGTTGGTAGATACAAACCGAGAGATATCAAATTTTGGATTGAAACAGATTCGCCTAACAGACGAGCATGTAGGCAATTAATTGGCCATGCTCCTGCTTCGTGTCTGCATACGCGTTTGTTTTCAAATGTGTTTTAGAAAAAACGTTTCTACGATTCCAATTTCTGATGGAAGTCAGCTGTGGATGACATTTCAGCGGGTGGCTTATATTTGCTTTACGCATTCCATGCATTTACTTAATAAAGAAAATAGACTTCGATAGTTAAATAGAAAGGAACAGAAATCTGGGAAATTAGACTTTGTAATGTTTTCTTCATTATTTCTAATGCAGAATTTCCTGTTTGTTATTTGCGTCGTATCCAAATGCATCAGACTGTCGAACGGACACACTTATTCGCGCGGCCACAAACGCACACACACACACACACACACACACACACACATATATATATATATATATATATATATATATATATATATATATA
>OZ010584.1:69567822-69602822 GCA_963932145.1 Acanthosepion lycidas
TTTAGTGATTCGCTTTGAGTTCTTTATTTAAGGCGTCTTACCTAGTTCAGTTTTGTTACCGAGGTTGACTTATTTCCTCTGCAACATTCCCCCGTTTGCTTTTTTGATTTTTTCACGAGTAAATATCTTATTCTATTATTGAGTTTTCATCCCTCCTCTTGCTGGCTAGTTTACCAATATACTGAACTATTTATTTCCTTGATTTTGGGGCAACGTGTAGTTTTTCCGTATGTATCCTTTTTTTAGGTAATCATACTTTTACGTTCAAAGAATACTTGGTGTGTTGGTACGTCAAAAATATCATAGAGTATTTGTATAGTTTCTTCCTTTCTCGAGGGCCTTTCTTCAGTAAACATATTCTTTAACTGATTCCAATGCCTTTTGTATTTCCATTTTTTTCTTTTTACCATATATATCATTTTTTCAATTCGTGACCTTATTAAGCTGTCTTCTCATATTTCGTTTCCATTTATATATACACTGAACAACAGTTTTTCGCCAATATTCGTTCTTATTCCATTTTGTGTTATGCTTCGGTTGTTCGCCGTGACGTCACTAGAACTGATTCTAATGAATTCTACTGACTCACTTAAATTCTTTATTTAAGAGGTCTTGCCTAATTCATTTCTGTTACGAAGCGTGTCTTATTTACTTCACAATAAAAATGTAAAGTAATGGGGTTAAACGTTTTCTTTTAATTTTTCAACATATTTGTGATCGCTTATGTTGCCTAGGAAATGTAATAATTATCTCAGGAAAGGTGAGATTGGAAAGACACAGGTGTGTAGATATATGTATATTTTATAAGATTCGATAGCAAAATTTTCTAGAATACTAGAATTTATATTTTGAGTAAATTACATTCTATTTTGATAAGTGGATAATATTCATGAACGTTTTCAATTTTAAATGTCTTGATAAATTCACGGCATCATCATTTTTGGCATATAAACACGCACAACAAAATAAATTATTCTTTTGCCTTGAAAATGTCCCTCAGAGGAAGAAACGTAAGCGCGTCGGCTAAGAATAATTTTTCCTCTAGTCTTTTTATTCATTAGGGTTCCTTTTAAGATACACTCAGTCTAAATAGTATCTCTCTCTCTCTCTCTCTCTCTATATATATATATATATATATATATATATGTATATATATATATATATATATATATATATATATATATATATATATGTGTGTGTGTATATATACATACATATGTATATGTATATATATATACACATATATATATGTATATGTATATATATGTATGTATATATACACATATATATATATGGATATATATATATATATTAAAATCTATTCTTTACATAAATTGCTAAAACCCAATTGCAGCCTCTTTCTCTTTACTTCCCGCTCCCTCTTCTTTCTTTTTTTTATTTTTCTTTTGTCCCTTCTCCCCTATCACTTCCGTTAAGTTAACCGTCCAAATAGTCCAAGTTCTGGTCACTCCTCCTCCCCCAATACTAAGTATGATTGAGGGAGATACTCTACCGTGTCTGTTTAACTACTCCTTTTACACTCGCTGTTAAATTACAAAAACTTACACTACCCATCAATTTGAATTTCATTTTTCTTTTCATTTCATTTTTGGAAGTGCTATCTAATGATCCGGCGTCCTGTAAAAAGGCTCTGCCGAAAAATAATTATTATAATGGTACCTTAAAGTGGCCTTTTTTCTTTTAAATATGAACTCTGGATTTACATTGAGCTCTCAGCATTTCTTCCTCCTTGGGATTACCCATACGGATTACCAAGTTCTTCATAACTGATATATATATATATATATATATATATATATATATATATATAGAGAGAGAGAGAGAGAGAGAGAAAGATAAACAAACGGAGTCGGCCTTTCTTTATATATATATATATATATATATATATAGAGAGAGAGAGAGATAGATATAGATATATATAAAGAGAAAGATAAACAAACGGAGTCGGCCTTTATATATATACACATATATATATATATATATATATATATATATATATATGTGTGTGTGTGTGTGTGTATAAAGAATATGATGAACTAAAGGATTCAGCAAACGACAAAGAGAAACCTTTCACAGAAACATAAAAACGAGGGAATTATATATATAGAGAAGATTTTAACAATGACAGCTGAATTCAATGAAATCTTTATTCTCCGAAAACGAAAATACTACTATACATTTCTCCGGCAGTTAGCATCAGATGAAATATACTGAGTGTGTGAAAATGTGAATCGCTAAAAACTCTAGTTGATAAAAGGTTTAGCCCTACTATTTATGCAGTGCATACAAAAAAGGAAAGTACCAAGAAAAGATAGTTCTCGGCACACTAAACTTGGCATATATCGACTATTATACCAATATAGAATATCGAACATTATTTAAAAAATTCTGACAATATGCTTATCGTGAAATTTCGATAGATATCAGCTATGCTAACATAAACGTTGTGAAAATGCAATTTAACAACAGGCTATCTTGAAATTGCACATCAGCTAATTTGTTTATGCTTTTTTTTTAACTAATCAAATACTTTTTACCATTGTTCACTCAGTACGATGCCCGAGAGACGTTAGATTTATAGGATAACTGTATGAGATTATTGTAAGGCCGCAATGAGGAGGGATGAATATTACGAGAATATATAGGATAGATATCGGTTGACACTAGACAGGAAAGTGTTAGTCTGTAGTAGTCGATGAAGCATCCTCAAAGGTGCCTGTACTGCCAACAGATACTTATGGTGGAAAAACTGATTGGAATTTCCTCCTTACCGAAGTAATACAAAGAAAAATCGACTGATTTCATCCTGTGTACGTGGCATGTTGTTTTGTTTTTATCGATTTCTTTCTGTAATGCCTTGTCAAAATCTTCTTGGTTATTTAAAACCGAAAGATAATTGTGATTGTAAGAATTTTTCGTTTTTACGATTGAATATTGCATTGACCATTTTTTAGAGAAACAATGATTGTTTTTTATGTTCTAGTATTTAACAAATAGCTAAGGGCATAAAATGCGCTGATACCTTTTACAAGGATATTATTATATATACAAAAACTTATACTAGCCATCAAAAGTGTGAATTTTCATTTCATTTTTCGTTTCATCTTGTGCTGTCTGATGATCCGGCTTTCTTTAAAAGGGCTCTGCTTAAATTGGTCTGTTTTTCTTTAATATATATATAATAATTATAATATTTTTTGTTTAAAAATATGATTCCTTCGCTACATAAGAGTTCTCATGTTTCATAAACGAGAGCAAAAACCATCCAAATAATTATTAAAATTAAGTTGAATTGAGGTGTTTAGTCCCGTTTCATCTTCAAGCGAAATTTTAGTAATAAGCTATCTCTTGGTTTACGTGTGTTTTTTGGCCTGGTCCGTTATAACATTCGTTATTGTAAGAGTGGCTAGGCGAGTTTTCTTCGTTAAGTGGTCAGAGAGTTAATTCTTTTCTATAGATTCATCATCTTCGGAGAGGTTTTGCTCAGGTTGTGTAGGGTATCCATTTCAAGGCTAATGTTTGCGGTCATCCTCTAGTTAGTTCCCAGTGTTTTATATACAAACCGTATTACACTGAATTTCAATTTGTCTTTTGACGACTACAGAAAGGGTTTTTCCTATTTAATGACTTGGATAAGCTTTTAAGACTTTTATTAAACTATGGGATTTTTTTTTATTTGTGTGTGTGTTTCTTTCATATATATATATATATATATATATATATATATATGTATATATATATATATATATATATATATATATATATATGGTCACGCGTATTCGAGGATACCTGTCTACTAAAGCGACTAGCCAATCCTTGTTGCTGACGCTTGGTTAATATTGCTTGAGAGCCGTGAGGTAGATAAGAAGTATAAGAAAAGCGACTGAAATGGAAGTCTGTGTCTGTCAAAAAAGAGAAGAAATAGCATAGTTTGTTTCCTCTAATATGATTTTAGAACTGAGGATTAGGATTTGATGAAGTGAAAACACCCAAGAGAAGCACTGCTTGCTATTAAATTAAAAAAAAAAATTAATAAAAAAAAAGAGAGAGAGAGAGAAGCAAAACTTTCTTTGATACATTGTAGTGATTTTCTAAGCCCGGCTTTGATGAGCCACAAGGCTGAAAGTATGGCACACCCAGTGAGGATCGAACTCACGACTGAGTCGGAATTGATCTAGCAAGGCAACCATTACAGCACGTCGAAGTGCCCATCCTGGATAGATTGTAAACGACTTGGATTCTAGTTTGCTTACGATGCTATGTGCATGTGACTAAAAGAAACATCTTGTTTAACGAGATTCTTGAGTTTAAGGATTAAAGCTGTGATGTGTATTGTAAGTATTACTATTCACTAAACATCTTCTGAATTGCTAGTTATTTGCTACCTGCATTCTGATTATGCATTCGAACTTGTCACAACATTCACCTCTTATTGCTGGATTTCACGCTAGTGTAATATAATGGTATTAGTCAAACCAGAATAAATGATAGACAAATTTCCGGATACTGACATGCCAACAATATATATATATATATATATATATATATATATATATATATATATATATATATATATATATTGTGGCATGGCTCTCAATGTTAACTATTAAATCAGACATGAAATAAAGTTAATAAGTATTTGTGTTTCTTCTTAGTCTCTTTCCCACCCGCTTTTTTTGTTTTTGTTTTGTTTGTTGTACTACTTATCTTGATTGAGTCTTTTTTTCGGTAAGGAATTTGGAGTCATTTGACAACAAATAAAACGACCTCTTAAGAAAAGGCAGGAAGGGAATTTGGTCTTGCTTGACAACAAATAGAATGAGTTCATAAGAAAGAGAGTAAGAATCGGTTACCTACTCTCACGTTACATACATCACTCACCGAGTGGCATTTTGTTATTGTAATTTTAGTTTTCCCTATGTTCTCCGACCACAACAGTTGGCGAGAAAAATAATCTTTCATCATACGATCGTAAGGGAGGAGAAATACATTCACAAACCTATTCCATTAGTTGTTGTGTAAGGAATAAGGTAATTTCATCCCTCTTTTCTTCAGTCTATTTTACTATTTAATGGGTAAAAGACAAGGACATATTATAGCCGATTAAATACAAAGAAATCAACCTACACTCATCTCTAATGTGATTCAATTAACCAAGGTGAAACGGAACACGAACATTATTCCAGAATCCTATATTTGATATTGCGGAAGAAAGAACAACCGATTTTTTTGTGAACATTCTACATTCTATTGTCTCTCTTTCATTACGAGCATACGAACTACAAATTAGCGAAACACAAACGTTTGAACTGACATCCCATATTAGTTAATTGTTCCTTTAATAATCGTCGGACTCTCACTCAATACTTTTCTCATATTTTTGTTTTCTTATGTAAAATTTATTTACAAATGTTAATCTTGTTCGTCGGTAACTCTTCTTGTATTCCTATCTGAGCGTACCCAGTTTTTCTTTTTTTTTTTTTTTTTGGCGGGGGTTAATACTTTTATACATTTCGAATTCATAACAATACATATATATATATATATATATATATATATATATATATATATATATATATATATATATATATATATGCTACCATCTTGTGACTGGTAGGGATAATTCCAAGGAGGATATTATTCTAGGGAGAGTTCAATGTAGACTACAGAGCAATATAATGTTAATAATAATCCAGAAGAACACTTTAAAGATTCATTTCAGTTATAATTTATTTCGTGAATATCTATATATTCATCACTTCAGGCGGAAATCTCTTAGTAAATGGGAACAATACTCCGGACTGATATATTTGCTTTACCGCGAGAAATGAGAGAAAAAGAAAAGAAAAAAGAAAACTGGAGTGTGTGAAGAAGAAAAGTCACGGATTGTCAAGTTCTTTTAGAAAGTGAGATAGACAGGAGGTTTTGAAAGAAATGGAGAGTAACGAATGGGTAGTAGCAAGCCTAAAAAGACTGACACGATCAGTTTTTTTTTGTTTTTTTTTCTTGACCGTATCAGTCTTTTGTCAGTAGCTTGTATCAGGAAAGAGAATCAAGCATTTAATATCCGTACTTTTGATGAATTATCAAGAAGAGAAAATGTTCATATTAAATCATCGGAAAGAAAGTAATATTTCAAAATGTTTAAAACAAATTGAGTGAGTTCATTTTTCGCATAAGATTTATACAGTTGTATTCAACAGGAATGAAAAGCTATATTTTAAGGTACATAGCTATGGATTTGAATAAAGTTCTTTGAAATTGCACTGCCCTCATTAGTGTAATTTGACATTGGCGTTATTCAGACGCTTAAAACGCTGCTTCTTTCTGCCTTCTCTCATTCTCCTGATTCAAATTTCTCTGTCTATTTATATCAAAAAGCGATTTCATATCAGCTTGTTACTTTTTTCTCAGTTTGTAAGCCGGTCACTTTTTTAATGTTCAAAACAAGTTTTCTCGTAGGCTCGTTAAAATTTAACTTGGTCTTTTTTTTCAGCTCGGAGCCAATTCATTTTTCGATTGGTCAAAATAATTTTTTGCATAGGCTCGCAAATTTGAAAGCAGTGAAGTAAAGAGAGTTATTTTTTTTATTTCTTATTCATCACAGATTAATGAGCGAGCCGAGTTCGAAATCCGACTGAATTTGTTACAATAGCTTTCGCACAATTAGCCTTGGGAAAGACATAAATCCATACGCCACCACTGTGTTTAATTGCAAAACAGAAGAGACACTCTTGCTTCTGCTGGCAATCAGACTATGATAATGAAAACTCTGAATTCATACTTGGGAAGCGATGATGAAACTTCTTGACACACTGTGCACCGTTTCGCGGTTATCCGCCATTTGAAAATTGATACTGATTGTACACATGCCTTCACCACTATAATCAAATCATTTGCCTGAGTATCAGTCAGTTTTAATAGTTGAATTGCTTACCACCCACAATACGTCGAAATCTTTGGGAGGCACCGTTATATATATATAGATAGATAGTTAGGTGTTTTGTGTATTTATAAAAACCTGCAGATATAAATAAATATATCCGTAAAGACAACATTAAAAAAAAGCAATGACATAAACAAAAACCTTTTCTGCCAACTCGTATATTATGTACTGAAAATTTAATGTGTAGAATAAATTTATGTGCTTAAATCAGAATTGAAGAACGCTCTGAAATGTTCTAAAATCTCTCGGATTTAATAAATTGGAAAAAAAAGATGGAGAACGCTATGCGGAGAAAGTTTTGGGTACATCGGAGAAAAGAGAATTACTTTTGTTCTTCTTACTGATATTTTTTTATTTGATTATCCATATATTATATTATATGTTCATGTACTTTTTTTTATTTAAGAATCTAAGTCAAGAGATTTCTTTTAGATGTGCATAAATATATTGTCTTCCGGAAGGAAGATGTTTTTTTAAGGAAAGAGATGTTTTTAATGAGTTCACCGCAGTAAAGCTACTACAACGCAAAATATTATCGAGGAGAGAGAAAAATAAGTGAAAAGGAATGATGAAGACAGAAGAAAACGATTGATATTGCATTTAATTTTATGAGGATCAAACTTGACTGAGAAGCAAGGAGCCGGAAGACAGTACCACAAGACAGAAGAAAAATACTGTTAACAAACCGAAGAAAGATAAACTCCAGAGAGCTCAATGTAAATCCAGAGCAAATAATTTAAATAAAAACCGACCACTCTAATTTTCCATGTAATAAATTATTTCACCACAGCTCTTTTAAAAGGACTGCAGATCATTAGACTTTACTTCCAAACAAAAAATGAAAAGAAAATTTACACATTTTTTTACGGGCCGTATTAAACATATGTAAATTAACGAAGTGAGGAAGTGAGTGGGGAGAGAGAAGACATGAGTGAGCTTAATATATATATATATATATATATATATATATATATATATATATATATATATATATGTGTGCGTGTGTGTCTATGTGTGTGTGTGTGTGTGTACATGGGTAGAAGATCGTTACTCAAACATATATTGCTTAAGATAACAGGCAACGAATGTCTATTTTGTTTTATTATGAGGCTTTCCAAGCATAACTGCCCAACATTTAAATATTTCTTTATTATACCAGTCGTTGGTTTAAGTTTTCGGATAAAATAGGCCATCATCAGGGTTGTTATATGGACATTACGATAGAGATGTTCACCGTCAAAGAGGACATACTGTTTTGTTTACATGGAATTTTGCTATGCGACGGCAACGGTGGATAAATAACAGTGGCAAGTCGTATAATTGTAATGCGTATTTTTCTCTCTCTCTTTTTCTCTCTCCCCACTCTCTATCTATCTATCTATCTATCTATCTATATATATATATATATATATATATATATATATATATATATATATATATATATATGTGTGTGTGCGTGTGTGTGTTTGCGAAATGTATTATATATATATGCTATTTATGCTATTTATTATATATATATTTTATATACTATATACGCGTGGTACATATTCGAATGCGCTAAATATCAGTGATAGAGCTAACATATTTAGTTGGATTGATGTTAGTCTGAAAAAACTCATATCAATCCAACTCTCTCTCTCTCTCTCTCTCTCTCTATATATATATATATATATATATATATATATATATATATATATATATATATATATATGCTGTCCCCCTGAATTTATTATGCAACTCACATGATTCTCAATAACTCGAATTTGCTTTGAACAATTTTTATCAAATTTTAAACGATTAATTTAACCGTCTAAAGAAAGCATGAGTTAAACTTTGTAGTAGTTGTTACATGTTTTATTAAAGTTATTATATTTTGAGTTATTGAGTTTTATGTGAGTTGCATAATAACGTCAGACGGTCTATTTAGACTATACATATTGGCAACATAATTGGTTTAATACAAATCTGTTGTGAAAATAGCGACCACAGTAGTTACAGAAAAACTCAGAATGGCAGCTGGATTTAATATAAAAGACAGTAAATCACACAAGATTTGAAAAGGAAGATTAATGCCTTACTAAAAAGATTATTAAATGCCACAAAATCAAAATTCATATTGTTTTTCGAAAATGCATGCTCTGAGAACATGACTTTTGCAAGTAGTTGATAACTTAGACATTTCTGTACAAGTTGGACATAATTTATTACATGGATACGAGGAGATAAAAGCAAGACACGTCCGGTTGCTTACATTATTTACATCATTCAGTGTTATTCTCGTCTTGATTGCCATAGTCACAACGTTTATTTATTTCGTTCCCGGGGTAGATTGCAATCACCTGAAGAAGGTCGTAGCCTACAACGGCGGAAACGTTGTCAAAATGGCAGTGAAGATGAGGATAAACGTCCGAATAATTTAAATAATGTAAGTAATCATAATAACTCATCAGAAATATATAAAGAAATATCGATCGCTTACGGTAATAATTCAGTGTGATATTGTATAGATTTGGGATAAATCTTTCCTGCGCAGTCTGTTCTTTGTTCCGTTTTTATATTTCCAATACTAAATGGTTATATAACAGATCAATGCATCGATGTAAGTGAAGTATTTGGTGTTTTTTTTAATTCAACACCATAGATTTTATGATGGATGAACTAAATTTTTCTTCCTTCGAAATTTTCGTTTGTGAAACTCTCTTTCGGTTTCTTGCTTTCGAATAAACTTTGATCATCAATGATTTAAATGCAATATCAATCGTTTTTCTATTGTCTTCTCAATTCCCGTTCTTTTATTATTCTCGTTCCTTAAAAACGTTTTCTTTTATTCATACTCTCTCACACTCATTAAAACGCTTGCATCTTAGTGGCTTTATGTGACATGATTCCATTTAAGTCCATGATCTTTGGTTTGGCTTAGGAAATATTTATCTGAATCTTTGCTTCTTGTAACACTTGAGAAAGTCTTTCAATGTACATGAAATTAGTAGCATTGCTAGAATTATTGAATACAGCATTAGTGAATAGAGGATATTTCTCTAAAATGTTAACATTTATTTATTTTATTTATTTATTCTCTTAAGACAAACTGAAGAACATATTAAGAAGAATCCTTCAGATTAACTAAAATGTGACATTTGTGTACAAACGAGTTTCAAACAAAAAATAGTTTCATGTTTCTGATTTTGATTTCTCTGTACACGTTTTAGATTTTACCCCTAAAAAGGCGGGTTTCGTGACAGAGTATTTAACTCTGTTCACGGCTATAAGACTCCGCTTTCATACGAATGTGTGCATTTAGGAATATACCTTTATGTGGACCCGTACTCAATAGACTTCTTACAATTCGGAAAACCTTTGCTAGCTTTATTGCTTTCTGAATTAGTTCATTGCTAATGTGAGATGACTGTGTTATGAAGAAGTAACAGCTAATTTCAAGGGCTGCGTTTATTGACAAAAAATTAGTGTTAAATTTCACTCTGCGTTAATCTATAATTTCGAAAACACAAGTTTTGTTTTTAATTAATTTGATATAGTAATTACAAGAGCAACACCTACATTACTTTTATTTCCCTTCGAAGTCTTTTTAAAACTGATGTGTAAACTGTACAATGCTCAAAAGCCACCCGATATAGTTTACAAGGTAAAAAGCACCAACTCAAGCAAGGTAATAATTCCCCACAAGAGCTAAGGAAACCGGAAACCCGATCCTAAACAAAAAAAAAATGAACAGGGAGGAGTGAGAATGGTGCGATAGGCGAACCTATATAGAACTTTCGAAAAAAATATAAATAGATAATGTATAAATATTTTAGGCAGAAACGTTAGAATTAGTGATTTGAAGTAGACTTTAAAAGGAACCGGAAACCCAATCGTAAACAAGAAACAGGAGATAAACTTCTACACCTGTTAAAAAATGGAGAGGAGTGTGAACCGGCCAATAGACAAACCTGTCTGTTTCTATTAAAGCTACCGAATTTTTATGAAGTTATAAGTGTGTTTTCGTAAAACATCAATGTAAATATTTGTATACTATTGATACATTCTTGTAGATTCCTTCTTATACGAGACACGCCTTGAAATTTAATGTTTCCAATTTAATTACAGATGCTAGGGACGTCATAGCCAGGTGTTGGGGGTATGGATGGGTGAAGTCTTCCTGCAAACAAACCATATTTTTCTATTGTTAAGAAACCCGCTATTTCCTCGATAGCAGTGAATGTCGGAATATCGCCTCGCAGATGATGAAGAGACTTGTGATGAGATTCTGCCGACAAATTCGAAGAGTATTATAGACAGAACATACGGGTAACAAGAAAATCATACGGGGGTTAGGAACTACACGAAACACGGGATAACAATTAAGAATCGACAACTGAAATAGCTTGGACATATATTGAAGAAAGAAGGCTTGGCTAATTTAACAAACCAGGATATCGTGAAGTTACGAGAAGTGGAAAGAACAGCAAGTAAGCTACCCTAATAGTCAAGTTGAATGGGTCCTTTCTTCTCCCATATTTCGCGTCCATTCAGCAGCTTGGAGTCATGCCTCTCCACCGTGTCCAATCCTTTGTATTTCTTAATGAATTTTATCTTTTTGGTACCTCTTGTTCCACCATAATATACTAAAGCTTGCTTGGTAGATACTGTCTTCTTTTTCTCTGTTCCTCTTGTTTTTTTTTAAATCTGTCCTGTGTGTAATTTTTCCAAGCTCCTTTTCCTCATTATTTGCCCTAGAAATTTCATCTCTCTCTTTTTTTACGTTTAATATGTCATTTTTGTTTAAATTTGCTCTCGTTTCGATGCCCACATGTTAGATCCATGGTATCATTCTGTAGAAACACATTTAGTGATAATAAAAAGGAAACAGCCAATCAATTTTAAATAATGATACGGGAAGTTGTGGAGTGTCATTACCACTCATATACTGAAAGCGTATAAAAAAGAAGACAAAGAACAGCGGAGAGTCTGGTTAAATGTATTCTGACATAATACTGCTTAGAAAATATATATATATATATAATATATATATATATATATATATATGGTTGGATAGATGTGAGTTTGTGACCCTGGGTTTCAGGTTTTTGCGATCGTCAGACAAACTGATTAACGTTTTAAAAATTTTGGGTTTATGTAGATTGCGTGTATTGAGTTATTATGGAAGTGGTGGGGAAAACGTCGTCGTGGTATCATCGTATATTTATTTATATTTATATACACACACTTTTCACATATATATATATATATATATATATATATATATATATATATATATATATATATATATATAAGGTTGGTGCAAAAATAATGTCGTTTTCTCACATGTGTTACTATCTGAGAAAACGAAATTATTTTTCACCAACCTAATATTATATATTCGTTTAGTCCTTGCTGCAAATGTTTACGCCTTTCGACAGACATCGACGATTGCTGAACTTATAGGACAAATTTCCCTTATAAACCGCTGCTTTTTGGAACCGACTTCCAGGAGGATGTTTCTCCGAACACAACAATCTTAACCTGTTCAAGTCTAGTGTTAACCGTTATCTTCCTGCATACCCGCAAAACTTTGCTTCTTACTCTGTAACCGTCTAACTCGATTGGCTCCAAGGCCTTATACAGGTTGAATATCATTGTAATAAATGATCCTTAAACATTTCTCAATGTTGTAGATTTCTGCTGCTGTTAACCTTGATATGTATAAATAGACACAACGTGCGATTGTGTTATTTTAGTACATATGTACTCTATCTGTATGCGTGCGTGTGTGTGTCTTTGATATCGATCTTAAAAGTGATTAATTAAAAATTGAAAAGTTTTCTTCGTTTTTTTGTGGCTTCATTAAAATAATAAACATTGATATCTTTACCCAACAAGTATCGCCAAGTGTCTGTGTGAACTTTGACTAATTATCGATTTCATTTCTACCAATCAAGGTTAAGTCGTCAAATAAAAGTCAAAAACTAAAAGAAAAAGAAATCTTCTTGTGTAAACATATTATTTGATAATTGGTTTCTCTTTTTTTTTTCTGTTTTCACTTTTCTTCCGAGTTTGGCAATTTTCCGAGCTTAATCACCAACGCTTTTAATGATTTTGGCCAGAATTTCGTGTGCAAATCTTACCTAAAAAAAAATACGGAAACCAATTAAAAAAAAAATAACTAAAGCTTGTTACTCTCTCAGGACACCGGTAATAAACTACCGCACTGACCATCGATTGTCTCCTGTAAAAAAAAAAAAAAAACGGTAATTATTGTTTCTTAAACCCTTATTGGTTATACTCAGGGGATATTTCTTAGTGTAGATCGTGACGAGAATTCTCCTGCAAAACATTGAAACTGCAGAAATAAATTTCTGGACATAAATTCTGGCATCTTTGTCATCTATTTAAAGCGAAAAATGAAAATATAATTTCAGGTAGTACAATCAGTGATGTGTGGAAGGAATATGTACGAAAAAAAATATCGGAGAATCAAATTCCGGTGTAGCCATTTCAAATTACTTTCATTCAAATTCCTTTGGGGAAGGCATGAATCTGTGTCTTCGCTATCGTACGGTTACGGTTTAATTAACATAGCTCATTTCTTTAGATTTAACTTAACAACTGATGTATTAAAAGGAAAACTCCGAATTTAAAACCAGCCTGGAGATGAATGGCCCCAGTTAGTCTGTTTTGGCCTAGACACACCCGGTTACAATTCTGGTGCCGCAAACGATTTTAATTCATTTTCGGACGATGAGGGCATTTTGAATGAATTTATTTAAATTTTTTATTGGCTCTAAAAAGAAATAACTACATGATCATACAAGGTAAATGGAGGAGATTTTGTAGTGGGTGGTTTGTTTTAAATTTTTGGCTTTATTTTTGTTTCTATCATTATATATGTTTAGTATGGTAGAATTAGATACATTCATTCATTAATGTTTATTATTAAATGATAAAACATATGCTAATTTATAATGGGTAAAAAAAGGAATTTAATTTAGGTCATATAATGAAGACATTTTATTACGTGATACAGAGACCACGCCTTCTCAAAGTCTGATAGTGAGTTTTTTCTGACCCTAACAGTGTTAGGAAAGATAGAACACTTCCAGTTTGCAGTTCGCCTTTATAGGTGTTAGTATATATGTAATATGCTAACACATTTATATACCGAACAGAAAGACCAGATAAGCAGAAAGAAAGGAATGACACATATGAATATATTATTCTTGACGACAATCCAAAGAAGGATCAGTGATGTAATCGATCCTGACCTGGCATCTCGGCTTCAGTCACTTTTTCACCGACGTGACGTGGCTTTTCTCGATCTTTTCTACTAATATTTTCATGTTAACTGTTCTAACGATCTTTTTTAGCCTGGTTCCCAGACTACACGAATTTAAGCTTGCTACTAGATTGGCATCTCGAACATACGCATTTACTGGTTAAATATCTAAATGCAACCGCCACTTCTACAACTTCTCCCTTGTGATGATCCCTTCAGTTTACTCGCTTCCCCGATAAATACAATATTTAAGGGTTTAAAAGCAGCATCAATTGTCATCTTCTGTAATCCCAATTGTCCTTTTTCTTTTCTTCATTTCTACTTATTCTCAGATTTCTCTTTCACTTTCACTCCCTGTAATCCCCCTGGGTAATAGTGGAATTCTCGCTTTGTCTGGGGTGTAACGATTAACACACACACACACAAATATGATTAAATAAATTACAAACATTATGATTGTGTATTTTTATCATAATCCTTTCATAATCACGAATATTTTTCTGTTTATTGCAATGAAATATTCGTGAATATGAAAGGATTATGATAAAAAACAGCAGACAAATATGTTTGTAATTTATTCGAACAGTCATGTCTAAAAGAGATTTTGCGGCCTAAATACATATACTATTTCCTATTTGCAGTTTAAGCCAGATAGTATGTTAGTAGTTGCATGTGGACTCTGTTAGTGATTTTTTTTGTTTTTTTACAATGGCAAAGTCCAAGAAACATCCAAGATAGAGGGTTACAGTGTAAGAGATACCATTCTTAGCAAGGTGACACAGCCATGAAGAGGCTAGTGTCCACGGGAAATGAAAGAGAAGGAAAAAGAAATCTAATCCTAAACAGGAAACGATGGATAAATTTATACTCCTGTTCAACAAATGGGGTTAGAAGTTGTTTTGCTTTTTTTTTCTTTTTTTTTTTTTGAACTAACACAAGGAGCCAACAACAGGGATTGGCTAACCGTATCTGGAGACAGGCATTCTCGTAAAGAAGCAACCAACCATTATTCCTAAATGAGGATGCAGATTTTTCAGATGCAGATAAACCTTCGCTGGCGATGTGAAAATCATCCTCAGTGATCAATATAATTCTTCTCTTTTTTACTTTGTCCATTTTGATGGCTGTTACGTCCACATCATGTTGAAAACACCGGTCACCGTACGATCCCCGAAGTTAAGCAACATCGAGTCTTGTCGTAACTGGACGGCTTACCGCTTGTGAATGCCAGTTCGGGTAAGCTTTGATCTGCAGGTGATGTAATTAATAACTGATCGGAGTAGGAAATCGTAAAGCTGAGTTCTAATTTACGTCGAGTTAGTAATATTGACTTAATCGCAAATATCCTTCGGAAAGGAATTAATACACCAAATTTTCCCCCTAGCTTATAACGCTTATAAGTAAATCTTTATTATCTCCAGGCAATTCTTACTGTTTAACAATATTTTCTGACTTTAAATAACCTCAGAATGATAAACCGTAAAAAATGAATTACTTAATTTTGACGGAAAATTGTGTGATTTAGGAAATCGAATGACATATAAAAGAGATGGAAATACAAAATGATATTTGCTTCGAAAATTCATCAAGGAATTGTGGAAATTACGCGGACCATTTATTGATGTAAAAACACTCATTCAATTGAAAAATTAAAAAAGAAGGCCAATTTTGTGTGTGCGGATATTGTTTTGCGGAAATCAAATAAATAGTTGTAAAATTAATTAATTTTGAAAATAAAATGGCTACAAATAATTATGCTTTTCAAAATACTACAATATCTAATGACTCTAGGGAAATAATGTTCCGCATTAAGACATTTATTTTATTTTAAGTTTATTATGGCTTTTAAAATTCAAATCATTGCCAGGAAGATATTCTTGAAGTCGATATGACATATTCTCGGAAAAAACTGGTTCTTTTTTGGTTTTTTTTTTTTTTTTGGTTTTTTTTTTTTCTGACCATCTTTTCAATTAGCAATAGAAAAATATGTTAGCGACCAGAATAGCTGCATCCAAACGCATATAAAATAAATATTAAAAAAAAATATTACTGAAAACTATTAAAGCTACCCTGCATTACACGGTACCGGCAGAAATGAGTATTACTGACTTGAAAGTTTCGTTAAGTATGATTTATGATTGTCATATATACAGAATTAAAATTGAATACTAAGTCCCAAATAGATACAGACATACATATATACATACATATATATGTGTGTGTCTCCTCATATTTTACTGAGCGCAAAGGCCGGCATATATATATATATATATATATATATATATATATATATATATATAGGCCGTTTTTTTGTTCGTTTATAGGGCGCGGTGTTTTTGGTAATGTTATTGGTAGCCCTGAGAGGGATGGTTTGTATGTATGTGTGTGTGTGTGTATGTATATATATATATATATATATATATATATATATATATATATATATATACACACGAATACCACACATAAAGATGAATCTTGTATGTAAATATATATATATATATATATATATATATATATATATATATAATTATTTATTTTTAAAGAAAAAAAAATTTATAACATAAATATGTTATAAAATCACTACAAAAATAGCCATTTTGTTTCAAAACCTTCGGTGTCTTATCAAGTGATGACGTTGAATGTAAAATAAATGGTTTTAAAAGTTTCAAATTAATTAATATTCTGCGCAAGGGGAAAACGTTGTTACAAAGGCTAGATGGACCAATCAGAACACAAGTACAGGAAAATTCAAAAAGTTCGATAACGAAGTCATGTTATAATATCTATTCAGATGTTTAGTATTAAAAAATAATTTATTCCAACGAATAATTACTAAATTATATGATAAAATTTAATATTAAAATTTAAAACTGCTGATTACAAAATCAAAATTTAACATTTAATCGCTATCAAGTTTACAGCTATAAAATTACTGAGGAGAAAAGAAGAAATATATATGTTATTCAATTTATTTTTTCATTGAAGTTACGTTAGCTATATTTAATATCCGGTCTTTTTACAATGTATACATTTTAATCCTCATGGTGTGTAAATGGGGTCCCAAACTCACGCGTAAAACAAACGCAGTCAGATTCTAATACATAAGCACCAAGACATATACACACACAAAAAAGCAGACAAGACAGAGAACATCTCCACCGTCTGTCATGAAAAAAAAAGGGGGGGATGGGAGAAGGGAAACCAACACACACGTACATACATACATAATTAAAAGTGGATGCACTTTCCATACACATAGATACATATAAATACATGCACACACATCCACAGACATTGACCCAGACAGTTGGATACCCCAACCGATAAATATTTAAGACAGAAAATGTCATTGCATGAATGTTAACAACCTATTGAAATCTAACTTAAGAGAGTAAATATACAAAGATAAAAATGATCAAAATTAATATTATTTAATATATTAAAATATAGTGTATGTAAAAAAAAAAAAAAAAACGGACATTAAATTCAACACCCAACTGTAGCTACGATGTCCACCTCATATACATATAATTATATACACACACACACACATACACACATATATACGCATACAAACATATATATATATACACATATATACATACATATACATATATACATACACACACACGCATACTCACACATATACATAAATATACATACATATATACACACCGAAATATCTACACATACATACATAAACATATACATACGTATACATTTCCATGGTATCAAGTACACATACACATACATACACATATACATATATGTACCCACAAATATACACACAAATATGTGTACACATATTTACAAATAAATATATATATACACAGCAATACACAAAAATAAACATATATACACACATATATCCTAACTCATGTGGCCGTAATGACATACCCAAGTTTCCCTACCTACACGTACACATAAACAATTTCATATATAGTAGGTGTCAACATACATATATACAACTGCAAACCTACATAAGTAAACACACACACACACATATATACATATATATACATATACATACATACAAACATATACACACACACATATATATACATATATATATATATATATATATATATACATATATATACACATACATACATGCATACGCACATACAGAAATATACATACACATGAATATCTACATAAAAATACTTATCTATAGTAATAAATACACATATATACGTACATACACATAAATGCAACGACATTTGACCAAAAACATATATAAATATACAGACATACATACACATACATATGCATAGACATACTTCGATATACATGCAAACACAAAAATACACGTATCCTATAAATGTATAAAAAAAAAAAAAAAAAAAAAAAAAAACATCCATATCAACATAAATATACGTAAATAAAATTAGGTACACAATATAACAATACACATACAAACATATACACACATATATATATATATACATACATACATACACATACACCTACATATATTCACATATATACATATATATACATACGTACATATACACATATATATATATATATATATATACACACATATATATATATATACCCACACATACATGCACACATACACATACATGCACACATACATATATACATATACATATATATATATATATATATATATATATATACACATACACATACATACACACATACCTACATACACATATATATATACACATACACACATACATATATATACACAACTACATAAACATGCAGACACTTACATATATACAAACATAAAGAAATATATATACATGCATATAAGGATACATACTCACATATATATATATACACACACATACCCACATCTACAGATACATATACATACTCATACACACCAATATTTTTAACCTCTTTTCTTCTTCTCCTCCTTTTCACTGTCTTACTTTATATATATATATATATATATATATATATATATATATAAATATATATATATATACACACACACACATATATATATACATACATACACGCACATACACACATATATCTATAAACACACAAACAAATACACACACCTACATATATACATATATATATATATATATATATATATATATATATATATATACAAAACTTAGCAACATATTAATACATTAAAATACAAACATACACATTTCGCATTACAAACACACATAACTACACATAAATATATACATATATATACATACACATACAGAAAAATGAGTAACATTATGTAGTTATACCATACACATTCATATCGTCAGATTGACCATCAGGTAATAAAAGTTATAATCTATTCAACTTACAGCTACGTATCATTATCATTTAAAGTATACGACCCCTATAATAAGTTAAATTTATAACGGTGTTTACAATTAACCGTTAGTTCATATCTTTGATTTAAGAGATCAGCCTTGTTTTTAAATCTAATAATTTCAAACTTTTCGTTAAGACACAGGTAACACGGGGAATATAGGGATTTACATGTCCGGGCTTTCTTAATCAATGTCCAATTAACCGTAGGTGTTTTGTTCTTTTCTTTTAGGTTCCAAAAGTACTTGGACAATGAAGTCATGTACCTATAGTCACAGTTATTGAAAGATTGCATATGCCCCCGCCAGCGTTCTTTGAATGTATTCATTGTGCTACCAATGTAAAACTTCTTTATATTTGGATTCTCAATAGTTGAGATAGACTACAGAACGTATTCCACAGTTATTTTGTAGTGGACAATTATTAGGATACCTACAATTACATGAATTATTATTTGTGTCATTATATTTAGTATTACTCTCAGTAACCTTTTGAGTAATCGAGCTTTTTGAATCCCTATCCTTGTTAAAGACTATGTTGTTATGTTTTTTAATGATTTTCTCTAGGTTATCTGCACAACTATAGCTTAATTTAAGTGTATTAGGATATATATATATATATATATATATATATATATATATATATATATATATATATATATATATATATACACGAATACCTACACATAAAAATGAATCTTATATCTATTGAATTTTTAAATATCTATTTCTAATATACTAGAAGCAGCTAGATCCTGCAGAGGGATTTTAGGCCGTCGGGGTTTACCTTCAGCTTCCTATCTACGTAAAATTTATAAGACTTTTGTAATAATAAATAATTTTATCCTTATTCGAAACTTTTGCCACCTTACTTTTAAGATTGAATGTCCACTTAGATATAAAATAGAAGCTACAAAATATCTCTTAAAGAAAGCACAAGAGAATTCATCCTCTCGTCTACTTTTCCTTAAAGAACTCAATAATGCAAACAGACTCTAGTTAACGATGGCTTTCCTAACTACCTCATCGACCACCATAGTAATTAATAACGATATTGAACATACCGAAAAAAACAATATCATTAATATCTTCTACAAAAGCCAAATACACGTCAACTATAGGCAAGATGTATTTTCACTTAGAAATATCAAAAAGAAATTACACAACCCCCAGTCGATCCGAACAAGTAAATTAAAATATATTACAAAAAAATAATATTAAAACAGCTGACCTTATCATAAAAAATGACCACACAGCAGTAGAATCAAAACTACAAAGAACCAATATTATTTACGTGTTCAAATGCCCCTTAATAAACTGTGTTCCTGATCAAATCAAAGTCGCAAATAATTATATCCGCCACACTAATACATGCCTATCCAAACGGCTTAAGTTACACCTACCCGAGCATAGCTCCATTAGGACTCATTTAGACACACACAAAACCCTACAGACACAATCCGAAAATTAATAGTAGAAAACACAAGCATAATAACCTCATCCCAATGTAAAAAAAATATATTAATAAAAAAAAGAAAATTCCAACACTCAGTAACATTAACTATATAACACAAACACAATGTGCTGACCGTGTTTAAAAAATAAACCATTCCTATAAATCTAGAAACGTACATATCACATATACATTCAGTTAAAATTAAAAATACAATAATCCTTGGTACTATATAAGCAGAACTTTTGTACAGTTATTACACACGTTGTGTCCAGAAAGGAAAACTCTTTTTCGAACACATGAATAATTAAGTAAAAACATTAATTGCAGTATCTTGTCAGTTGCTTTAACGAAAAACACACACACACACATATAAATATATATGTTTGTGTGTGTAAAAGGGATTAAAGCATCTATTTCTGTTCAAAAGTTAAAAAAAATATCTTAAAGTAGTTTGTTTCGTCAAAAAATATCAGAGCAATGATAGTTTTAGTAACAATATCTTAAGAAATCGAAACAATGAAAAGAAAAAAAAAGTAGCTTGTTAAAAATTATGTAAACAGTTACAAACCATAAAATAAGATGTTAGATCTTTAACTTGAAAGCTACGCTAGTCTCCCGAAAGTAAAATAGAAATTAGATTAAAATAAAGAAGTTAAATTTACGCTTTCACTATTTTAAATGTATTTAGCCTATCCATATAAGAAAAAAAGACATTAAAATATCTTACTTATTCTGGGCTAAGACTGGATTTGTCCTGCCATTTCATCAGCTATATGTTGGCGTCTTAATATATGTCTTGTCTCACGACGTATTTTAGCAGTTTAAGTTACCTGATATTTTAATGACAAGACTTAACAATTAGCAAAGAAAATATACAGACATGAGCTTTCATATTATAATAATAATAATAATCATGCATCAATTTTCTGTTTATCTGTGAGGACCGAGGTTCTACCTTGCTCCAAATGCTTCATTTTTTTCCCTGAAAGCTTCAAGATGTTTTTCTATATTTCCGCTATTTCTTATTCTCATGTTCTTTAGTTGACGATTTCCAATAATTTTAAATTTTCTCTTATGCTATATGTATATCTTTCTCCCTCTGCATTATTAATGTCTGCTGCATATACCAATTGATTTAGGTGACCCCCCCACATATAAAAAAATAATGCAAAGAATTGAAGACGGTGGGAAAGTACAGACCAGGAAATCAATCCTCCCCTACGTATTCTTATTTCATGGTAGATGTCAGTAAGTACATCGAGAACAATATAATTAAAATGTGCTGAGCCCCATCATGCATAGCCACATTCGTCTTCTTATTAGCAGGGATACATCCTCTAGCAGGACTGGATGTCCTTGCAGTCAGCACCTGTAAGACTCGGTGGGAGTACATATGGTCCTGCTAGAAAGACAGCTATAATTCCAGACCAAACAGTAATCGTAAACTGAGGCTTGTGTCGAGTCTGTATTACACCATGCGCACACACACACACACACATGTTTCTTCCTCTGACAGACTTCAATCTTCATCATGTAAATGCCATTTGCCTTGATAAAGATAAATTCTCTCAGGAGACGAATTGCATAGGCTAAGATAGTTTTTCCTTTTGTCTTTATATATATATATATAGATATAGATAGATAGATAAACCTAGTGAGTCAGACAAACCTACCCAGGTTTAACCTAAGCGGATCGTCAGGGAAAGCTGACGATCCACTTAGGTGAAACCTGGGTAGGTTTTGTCTGGCTCGCTAGGTTCATCTAGGTCTGCTCTACGGTTGCATTGAGCTCTTTTGTTAGTTAGTTGTTTACTCGTGTCGGTTTTTTTTCTTTGGGCTCTAAACCTGTATCTGTGCGGTTTTTTCGACAGACTTTCATGTTCCTGGGTCTTTCTATTGTTAAAACCTTTTTTTCCTTCGAGATTGATTTGATTATTGGCAAATCAAAAACTCGAAGGTTTTTCGAAACGAGTATAGTTACCTATATATATATGTATATGTGTGTGTGTGTGTGTGTGCCTGTTCATTGCATTGAATGAAGTTAACACAATCAAGAAGTAGTATGTCGCTTGTAGTCGATGTAGTCAGGCTGAAATCAGCAGTGAGCAGATACGCGATATCTCTAACCATCTACTTTTTCTCTCCTTCAACTTCTGCTGACTATTCTCGACGTCAGTCTATATATATTTGGACGAGACCAAGTCATATTCTGGTGAGGTGTGTTCATTTCCACAAACCCCCACTTTATAGATTCGCACTATCTTTAGTCCATACTTTTTCCGACATGGGTCGGATTTCAACATTTCATTCGGATCACGTTTTCGCTTAACCTGTCGTTCTATTGTAATTTAAGTTTTAACAATAGTTACTTCAAAAGTATCGTAAAGTCTGTCCACTGGCGAATAAAATTGTACTGGTTGCTTATTCTGTGCATATCTAGACCTCCGTTGTCTCTCACGAGGAAATCGGCCACCTTTGACTATGTACATCATACTCCCACGGAGATGAATAATATTTCCTTCCTGCCAATTGTCTTTTACGAATCATATATATGTCGTTAGATATTTAACTTGAAAGCTATGCTACGATTCCTGAAATAAAATTCTCTCTTCTTGTATGTACCGTCCTTCTTCAGGGTGTAGGCGATCATAGCTCTTCCTTTCGTCCTGTCCCTTGTAGCTCTCAATATGCTTTGAATTTTTGTTATTTCACCAAGACCCTCTATCTGCCATGTGAATATCAGATTTTCTATGACCTTCTTTCTCATTACGTGTCTAAAAAATTTCAGATGTCTCTTCCTGATGATAATTATGAGATTCATTTTTGTTTGCACCTTCTCCAAAAGGTCACCGTTGCTCACATGTTCGGTCCGTGGTCTCCTCAGCATCCTTCTGTAGAACCACACCTCTGCTACCTCTGTCTGATAGAATAAATGCTAGACCCGTTCTCCGACTGTATATCCATAAAGGTTTTGAACTTTCCAAACATTTTAATTATTTCAACATTTTTTCTTCATTATTTTTTTTTCAAATTCATATAGTATTAGCACCTAATACAAATTTAAAAAAACGAAAATGACATTTAATACCATTTTCGTTTTTTTTTTGTTTTTTTTTGTTTTTTTTTTTTTGGCAAGGAAAGAAGCCGTTGATTGAATGTTTATAACCCAGCAGCACCTCTTTAAGAATTGTAACTGTTCACACTTTCATTTTTAACAAACTGATTTTTTTTTGTATTGTTTAACTGAAATCATGCTCGATAGTTTTAAACAAACTCTCATCTCTTCTGTTGATGTTTAGTATTAAAATAAACGTAAAATTTGTTTTTATTGGATTTTAACAGGACACACAAATAATTGAATTAGACATTTCCATTGAATTTTTTCCCAAAACATCTCGAAACTTCCGAATTCTAATCATCATGGGAGAAATGAATGAAAGAACGTGACGAGTGTCCAGTGAGGCACAAAGATATTGGAAATAGAATATATAATGTTTTATATTCTAAATAAATATAAAATAATAAAAGTAAATATTAAAATCAGCATTTAGCATATAGAAATTGGAAATTTATATATGACATATCTATATAATTCATTTATGATATATATGTATGTGTGTATATGTAAATATTTCAGATATAGATCGTTCGTAAAAAAAAAATAGGCCATTATGAAGAAAGACAAAAGCAATGTCATTTACCTTGATAAATTTAAATTCCCTCAAAGTACGAAACGCATCGGCTAAAATAAGTTTTCCTTTTGTCCTTCTTTACACACACACACACATATATATATATATATATATATATATATATATATATATATATATATATATGTTTAATATGGTCATTGAATTGTATGAAGGTAACACAATCAAGAAGTAAAATGTCACTTGGAATCGGCGTAATCTTGCTGAAATATGTAGTAAGCAGATATTTAAAATCAGTCTCTCTCTGTCTCTCTCTCTCTATATATATATCTTTATGTATCTATCTGGACCAGACGAAGTCATATTCTGTAGAGGTGGGTTCATCTTCACAACCCCCGACCTTTTTTAAATATACACTTTCTTTAGTCGATACTTTTTCCGACATGTCTCCAATTCCAACGTTTTATTCGGATCACGTTTTCGCTTACTCTAGCGTTGTATTGATGAATATCAATAGGAATTGTTACTTCAAAGTTATCGTACAGTATTTCCATCGCTGAATTAAATTGTACTGGGTGCTTATATGTGCATGCAGAGTTAGTCCTTAAGTAATTTATATGTTTCGTATGTCGAAATCGGCCACTTTCGATAATGTACATCATACTATCAAGTCGTTGAATAATTTTTCCTTTCTGACAATTTTCCTTTCCGTCCTTAAATCTTTTAAAGGAGACGTTATCACCGATCTTAAATGATTTGGAAATTTGAAATTGTTGAATTCCCTTCTTATTCCCTGGTAGCAATTAGTCAAAACCTGAGCTAACGTTTCTAGTACACCTGAGTTCTGCAGGTGACATTGTTGCGGTGATGTTTGCATATGACGTCATTCGATATACCCTCAAAAACTCAGGTAGTGCTGTTTCGTCATGTTCCGAGTCTTTAGCTTTTCTTAATGCCTTTTTGAAGATGATAAGAAAACCGTTCCTCTTGACCATTCAACCTCGTATGATTAATCGATGTTGCAATGTTCAATCGCGTACCTTTTGCATACATCTGTAAACTCGTTACATGTAAATTGAGTTCCATTATCAACACAGATACTTCAAACGCCGCAAAAATTTCGCGCAAGAATTTGTTATTGCGGTAGTAGGTCGTTTACATTTTAATACCACGGATCGACCATCATTAAATAGTATGACCCATTTAGTGGTCCAGTAAAGTCTATATGTAATCTTGCCCACGGCCATGCCTGATAATTTATAGGTGGTGATTTTGTTGCTGAATTACAACCATTACACTTTCTGTCTTTTCGATACCTTTGTCCAACTTCGACTAATAAACGCAGCTTCTTATCAAGGACTTCATCCAAAATATTCCCGGATGCCCTACATAGAATTGTTTTAAAATCTTGTTCTGTAGCAATAATGGAATCACTATTGTTTCCGCGTAAATTACCAATTCACAAACAGAAAAAGCTGTATTATTGATGGCAGGTTTAGTTTTAGTTTCACTCCATATCGTCTTAACGCCATGCATAGGCTTTTTAATAAACCTATCCTTTCAGAATGAATTTTGATATCATTTATTATTACTGACAATTCTTTAATAATGTTGCTTCACCGGCATTTAGTTTCGCCTTCCGATACCAGCGAAGGAATCACTGCATCTTCAAATTCTTCTTTATATTTAGATATCAACCTTGACAAACCATCTGCGTGTTCCAATTTCTTTGACGATAGAAATTCCATCTTGAAATCGTAGCGCAACGTCGTAGTCTGACTGCAGTATGTGTGAGAAACTCTTTCTTGCATCCGAATATAATTGTTAATGCACAATGATCAGTTTACAGTAGATATTTTCTTCCTAATATCATCCAATAAAATTTCTTTACAACAAAGATTATAGCAGAAGCTTCCTTTTCAATTTGACTGTGGCATTTTATTTGCATTTGTCAAACTTCTTGAAGTGTGGGCGACGGCTTTCACTATACAGATTTCGAATGTATGGCATATTACCGCTCCTATGTCATATTCACTCGCGTCCGACGCTACTGTTGGTGTGGGCTTTTATGTGTCAGAGATAACACTGAAGTTATCAGTTCTTAAATTCCTTCGAAAGCTTTTGATATTTCGTCGACCTATTCAATTTCGTACCCTTCTTAAGTATATTATTCAAAGGTGCTCGCAATTTTTACATATCTGGCACAAAATTATAATAATTTGCTAATCCAAAAAATGATTGGAGGATTGCCAATTTTGTCATTTGGGGGAGGGTGTCTTTAATGCCATTGCTCATGCGGGATCCGGACTTTTTGCTCGATTATCTGGCCTAAATATGTAGTTCTATCCAGAAAGAATGGGCATTTCTGCTCACCGATTTGAAACATTAATCATGTAGTGTCTTAAATACTTCTTGAATCAGTTTTATCTGCTGTGTTTTCATAGAAATTTTAATAAGTATAGCATCTATGTAAGCGAAACTACATTCTAGTCCAGCCAACACTGTTTCCACTATTTGCTGTATAATACATGGAGCTACTTTTACACCAAAGGATAATATTTTAAATTTTTAGAGTCTTTTAAGCGTATTAATAGTAAAAAAAATTATATCCTCAACCACTTCGATTTGAAGATATGCCTCGGACAGGTTAATTTATGAAAAAAAAAATAGTTTGGTAAAATATATCCTCTGAGGTTGGTACGGAATATGCATGTGGAAGAAGGCAGTCATTCAGCACAATTGAAAACTCAAGACTTATTGCGTAAAATACATAATTGTAGCACAAGGCTGAAAAGTGAAGAGTGGGGTTGAGGCTGGTCGTCACTTACTATCCTATACCTAACTAATCCGATTCACGACCTATTCATTCGTCACAACGGACCACAAAACTCATCCATTGCCAATCAAGACTCCATATAACATACCGCATACTCTCAGTGGGACCTACAAAACGCACCCTTTGACATATAAATATCACGAGTATAAAATACTATACAAAAAAAAAAATTGTGTACATGATATAAAATGAGACTCCAATTGAAAACTCTGCACAAACGAATCTTGTTTCTTTTTAATATATACCGCTGGTGTAGCCGATTCTGAATAATGTATTTTTTCAATAACTCCGCGGTTTAACATATACAGATCGGTGTTAGACTCCAACACAGAAAAACAGTATATTTCTTTTAAGCTTAAACACAGGAATCACTTTTTTCAGTTTGAAAAAAGCCTTTGACTTTTGTACAATTTCCCAACTCCTGAGAAAGTATACCTGAATTTATTTTTTAGTTTACCCAGTGTTTCTTTACATTTAATGTTTTTCTCTGACGATTAAATATTTTTTTTCACGAAATGAATTAATCAGCCAATTCCATAGTTGAAATAATTCTAGGCAACGGACTCCTAGCAACTTTGAGTTGGAATTTTTAATACATAAACAACGTTTATAGCTTTATCTGCAAGGGCAATGTTACACGGGACATTCCCAAGAAAAGTTAATTTCCTGTCCGACATACCTTTTGCAACTTTGCCAATTCTGTTCCATGTTTGTTCAATAATTGTAATATCGCTACCAGTGACCAATGAAAACTCACCGTAGCTTTATTCATTTGTACCGTCGCGAATGTTCTATTATTTGGACTTTTCAGTGTTTTAGTTGTTAGTACAACTTTCAGCAATTAATTTGTGTATTTCTTTTGCTTTTCGACTTGCATTAGTTTCGTTTATGGCCTTTTTTTACCACAATTAAAGTATTTTTTTCGGGTTAAATCGACAGTCCTTTTTGAAATGAAGTATACCACAAACATAGCCCGAATTAAGATTTGCAGTATCTTTTTTCTGGATTTTTCTCTAACTACTTGTACTGTTGACGTGCCATTTTGCTCGATTTTTTGACAATTTTTCGAACTTCTCTGCAACAAAGTGTATCGTTAATTTTGAATCCTGTTCAAGTTTAAAATATTCAAGACAGTAATTCTGCTTCGTTGCTTGATGTCAGACCTTTAACGAAGATTAGACATTTAAATCTGTCTGAGGATAATTCATCCAGTTTAAATTTCTCGCACGCCCAGCTGCCTTTATCGGCATATGTGCCAAATCTTCACTTTCGTCCATAATAAGGTTCATGTACTGTGTATAACACAGTGAATTCTTTTCAAAGCTCTTTTATAATACTGATACTGTTTCGTTAAATGACACTTTTTCGGGAATGTTCAGCAAAATAAATTCGAAACTGAAGACGTATTTTTATCATCTATCCATCCTTAGCATTTTTCTCTGAAAAAAATATGCTTCAGAAAGTATGAACCTTCTGGAGCACGACAATAATATAAGGTTTTCTTCAGGGACGTAATTAAAATCACTAATTGAGTTATCGACTAAGCCCGGCGAAATTAAAATTGGGGCATTGTCTGTTTGTTACTTTTCCAGGATGGTCTTTATCTATTCTTGATATTCAGTCTGTTCATGTTGCATTTGTTGGAACAGTTGCTGAATAATTATCTTCAATTCTTCCATAGTGTCTTATGTTCGTACAAGTAGTCCGAGGAAGAAAAAGATTTAAAAATAGTACTATATCATAGAGGCTTGAAGTTTATCGACTTCCGCGTTGCGTTATGAATAGACACGAAGATCAGTTTTTTCCGTGTAATTTGAATTTTCTTCCTCAGTTATTTATGCTAACCGGGAGGAAACAAATTTCTTTTTTCGTGTGTATTCAAATTCTCGTCGCCAGTGTTATGTCTTCATTGCATTGAATGGAGATAACACAATCAAGAAGTGGAATGCCGAGCGGAGCCGACATAGTCTTGCTGTAATCGCTAGCAAGCAGATACGCTAGACTCTACCTTATTTTTCTTTTCCTTTTTTTTCTTCTGTTAACGATTTTGGGACGTCAGTTTATATTTATTTGAACGAGTCCAACTTCTCTTCTTTAGAGGTGGGTTCAACTCCACAACACACACGCACACGCATATATATATATATATATATATATATATATATATATATATATATATATATATATGTAAGCTAGCTCCTTCGGAGGGCTCTTAATTGGGCGTTCATCGCAATAGGTAGAAGGTGATGACAGAAGAACGCAACATTGATCGTGGCATTTAAGTATTGCATAAAGCTTACCTTTTAACAGTTCACCGAGAATTCTTCTGCCAGAACTTAATTTAAAGACAGTTTGATGAGCGTAGGTCCCTACTTTCTGTGGAAACAATATTTTTTTCATGGGTAACTCGATGGATTGTGCAATCCATTTCAAATATTCCTAAATTTATTTCCAAATTATAAAAATTGTTATTGAACAAAATATATCCTCGCAAAAGTCCACTAAAAACAAAAATCGACAAAAAAAAAATCGCAGTAATGAAAACTTGGAAACCTACAGTTTCAGAAATACGTGTCCCGATCCGGCCCGGAATGTTTTTAATTTGTTCATGGAGTCGACCTCATTCCAAAATGATTTGATACATTGGAATACGGCCAATTGTAGTAAATTAGAAAAGTGTGACACAGTGACACAGTGACATTTTCATTTATTATATAGATTACTGATCATGAGGTGTTTACTTATAAATATATAAAAATGCATTTGTCCTTCCACGTTAATTAAATGTTTATTCAATGACCGAATCAGCACAGCAAATGACACTTTTTATTTATTTATTTATTTTATTTCCGGGCCCCCTTTAAATTTTAATAAGAAAAAATATTCTTGAATATATATATATATATATATATATATATATATATATATATATATTACGTGCTAATACACTTGGGAAAGGTATGAATCCACTTCTTCTCCCTCCAGCTATGGGTAAATAGCAGGACAGACTGGGCTCTATAGCCTTGGATGGCAACTGGTCTAGGAGAAGGACAACTCTGAATTTAAAACCTGCGTAGAGTCGTTTGGGGGACGGAGTGCACAAGGTCTCTGTATTCGGCCCTTCAAAAAGTGTGGATGGTCCTGCACGAAACCTTCACCAGTATAATCAATTCTCAAGTGCTGTTGTCGGGCTGTCGATATCCTTGTAACTGATCTGCTTGACCCTCATCGGCGGATTCGACGGAAGAGTCGATATATATATATATATGTATATATATATATATGAAAAACTTGGTAATCCGTATGGGTAGTCTCAAGAAGGATAAAATCCTGAGAGCTCAATGTAAATCCAGAGCTAATAATTTAAAGAAAACAGACTATTTAAATGAAACGAAAGATGAAATGAAAATTAACACTTGTGAGAATTTTCATTTCATCTTTCGTTTCATTTTTGAGAAGTGTTATCTGATGATGCAGCGCCCCTTAAAAGGGCTCTAGTGAAATGAATTATTATAATGGAACCATAAAGTGGTATGTTTTACTTTAAGATATATACATATATATGTATGTATATAGCATTCGCACAATTATTATTGTACAAAGATAGATGCACGAATCAAATTATATATATATATATATATATATATATATATATATATATATATATATAATCATCGGAATTGGCTTTGTTGACATTGCCACGTCTATACATGGGCAAGAAACGAGAGACGTAGGTAGTTTGAAAATTTTTGAATGATTTTTTAAAAATCTATCCAAATTCATATGTATTCATTTTCCTCGTCTTTTTGTCTCCAACATCTCCGTACCTGGCTACCTTACACTGTGACAATATAAAATCTACAGTGTAGAATAAGTCTTGGTCAAAGCAATAAAGATAGAAAGGAAAAGAATACAGGTGAATTTGGTTAGATTGAAAAAAATTCTGATTTTAGGCAGGATGACGAGAGAAATATTTTACATCAGCGATCCCAATTCAGGGAAACATGTTTTCTTTGTAAGTATCCATTTAACAGGAAAATGATAGTTTACTCTAGCCGGAATTTACCAGTTCCCTTATGTTAAAAGACGAGCGATGTTAATTATATACGAAATTAAACTTTGTAACGTATTAAGTTAAATAGCGAAAATAATTAGATGGGAATGCTGATTTTACTCTAATCATCAGATTGGGGGCGTTAGACGTTGAAAATCAACATTCAAAACTATTTTCCTGCTAGTTTCGATTTCAGTATCAGGTTGAACATTTGAAAATTTTTAACCCTCGCTTGATCTGACAAGAAAACAAACGAAGAAAAAAGTGAGATTTAATTGTTTTTAATTTTCATATACACAGCTATAAAATCTGCATTTACCTGATATAAAACAAGCACTCGTAATAAGTAAGCAGCTACTTTTTTCTAATATCCCATCTTAGAAATTTACTAATTCTAGCTTAGTTTGGCATAAGGCTAAATTGAATATACAGAATGATTTTTTGAAGTCGTAAAAGTCTGATCATCTAGTGGACCTTATTTGTATTCCAGTATTAAATTTTATTTCATTTTCTGGCTCTCCTCGTAAATCTGTATCAGAGAGAAATTCAAATCATTCAAATCATCCAAATGTCAGAACAGTTTGTATCAGTAAAGGCATCATTCTAAGTAAGACTAATTTTAAAGATTAGATAAACGTAACTAAAATGTCTTTATATATATATATATATATATATATATATATATATATATATATATATATATATATATTATTTTAAAAATGTTTATAGTTGATGCAAATTATATGACCCATTTTTGTTTTAATTTGCAGTACGATGAAGTTAAAAAATTATTCTAAAAATATTCTAATGGAACTTCTTACAGGATCTGAGGAGATGGCTTTATATTACTTTATTTCGAGACCATGAAATACGTCAACGTTTTAAATGTGAAGCAGCCTTAAGTCACATGATCTTTTACTTCGATCTTTGAACTTTGAACGATTGCCGCGTTCAAAGAGACTGAAAGAGAGACGCAACGGGGTTCTTCCGGAAATGCAAAGACAATTTTACCGAAATAAAATGAGCGATCGAAATCTCTTTAACATCCTCATGTACATGTCAAACCTTGGCCAAATTTCCATAGAACCACTGCATAGCATTTATTTTGAGAAATTGGTAACTATTCCAATAGTGTGTGCAATGGAAGTTACGTGTATATATACCGAATAGGTTACTGTCTTCAGATGAACAGATTTAATGTAACACTAAATTAAAATGTAAAAAGTGTAATTTTTACAAAAGCTATATATATATATATATATATATATATATATAAATTAATATTTAGTGTGTATATATATATAATCAATATTTAGTGTTTATATATATATATATATATATATATATATATATATATATATATATATAAATTAATATCTAGTGTATATATATATATATATATATAATCAATATTTAGCGTATATATATATATAAATTAATATTTAGTATATATATATATAATTATATATATATATATAATCAATATTTAGTGTATATATATATATATATATTAATTAATATTTAGTGTATATATATATATATATATATATATATATATATATATATATATATATACATAGAATATTTAACTACTGTTAAACATTGTGATTTTTCATTTATTGTTTCATGAAAATTTTTCAAACACGAAGACTTGTGCAACAGAAGATATATATATATATATAATACAGTAGGTAAATACACATACACATACACACACACACACACATCATATATATATATATATAAGCAAATTCCGTTGTTGGAAGCAACGGACATTTGCCAAAACCTAAAATTCTTACCCAGATACAGTCACGAATAAAAAAAGGTAATACTGAAAAATAAATAAAAAAACCTTATCTACTCAATACTTATCTTCTCGAAGTACAGACTGCCTTTGTCCGAGCCCAAAAAAAAAACTCATACCAACGTTAGATGCTGTGAAAGGATGGCTTTTGTCATAACTCGAGCTTCATGCTCATGCGATCTTCCGAAGATGGCGCGACGTGAGAATCGTATATATATATATATATATATATATATATATATATATATATATATATATATATATATATATAAGAAAGAAAGACAGTTCAATTAAGTGCCTTATAAAAGTAGATGTAATAGGACGGGTAATGAAATTCGGGTGATAAAAAATAAAATATTATTATTAATAAGGCTAAAAATTTTATTTTATATTTGCAGGACATTTGACTGTATCTAAACATGATAAGAAACATTTCAAAATCGGAATTTTCTGACACGCCTTTGTCATTTATCAACGAGACAAGAAATAAACAACGAACCGGAACTCTCTTTTTCTGAGGATTGTGGGTTTAATTTCCATATGTTATATTACCGTCAGAGTTTTGATACTTTTTACTTAATTATTTGCCACTATCAGGATTTTAGAGAGTTTGCAGAACACTTTATGCGGAAACTGTATTCTCTAAGTAAGCTTAAATCTATTTTTAATTCTATGACGTGTGAATATATTTTTAAAAATTATTTCATCTGGGACTCTCGGCGTTATTTATGGCATTTAAACCTTTCTCACTATTTACTTTGGAAAAAAACGTTTCATTTTCAGACAAATTTTAATTGCATTTAATATAGTAATAAAAAAACTGAGGTACCCTAAAGTACCGAGCCGTGGTTAACACTCTGCCAAACTAGACTTCTTTCAAGCTCTGTAGAACATGAAATGTACCAAGATGGGCGTATAAACAAGCATGTTGTTTATTTTTTAACTATTGTTTTGGACGTGTTTATTCGTCCCTGTCTGAAAAAGGAAGTTTTAATAAAACTCATACACGAGGAAGGGGTTAAATGAAAACGCTAACATCAGGCATCTAACGTTATCGCTGCTATAGTGCGGTTGGTTGAAATGTGCAGCCACCGTGAAATTGGCGTTGTTGTCTTTGATTGCTTTTATAGTTATTAAACCGAAGACGAAATTCCGTACCTGTCTCTATGATCTAATTTTCTTTTTGAATTTGTAGCAAAAAGTAAATATAGTACGTTTAAACTGTCAAGAATCAAACGAGGTGGTCTGATTAATATTTGTATGCAAGGTGGAGTAAAAACATTATCGCTGATAATATGTTTACGAACTTGGCATCGGGTTTTATTGCATGTGACTTCCCCTTGGCAAGTGCGTAATTTATGTAGTCTAAACGGTGTGAGAAGTGTATGCAGATTAGAATGTTTTTCCCCTGGCGTTACGTAGGCTATCACTAAATATTTTATTGTGTTGTCATTTTTTTATGCATTGGAAATCATTTAGTAAAGATATAAGATAGTTTGTAAATATTGAAATGGACATCAAAAATTATGGGAATTCTGAAACATTTTCTTTTTTTTTTGTCTCCTATGTTAGAAGAGTGTTTCTATTGTGTTTCAAAGCTTAGTGACTGATATATTTTTTTTATAAATGTATGTGGATTTTTTTTCTTGAGAAAATAATTGAA